>JAUDYJ010000003.1:210607775-210648809 GCA_030761175.1 Masticophis lateralis | reverse complement strand
AGCCAACTCTGAGGGACTCTTTAATTTTTTTTTATTTTATTCAAAAGATTAAACTACAAAATCCCAAAGGAAAAAAAAATTAACCGAACCAAACTAGACAAGAACATATTTAAAAACGTGAATTAAAAATGACAAACAAAAAATAAAAACACATACAGGTAGTCCTCGACTTACAACAGTTCATTTAGTGACTGTTCAAAGTGATGATGGCCCTGCAAAAAAAGGATCCCATGGTCATGTGATCAAAATTCAAACATTTGGCAACCGACTCGTATTTATGAAGGTTGCCATGTTCCTGGGACATGTGATCCCCTTTTGGGAACTTCTGTGAAACAAAGCGAGTGGGGAAGCCACATTCACTTAACTGTGTTCCTAAGTTAGCTGCAGTGACTCATTTAACAACTGTGGGAAGAAATATCGTAAAATGGGACGAAGCTCCCTTAAAAACCGTATCGCTTAGCAACAGAAATGTTGGACTCAATTGTGGTCGTAAGTTGAAGACTACCTGTATAAAGTGGTAGTGTCCTGAGATCACGTAATCCCTTTTTGCGACCTTCTGTCGAGCAAAATCAACGGGCATGTCAGATTCACTTAACAACCGTGTGACTAACTTAACAACTGCAGTGATTCACTTTCCATGGCAAGGAAAGTCACAAAATAGGGGCAAAGCTGCCTTAACATCTGTCTTGCTTAGCAACAGAAATCTGGAACTCAATGGTGGTCATAAGTCGAGGACTACCTGCAAGAAATGTGAAATCCATTTTTCTTGGTGATGCGTGTTCCACATTGCTGAGATCAGTAACCCCCAGTCAGGCAGTCTTGAATGCTCCCTTAGGGTTTATTTATGTATATTTACAAAAGGGATGAGAGACTGCTTTAGAGGCAGAATTGCAATCCAAGCACCCTTCAATCATAATATTTTTAAAGCTCCTTCAAAACAGGCTGAAGAGCAATTTCCCCGAGATGGGTTTCTAGTAAATAAAGAGCATTGTTGACAGGAAAGGCTCTTAAGCCCCCTTATTTTTCCCCCCCAAAACTAAAATAAAGAGTGAATAACCTCCAGGGAATTGGCGGTTTAAAAGTAAAAGTGCAAATCTACACCTGGTCCCTCACCCCCAATTAGATGGACGAGTTGAGTGAACCAACGAGCGAAGGAAAAGCAGAGAGCTGGGTATAATGTCCCTAATCAGTTCTATGCCTCCGCTTTATGGGGAAGGGGTTTCTGTGTATTGTGTTCATTAAAAAATGCCTCTTTCTTTTTGGAATGGCTGCTTGGAGTTTTGATGAAGGAGGATAACTGGGTTTGGGGATTTGAGGTTGTCATAGAAACAGACTTTTCCGACAGCAAAGCTAAGCGAGGATTCTTATCGAATCCTACCATAGTGACTTGAGCTGGCTGAGATGGGGTGGGACAGGAAGACCCCCCTAATCTGCCTTGTTCAAAAAAAAAATTGTGGGTCTGTTCTCCTCAGCTCCAGCCAGGGAGGGTGGCTGGCACGATTAAAACACCCCCTCGTCAGAAGCAGGCAAAGGGTTATTACAAATAGTCCTTGACTTATTATCACAGTTGAGCCCAAAATTTCTGTCGCTAAACAAGAAATGGTAATAGGACTCAGACTTATATACTGCCTCACAGTGCTTTTATAGCCCTTTCTAAGCGGTTTACAGAATCAGCCTGTTGCCCCCCAACATTCTGAGTCCTCGTTTTACGACCTAGGAAGGATGGAAGGCTGAGTCAACCTTGAGCCAGTTGGTCAGGATTGAACTCCTGGCAGTGAGCAGAGTCAGCCTGCAAGACTGCATTATAACCACTGCAGCACAAGGGCTCATGGTTAAGTGAATTTTTCCCCATTTTACAATCTTTCTTGCCACGGGTTGTTAAGCAAAACTCTGAATTAGGTGAATTCAGTGTCAACCCTGAATTAGGTGAAACTCTGCAGTCATTAAGTGAGCGACATGGTTGTTAAGTGAATCCGCCTTCCCCTTTGACTTTGCTCGTCAGAAGGTCGCAAAAGGGGATTGCACGATCTCGGGATACTGCAGTGGTTATAACTATGAGTCAGTCGCAAAGCATTGAATTTTGATCACGTGACCCTGGGGATGCTGCAACGGTTGTTAAGTGTGAAAAACAAGTCACTTTTCCACTGCCTTTGTAACTTTGAATTGTCACTGAACAAATGGTTGTAAGTCGAGGACTACCTGTATTCCTTTTTCTCTCTTTTCTTTTTTTTTTCTTTTCAAGGATGTCTTAAAGGGAACATTTATGGCACGAGAGAGAGAGAGAGAGGAAGAGAGGGGGGAGAGAAAGAGAGAAAAAGAGAGAGAGAGAAGGAGAGGGAGGAGAAAGGAGAGGGAGAGAAAGAGAGGGGGCGAGAGAAGGAAAGGGAGAGAGAGAGAAAGAGAGAGAAAAAGGGAGAGAAAGAGAGGTGGGAGAGAGAAAGAGAGACAGAAGGAGAGGAGAAAGAGAGAAGGAGAGGGACAGAGGGAGAAAGAGAGAGAAAAAGGGAGAGAGAGAGAGAGAGGGAGGGAGAGAGAAAGAGAGAGAAAGAGAGAGAGAAAGAGAGGGAGGGAGGGAGAGAAAGAGGGAGAGAAAGAGCGAAAAAGAGGGAGAGAGAAAGAGAGGGAGAAAGAGAGGGAGGGAGAGAAAGATAGAGACAAGAGAGAGAAGGAGAGAGAGAGAGAAAGAGGGAGAGAGACAGAGAAAGAGAGAGAGAAAGAGAGGGCGGGAGAGAAAGATAGAGACAAGAGAGAGAGGGAGGAGAGAGAGAAAGAGAGAGAAAGAGAGGGAGGGAGAGAAAGATAGAGACAAGAGATAGAGAGAGAGAGAGAGAGAGAGAGAGAGAGAGAGAAAGAAAGAGAGGGAGGGAGGGAGAGAAAGAGGGAGAGAAAGAGTGAAAAAGAGAGAGAGAGAGAGAAAGAGGGAGAGAGAGAAAGAGAGAGAGAAAGAGAGAAAGAGAGGGCGGGAGAGAAAAATAGAGACAAGAGAGAGAGGGAGGGAGAGAGAGAAAGAGAGGGAGAAAGAGAGGGAGGGAGAGAAAGAGAGAGACAAGAGAGAGAGGGAGAGAGAGAGAAAGAGAGAGAGAAAAAGAGAGGGAGGGAGGGAGGGAGAGAAAGAGGGAGAGAGAGCAAAAGAGAGAGAGAGAAAGAGGGAGAGAGAGAAAGATAGAGACAAGAGAGAGGGAGAGAGAGAGAGAGAGGGAGGGTGGGAGAGAAAGAGGGAGAGAAAGAGCGAAAAAGAGAGAAAGAGAAAGAGGGAGAGAGAGAAAGATAGAGACAAGAGAGAAAGAGAGAGAGAAAGAGAGGGAGGGAGAGAAAGAGACAAGAGGGAGAGGGGGAGAGAGAGAGAAAGAAAGGGAGAGAGAGAGAGAAGGAGTAAAGTAGCTACGCCTGATTGGATTCCCATTTCAAGGGCTAGGAGCTCAGGGCGCTTCAGACCTCAGCAGAATTGTTTCACGAAATGTCCCCCTTGTAAAATATAATCCTCCGAGTGAAATACTAATTAACTGACAGAAGTCTGGGAGAGGGCTATGAGCCACTGGGGCAGAAATTATAACAAGCGACTCGCGCAGGCTGCAATTTTGCAAGCGTCCTTAAGCAGACATCCGTTCCGGGATTTGAGTTCAATTCATTTGAAGTGGTCCCTGGGGTGGGGTGGGGGTTGGGGAAGCAAGGGTCAGCCTGGGATTAAGACATTAAGTCCTCCCCGGCAATGTCAAAATAATAATAATAATAATAATAATAATAATAATAATAATAATAATAATAATAATAATAATAATAATAATAATAATATTATCAAGAGAGAGGCTGTGCAATTGAGGGCCCGCCCTCCGTTTTTAATGCCACAATCTCATTGGTGTCCAAACATGCCATTTATTTCCCTACTGAGTTGGGATCTACACCGGTGAATTGCCACGGCAGCTATTTTTACCATATGCAGGTGAAATTTAACAAAAAAAAAAAACCTGGAATAATGAACAGGAAAGTAATAATGGAGGTAGTCCTCAATTTACAACCAAGGTAGAGCCCAACATGTCAGTTGCTAAGCGAGACAGTTGTTAAGTGAGTTTTGCCCCATTTTGAAGCGAATTAGTGCAGTTGTTAAGTTAGCAACACGGTTGTTAAATGAATCCAGCTTCCCCGTTGATCTCGCTTGTCAGAAGGTCTCAGAAGGGACCTTCCCACATGACCTGCAACTGTCATAAATACTATTCTACTCTTCTCTTCTCTACTCTACTTTACTCTACTCTATATTCTATTCTATTCTATTCTATTCTATTCTATTCTATTCTATTCTATTCTATTCTATTCTATTCTATTCTACTCTACTCTACTCTACTCTACTCTACTCTACTCTACTCTACTCTACTTTATTCCATTCCATTCCATTCTCTATTCTATTCTATTCTATTCTATTCTATTCTATTCTATTCTATTCTATTCTATTCTATTCTACTCTACTCTACTCTACTCTACTCTACTCTACTCTACTCTACTCTACTCCACTCTACTCCACTCCACTCCATTCCATTCCATTCCATTCCATTCTCTATTCAATTTGATTTGATTTGATTCAATTCGATTCGAAGGATAGTGTAAAATCTCCATTCCCACCCCACTCCAGGGGAAGGTTACTGCAAAATCCCCATTTCCTCCCAATCAGCTGGGACTCGGCAGGCAGAGAATAGATGGGGGCAGGGGCAGGGCCAGTCAGAATTTTTACTACTGGTTCTCCGAACTACTCAAAATTTCAGTTACCGGTTCTCCAGAATTGGTCAGAACCTGCTGAAACCCAACTCTGGCTCCATTCCATTCCAATATTCATAACAATGGAAACATCCAGTTCTATTCTATTCTAACCTCCTCCCATCCCCCAGTCCTTGGGAAGGGCTCGCCGGATAGACAAAAATGCCAAATCCAGTCTCAACATCTGTCTGATTGGGCGACCAGCCATCATAATAATGATGACACAGCCCGGTAGGGCACCTCGTCCGTAATTATTACCTTTCCAATTCCCCGCTCTGAAATGAGGAGGAAGAAGACAGGGACAACGTGGCCTCTGACATGCAATTAGGGGAATGGGTGTACATTATAATAACGCAGTGATTACTCGAGCAGAAAAGGAATTAAAATTTAATCGCGGTTAACCCTTGGTCTGCCCATTCCAGCCAATTTGGCAAAAGAATCCTCTTCCTTCTCCTTCTGTTGAGATGAGATAAATTCACGGGATGGGGTCTTGTCTCTGAAGGGACAACAAAGACCGAATTTTCACCCCGTTTTTCTGGTATAATTTGGGAAGTCCGTAACAATGCTTTCAGTAACAGCAACAAGAGTTGGAAGGGACCTTGGAGGTCATCTTGTCCAACCCCCTGCTCACACAGGAGACCTGTACAAGGGTTGTGGCCCATCAGCGGCCTGTGCAGTTAGTAGCTGATTCCGACAGCGAGGAGGCTGGTGTAGTGCTCCATCAGCAACCTGTGCAGCTGGCGCTTGAGTCAGACAATGAGGAGGCTGGAGAAGAGGTGGTGCCAGAGGCGGGGATTCAGCCAGAGCCTTCAGAACCTCCAGAAGCTTCCATGGGTGAAGAGGATGAAGAGGAGGAGCCTCTTCTCGATGCACGGGTGCACAGAGCTGCCAAAAGGCAGGAATGGCTCCTCAGGAGGAGGTCTCCTCAACAGTAAGGCTTGGGGCTAATTGGCCACTCCTTTAGCTTATTTAAGGAGGAACGCCGACTGAAGCAATTTGCAGGGAACAACTTCGTTCACATACCTTTGTGTTTTGTCTTGCTTATCTTATCTTATCTTCCTGCAAATTGCTACTGGGCATTCTGCCAACCACAGTAAGCTTTCAGTCATTATTCTTTGAATTCTTGGCGGCTGTTAATGCAGTTAATTAACAACCGTTGTTGTAAAAAACTGGTTTATTTAGTAAACTAAGGTTTGAACGGATTTTGTGTGCGCTGTGTTCTTTGGGGTCCGAGGCTGGGGCAGAACAACTACGGATTCGAACCACTGAACTGCCAACCTTTCTGATCAGCAAGCTCAGTGTCTTAGCCACTGAGCCACCTAATCCACTTCAAATTCCTGCCCTTTTCTACAAGTAGTCCTTGACATACGAGCGCAACAGAGCCCAACATTTCTGTGGTTAAGCGAGACGCTTGTTAAGTGAGATTTGCTACCACAACCTTCCTTGCCACGGCTGTTAAGTGAATCCCTGCAGTTGTTAAATTAGCAACGCGGTCGTTAAGCGAATCGGGCTTCCCCGTCGACTTGCCTCATCGGAAGGTTGCCAAAGGGGAAATCACATAAGCTCGGGACACTGCAACCGTCATAAATGCAAGTCATAGTTTTGTTCACGTGACCATGGGGATGCTGCAGCGGTCGTAAGAGTGAAAAACTTTCATCGGTCACTTTTTCAGTGCTGTGGTAACTTCGGACGGTCACTAAATGAACCGTTGTAAGTTGAGAACTTCCTATACTGCCCTCCACTTCTCATTGCCTTCTTTCTTGCATCCTCTTTTCTTTCTTTCTTTTTTTTCCCTGCATTTTGTTGTCATCCGAGCACTCGGTGTGAATTTTATTCCGAAGAAGAACAGAACGAAGCGACATAAAACGAAAAAGTGTACACTTTCTTTTTCTTTCTTTTTTTTTTTTTTTACCCTGGCATCTTTTGTTCCCAACTTCTTTTGAACCTGGGATCCAACAGCATCGGAGGCAGTGAGCTTCCCTGGCAATTAAGGCGCGGGAACCAAACATTTTACAAGCGAGAGCAAAGAAAATGTGCAAAGAGAAATATTTATGCTTCTCTCTCTCTCTCTCTCTCTCTCTCTCTCTCTCTCTCTCTCTCTCTCTCTCTCTCTCTCTCTCTCTCTCTCTCTCTCTCTCTTTTTTCCAGATACCCAGGTTTGCAAATGTTACGAATTTTGCAGGGTGGCTGAAATGGATTTGTGGTGAGAAAGCCACAAATGATGTTGTGTTTTATAATGCCTTGGTAAGGCCACGCTTGGAATATGGTATCCAGTTTTGGTCCCCACATTATAAAAAAAAAGGTTGAGACTCTAGAAAAAGTGCAGAGAAGAGCAACAAAGAGGATTGAGGGAGTGGAGGCTAAAACGTACGATGAACGGTTGCAGGAACTGGGCCTGGCTGGTCTAGGGAAGAGAAGGACCGGGGGAGACAGGAGAGCATCTTTCAATATTTGAGGGGCTGACCCAGAGAGGAGAAAGGGGGTCAAGCTATTTTCCAAGGCACCCGAAGGCCAGACAAGGAACAATGAATGGAAACTGAATAAGGGGAGATTCAACCTGGAAATAAGGAGAAATTTCCTGACAGTGAGAACAATTAACCAGCGGAACGAGGTTGGACTACAAAATCTCCAAGCTCCCTTCCCATTCTATGTTCTGTCAAACAATATAACTCAATACCACCCAATTTTACAATCTTTCCTGCTATGGTTGTTAAGCTAACCACTGAAGTTGTTAAGTGAATCACAGGGTCATTAAGTAAATCCAGCTTCCCCCATTGTCCCCATCCGCTTGTCCAAAAGAAAGTCACTTACAACTGGTCCTCATGCTTAAAACCATCACAGCATCCCCAAGGCTACAGGAGGAGGAGGAGGGGAGGAGGGCAAAGGGAGGGGGAGGAGGGTAAAGGGAGGAGGAGGAGAGGAGGGTAAAGGGAGAAGGAGGAGGAGGGGAGGAGGGAAGGAGGAGGAGGAGCAGGAGGAGGAAGAAAGGAGGAGGAAGAGGAGGAGGAGCAGGAGGAAGGGAGGAGGAAGAGGAGGAGGAAGAGAATGAGGAAGAGGAGGAGGAGAGGAGGGTAAAGGGAGGAGGAAGAGGAGGAGGGGAGGAGGGTAAAGGGAGGAGGAAGAGGAGGAGGGGAGGAGGAAGAGGAGGAGAAGCAGGCGGAGGAGAGGAGAATAAAGGGAGGAGGAGCAGGAGGAAGGGAGGAGGAAGAGGAGGAGGAAGAGAATGAGGAGGAGGAGAGGAGGGTAAAGGGAGGAGGAAGAGAGGAGGGTAAAGGGAGGAGGAGGAAGGGAGGAGGAATAGGAGGAGGAAGGGAGGAGGAAGAGAATGAGGAAGAGGAGGAGGAAGAGGAGGAGGAAAGGAGAGTAAAGGGAGGAGGAGCAGGAGGAAGGGAGGAGGAAGAGGAGGAGGAAGAGAATGAGGAGGAGGAGAGGAGGGTAAAGGGAGGAGGAGGAGGGGAGAAGGGATGGAGCAGGAGGAGGAGGAAGGGAGGAGGAAGAGGAGGAGGAAGGGAGGAGGAAGAGAATGAGGAAGAGGAGGAGGAAGAGGAGGAGGAGGAAAGGAGAGTAAAGGGAGGAGGAGCAGGAGGAAAGAAGGAGGAAGGGAGGGAGGAGGAAAAGGAGGAGGGAGAATGAGGAAGAGGAGGAGGAGGGGAGGAGGGTAAAGGGAGGAGGAGGAGGAAGGGAGGAGGAAGAGGAGGAGGAGCAGGAGGAGAAGAGGAGAGTAAAGGGAGGAGGAGGAGGGAAGGAGGAGGAGGAGGAGGAGGAAGGGAGGAGGAAGAGGAGGAGGAGCAGGAGGAGGAGGAGGAAGAGGAGGAGGAGGGGAGTTGGGTAAAGTGAGGAGGAGGGGGGAAGGAAGGAGGAGGAGGAGGAGGAAAGGAGAGTAAAGGGAGGAGGAGCAGGAGGAAGGGAGGAGGAAGAGGAGCAGGAGCAGGAGCAGGAGGGAAGGAGGGAAGGAGAAGCAGGAGGAGGAGGAAGAGAATGAGGAAGAGGAGGAGGAGAGGAGGGTAAAGGGAGGAGGAGCAGGAGGGAAGGAGAGGAAGAGGAAGGGAGGAGGAAGAGGAGGAGGAGGAGGAGGAGGAGGAGGAGGAGGAGGAGGAGGAGGAGGAGGAGGAGGAGGAGGAGGAGGAGGAGGAGGAGGAGGAGGAGGAAGTGGAGCAGGAGCAGGAGGAGGACTGAGGGTGTTACCTGGTTGGGTCATAAAACCTCTGTAAGAAAACCACCAATGCTGCTTTTTCTGCGAATTGGCAGGTGAAAATTCAACTAATTCAGATTGATTCGTCAAACCACAAATTAGAAAGGAGTCCCCAGAAGACTTGATCTGGGATAATCGATCCTTAGCACTGCCGATGGCGAGAGCGTTTCCCTCCTTTGGATTGGCGCCTCGTAGAGAAATCCATGCTTAAAAACTAACGTTCCTCCTTTTTTTCCCCCTGAAATTTGGATCCGTCCCAAAAAGGCTGCGTCTTCGCAGAAGGCGATGAATACACAGTAATTATATTTTCAAACACCCTTAAGATTTCGCATCCGAACTACTGTCTAGCTTGCTCTATTAGGAAAATATATATAATCTGCTGCCTTTTGGCTGCTATCAAAACCAATCTCTTTGATTTACATTAGGCCAAGATTTTATATAATATATATATATATATATATATATATATATATATATATATATATATATATATATATATATATATATATATATATATATATATATATTTGGAAACCTTTTGGGAAAACGATGATTTATTTAAAATCTTCGCAGTTTGCAGACTCGTTCCTTTTCGTTTGCCGTTCCTCGTTTGGGGGTGGTTGTGGCATTTCACGCTTTTTCTCTGAAAATAAAAATACAAAACCAGCAGCCGAATGCGAAATCTTTTTCTTAAGAGGGAGATCGCCATAAATCTAAAGCTGCATTGGTGCAACGTGTGTGCAAATCTAACTGCGGCATGAATTCACTTTCTGAGCTCCATCTGACACTTCTTTGGCCATGGGAAGATTTGTTTTTGTTAGATCGGCGCAGGAAAGAAGAAGTGACCAGCAGGGTTCAAGTAACAAGTTTTAATAACAAGAACTGAACAGCTTGTGTGCTGCCGGAGCTCTCCTTATATACACTCCGGCAGACGCACCGCCCACTGACAGGGATTCAAAACTCCCGCCGAAAGGATCTTCAGCCAATCCCAGGCGGATGTCCTTATAAGGACATAACACTCCTCCCCCCTAGTTCTTAGTCAGTCGATCAGGGAAATAGTCACTAAGATAAACAGGACGTCTACGTGCCCGCGTAGACCTGCGCAGTTCAGAGTCAAGATGGACACTCTCCCGGACGGAGGGTGTCTGCTCTGCTCGGGGCTTCTTCCCCGGTGCCGGGCTGGATCTGGCCGTCGAGGACGCGGGCACTGTGTCCGAACCTCCGGCCGGGTCACGGACCTCCGCCTGCGGGCGATGCTGGTCTGCCTCGTTCCTGCACGGATCGTGGAGCCGCCGGTGTGGATCCCTTCTTTTGACCGGTCCGGAACTCCTGAGCCACGGTAGGTCCCTGGGTCTCCCTCGGGTCCCCTCTGGGCTGGGGTCGCGCCGGTCTGGGTCAGGGTGCGAGTCCGGCGGTGGTGGTTGGGTTAAGCCCCCGGGTTCTCCGGTCGAGTCCGGCTTACTCCCGGGGCGGCAGGCGGACGGAATTGGTGACTGGTCGGCTCTGTCGGGGTGGCGTAGGCCTACCTTGCAGGGGTGGTGTAGGCCCTCTCTGCGCGGTTGGTCTGGTGGTGGTGCCGAATGTTCCCTCTGGCCGCTGGGCTGCTCGACCTGGTCGGGTTGGTGTTGGCCTACCCTGCCGGGGTGGTGGAGGCCTTCCTTGCAGGGTTGGTTTTCTGCGCGGTTGGCGGGTTGTTGTAGGGTCTCCTGGAATGTTGGCTGGAGGTCCCCATCTCTGGGCTGCCGGTTGCCCACTTCGCAGGGTTGACGTTGGCTTCCCCTGCTGGGTTGTCCCCGGTCTACTTGCCTTGCCGGATCTGGTATTAGGTTAGGTGCCGGGGTGTTTGTTCTTCCCTCGGGTTGCCGGTCTCCCTCGTCTGGGTGGTTTAGGCCTACTTCGCCAGGGTGGTTTTGGCCTACCTCGTCGGGGTGGTTTAGGCCTACTGTACCGGGGTGGTTTAGGCCTACCTCGTCGGGGTGGTTTATGCCTACTGCGCCGGGGTGGTTTAGGCCTACTGCGCCGGGGTGGTTTAGGCCTACCTCGTCGGGGTGGTTTAGGCCTACCTCGTCGGGGTGGTTTTCGCTCACTTCCCTCCACCTTTTGCGGAGCTGGTCGAGATGACGTCTCACGATCTGTCCATCGTCCAGCTCAACGCGGTAGGATTTGGGACCGGTTGTGCTGTGTACTGTAGCTTTAAGCCATTTAGGCGAGCCGTGGAAATTAAGAGCGAATACAGCATCACCGACGGAAAACTGGCGAAGTTGGCGACTGGCTGATGCGGGCACCTCAGAGGAGTATTGCGGGTGCAGTCTGTCCAGGGGTGACCGGAGTCTCCTGCCCATTAAAAGTTCGGCGGGGCATTTTCGGGTGGCAGAGTGAGGCGTGATATGCTGGGTAAGCAAAAAAGTGTCAATGCGCTCCTGCCAGTCCCCCGGGCCCATCTTGGCGAGCGACTCCTTCGTGAGTCGCACCATCCGTTCAGCCTGCCCATTTCCGGCCGGTCTGTAAGGGGCAGAGAGGGCATGGCGAATGCCCAAGCCAGCCAGGAAAGCTTCCATGGGCACGGACGTAAGTTGGGGCCCGTTGTCTGAGACCAGAACGTCTGGGAGTCCATGGGTCGCGAAGAGGCGCCGGAGGGCACGGATGGTAGCTTCTGTTGTGGTGGATGCCATGGGGACGACTTCCAACCACTTGGAGTAGGCATCAACCACGATGAGGAGGTGGTGCCCATGAATGGGGCCAGCAAAGTCTATGTGAATGCGCGACCAGGGGGAGCTCGGAGTCTCCCAGGGCAGCGGGTCAGATTGAGGCGGGGCGGCTCTGACTTCTTGGCACGGGCTACACCTGGCGACCCAATGTTCAATGTCTTTGTCCAGTGTCGGCCACCAGACGTAGCTCCGTGCCAGGGCTTTCATCCGGACTATGCCCGGGTGTCCTTTGTGCAGCGCAGTAAGAGTCCTTCGTTGAAGAGTGCTGGGAATCAGCACCCTATCTCCCCATAGTAAACAGCCGCGCATGGTGGACAGCTCCCCTTGCTTGCGGCTGAACGGGATGAAGTCGTCGCTGTCAATTCGAGTCGGCCAGCCCCTCAGGACCCAGGAGTGGACTTGCCGGAGGATGGGGTCAGCTCGCGTGTGCGTCGCTACGTCGGCAGATGTCACCGGACAGTTGCTGTCGTTGTCAATATGCAGCAGCTCGAGCGTGGGGGCCGGGTCTTCCACGGATTCGGCGGATGGGCACCTGCTCAACGCGTCGGCGTTTGCGATGGCTTTACCAGGCTGGTGGACGAGGCTGTAAGAGTAGCCGGCGAGGAAAATGGACCAGCGCGTCATTCGGGGGGACATGAAGGCTGGGGTCTGCTTGTCCCCTGCTAGTAGGCCGAGGAGAGGCTTGTGATCGGTGACAATGGTGAATTGCCGTCCATACAGGTATTCGTGGAAGCGCTTCACCCCTGCAACAATAGCCAACGCTTCTTTGTCCAGTTGGCTGTAGTTGCGCTCAGCACTAGACATAGTCTTAGAGAAAAATGCGATGGGGGCTTCACGACCGGTAGGCAGTTCATGGCTGAGCACAGCGCCAACTCCGTACGGGGAAGTGTCACAGGTCAGTCTGAGGGGCAGTGTCTCATTGTATTGAATGAGCACACTGTCAGAGGTCAGAAGTTGCTTAACGGCTCTGAATGCAGACTCTTCCTCACGTCCCCACCTCCAGGAAACCGCCTTCGCCAGCAAGCGATGGAGCGGCTCAGCAACAGTGGCTTTTTGCTGGAGGAAAATAGCGTAGAAGTTAAGCAATCCAAGGAAAGCCTGAAGCTCCGCTTTGTTTTTGGGGCTGGGAGCTTCATGGATAGCTTTAACTTTTGATTTGGTGGGGTGGATGCCAGAACTATCTATCAGATAGCCCAGGAACTCGACTTCCTGTACCCCAATGATGCACTTGTCCCTCCGGACTCTCAAGCCCTTCTCCCTGAAACGCTGGAGAACTAGCCTCAGCCGGTCCAGGAGTTGAGCCTTTGAGTCCCCAGAGATCAGTACATCATCGAAATAAGGCACCACCCCTGGAACGCCTTGGAGAAGGCGTTCCATCATGGATTGGAAAATGCCAGGGGCTGCACTGACTCCAAACTGGAGACGGTTGCACTTAAACGCGCCTCTATGGGTGACAATAGTCTGTGCCTCCGCCGTTTCCTGATCAACTGGCAGTTGCTGGTAAGCCTGGGCCAGGTCCAGTTTTGCAAAAATTTTGCCCTTGCCGAGTGAGTGCAGCAAATGTTGCACTACTGGCACGGGGTATGCGCTCTGCGGCAACGCCTTATTGATGGTCACTTTGTAGTCGGCGCAGATGCGCACAGATCCGTCCTGCTTCATGGGAGTCACAATGGGAGTTTCCCATGAAGCATGATCGATGGGTTCCAGGATACCTTGGGCAATCAGCTTATCTAGCTGAGCGTCTACTTTAGCCCGCAAGGCAAATGGAACCCGGCGGGGCTTGAGCCGAATTGGGGTTACCCCCTTGTCCAGATTAAAGGAGATGGGTTTCCCTGAAAAGGTCCCTAACTTACCATCGAAGACTTCTTGGAACTCTCCGATGAGTGAGTCGAGTTCGCCTGAGCTAATCTGGTGGATGCCTCCAATAGAAAGCCCCAGCGGCTGGAACCACTCCACGCCCAGCAGGGTCGGGCGGCTATGCTCCACGACGGTTATGGGAAGCTGGCCCTGGAACTGCTTGAAGGCGATCCGGAGGTTGGTCCGCCCGATGACGCCGATGGGGTTGCCGCCGAAGTCCACCAGCTTGGAGTGCAGAGGTTCAAGTTGGCGCTTGGAGAGATTCGGCTTCAGTCTCTTGACCTGGTGCCAGTCGATGATCGAATAGACGGAGCCTGAGTCGACTTCCATCGTGCACGGCAAGCCTTCTGCCAACAGTGTCACGTGGAATTTTGTGGCACTGTTGGTGCTGGTGAGGGCGATCGTTGTCTGGTTCACAGCGCCGCCATGAGAACTGTTGCGGTCGTCGCGCTTTTGCTGGATTGAGGACCGTTTGGACGACCTCTGGGAGTCGCGACGATTTTCTGGATTCTGGGGCTTGATCGACTCAGGAACAGGATCAGAGGCTCTGCATGCCTCCGCGATGTGCCCCCTCTTAAGGCAGCGTCTGCAGGTGGCATCCCGCCAGCGACAGGATTGGCGGGGATGGTGTCCCTTGCAACTGCCGCACTGAGCGGCGCGGCGGCCATCGTTTTGAATTTCCCGCCTGGGTGGGCGGGAAACTTTCAAAACGGTCGATTCTCCCTCTGAATCTGTTGGAGTGGTCGAGTCGTCGGATGATTCCGATGACGGTTTGCGGATCTTATGGATCCCTCGGGACTGGAGCATGGCAGCAGCGGCGGTCTCGGATGTTTCAGCAGCCGTAGCCTCCTCAAGAACGTCCTTCAGGGACAGTCTTTTTCTGCTCAGGAACTTCTTTTGGAGGTTGGCATCTCTCATCCCGAAGACGATCCCGTCGCGTAAGGCATTGTCAACGTTCTCAAATTCGCAGTTTGCAGCGATTTTACGCAATGCTGCCACAAAGTCTTTAAGCGATTCGCCTTCCTTCTGATTACGTTGGCGGAATGTAAAGCGATTCGATATGGGGGTGCCCGTTGGTGCATAGTGGTCTTGCAGGGCAGTCTGCAGATCCACCCAGGACATGACTTCAATGTCCCTGGGTGCGACGAGGTTGACGGCGAGTTCCAAAACATCGGAACCGCAGTGAGCGAGGAAAAGAGCCCTCTTCCTCTCGTCGTCTAGGTTGTTGTAGCCGTTTCCCCGGAGGAATTGGCGGAAACGTATCATATACGAACTCCACTTCTCCCGGCTGGGGTTGAAGGGAGCCAGCGAGGCGAACGGCGCTTGCGGCGTTGCCATTTCTCAGACCGCGTCGAGTGACTTCAGCTCGTTATGGCGATCGTGCCACGCGGAGGTTCTTCTCTAGACCTTCGTCGCCAGTGTTCGATCGGTGCAGGAAAGAAGAAGTGACCAGCAGGGTTCAAGTAACAAGGTTTAATAACAAGAACTGAACAGCCTGTGCGCTGCCGGAGCTCTCCTTATATACACTCCGGCAGACGCACCGCCCACTGACAGGGATTCAAAACTCCCGCCGAAAGGATCTTTAGCCAATCCCAGGCGGATGCCCTTATAAGGACATAACAGTTTTATTTTATTTATTTATTTATTTATTAGTCATAGTTCTATGCCGCCCACTCTCCAAGGACTCTTGGACGGCTTGCACCAAAGACTATTATACTAAATAAATAAATAAAGACAAAGTATACTAAATAGCACATTGCCCCCCAACAATCTGGGTCCTCATTTTACCCACCTCGGAAGGATGGAAGGCTGAGTCAACCTTGAGCCGGTGAGATTTGATCCGCTGATCTGCTGAACTAGCAGTCAGCTGAAGTAGCTGCAGTACAGCACTCTAACCATTGCGCCACCTCGGCTCAAGATGTTATGTAGATGTTCCATGTTGAACATCTTCAGCTTTGCGGAAACGAGGCTGAAACGCTATAAAATCTCTGCAGGGTGGAAACTGATGAAATGGGTCTCCCTCGGCACTCAAGATGGAAAACTTGCGGAGGTGTCTGCGGCAGGGTAGGTCAAAAGAGTCAACATGGTGGCCGTGACTGGGACACCGGAGTCCTGCCTTCTAAAAGGAGAAAGGGGGTCTGCTGGGTGGAGGGGGAAGAGGAGGGGGAGGAGGATTGTGGGGTTCTTGGTGCTGTTTGAGCTTGGCTATTTTCTTGCAAACGTTTCATAACCCAACAAGGTAACATCATCAGTGCTAGAAGGGAGTGGGGAAGTGAGCCCAGAATTACGGTCATAAGTCAGGGTGGTTGTAAAAAGCAGATCATTTCCGACCTTCCTAGGCACCTTCCGACAAGCGAAGTCCGTGGAGGGGAGAGTCAGATGGATCATAGGATTTTGGGGACACTGTAACGGTCATAATACGCAGATACGGTCAGATACGCAGGATATCAGACCTCCGGACTTTTCGTCGGGCCCTTAAAACCCACTTGTTTCATCTAGCCGGGCTGGCTTGATCCCATCCTCTGTTTTAAATTGGAATTGATCTTAAATTGGACTGTTTTAATTGTCAGCCAAAAGTATTTAATATTTTTAAAATTGTTTTAATTTTTGTATATCATGTTTTATTCTGGCTATTCACCGCTCTGAGTCCGGTTGGAGAAGGGCGGTTTACAAATCGAAGCAAATAAATAATAAATAAATAAATAAATAAATAAATAAATAAATAAATAAATAAATAAATAAATAAATGAATGAATGAATGAATGAATGAATGAATGAATGAATGAATGAATGAATGAGAGGATCAGTTGTTAGTCACTTTTTCCCAATAAGCAAATTCAACCGAGGAAGCTGGATTTGCTTAACATCCGTACAAATTCATTTAACGACAGCAGCGATTGGCTGAAGGAGGTTGTAAAATTGGGTACGTCTCACTTAATGACCACCTGGCTTATGTATGGGAATTCTGGCCCTCCATTGTAGTCATAAGTCGAGGACTGCCTCTAAATGCTTAATATATGTATTTGTTTTTTGGAAAATTGAATGTTTGGACGGAATTCTTCTGACACAGAAAATCCCACCAAGGGTTAAACCAGACTCGGCTTCAGTGAAATACAAGTAGTCCTCGATTGACAACAGGGAAACCGTTTCAAAGTTACAACGGCACTGAAAAAGATGACTTATGACCGTTTTTCACCCTGACGACCATTGCAGCATTCCCCAGGGTTGGATCCTTGGCCATTGACTCATATTTATGACAGTTGCAGTGTCCCGGGGTCAAATCAGTAGTGAGTTTCACTTAAATTTGCTACCTGTTCGCAAATGTGAGAGTGCGTGCAGTGCGTCCGTGATGACATCCGGGCGGGTGGGCGGAGCCACCCGCTGCCGCCACTACTGGGTAGAACCGGTAGAAACGCACCACTGGGTCACATGATCCGCTTTTGCGACCTTCCCGCGAGCAAATTCAACAGGGAAAATCAGATTGACTTAACAACCCTGTTATTAACTTAACCACTGTTAAGGGATTGACTTCACAGTTGTGGCAAGACCGGTCGTAAATCGGGGCAAGGGTCACTTAACAACTGTCTGACTCTAGCGCCAGAAATTTTGAGGTGAACTGTTTATCGAGAACTACCTATATATAACTTTGCTTATAAGAGAAGACGTAAACCATTTTCCGGTCCAATGCTGTGAGATTAAAGCTTAAAACTGCTTTACGATTTGGGGGACACCCTGAATTTCAGTTTTGGTCGCCACGATGTAAAAAAGATGCGGAGACTCTAGAAAGAGTGCAGAGAAGAGCAACCAAGAGGATGAGGGAACTGGAGGATAAAACTAAGGTTGGACAGTTGCTGAAATTGGGTATGTCTAGTTTGATGAAAAGAAGGACCAGGGGTTATGATAGCAGTCTTCCAATATCTCAGAGGCTGCCCCAAAGAAGAGGGAGTCAAGCTATTCTCCAAAGCACCTAAATAGAATAGCATTCTATTCTATTCTATTCTGTTCTGTTCTGTTCTGTTCTGTTCTATTCTATTCTATTCTATTCTATTCTATTCTATTCTATTCTATTCTATTCTATTCTATTCTATTCATTCCAATATTCTATTCTATTCTATTCTATTCTATTCTATTCTATTCTATTCTATTCTATTCTATTCTATTCTATTCTATTCATTCCAATATTCTATTCTATTCTATTCCAATATCCTATCCTATCCTATCCTATCCTATCCTATCCTATCCTATCCTATTCTATTCATTCCAATATTCTATTCTATTCTATTCTATTCTATTCTATTCTATTCTATTCTATTCTATTCATTCCAATATTCTATTTTATTCTATTCCAATATCCTATCCTATCCTATCCTATCCTATCCTATCCTATTCTATTCATTCCAATATTCTATTCTATTCTATTCTATTCTATTCTATTCTATTCTATTCTATTCTATTCTATTCTATTCATTCCAATATTCTATTCTATTCTGTTCTGTTCTAGTCTAGTCTAGTCTAGTCTAGTCTAGTCTAGTCTAGTCTAGTCTAGTCTAGTCTATTCTTTCCAATAATATCCTATCCTATCCTATCCTATCCTGTCCTGTCCTGTCCTGTCCTGTCCTGTCCTATCCTATCCTATCCTATCGTATCCTATTCTATTCTATTCTATTCTATTCATTCCAATATTCTATTCTATTCTATTCTATTCTATTCTATTCTATTCTATTCTATTCATTCCAATATTCTATTCTATTCTATTCTATTCTATTCTATTCTATTCTATTCTATTCTATTCTATTCTATTCATTCCAATATTCTATTCTATTCTATTCTATTCTATTCTATTCTATTCTATTCTATTCTATTCTATTCTATTCTATTCTATTCATTCCAATATTCTATTCTATTCTATTCTGTTCTATTCTATTCTATTCTATTCTATTCTATTCTATTCTATTCTAGTCTAGTCTAGTCTAGTCTAGTCTAGTCTAGTCTAGTCTAGTCTAGTCTAGTCTAGTCTATTCTTTCCAATAATATCCTATCCTATCCTATCCTATCCTGTCCTGTCCTGTCCTATCCTATCCTATCCTGTCCTGTCCTGTCCTGTCCTGTCCTGTCCTGTCCTGTCCTGTCCTGTCCTGTCCTGTCCTGTCCTATTCTATTCTATTCTATTCTATTCTATTCTATTCTATTCTATTCTATTCTATTCTATTCTATTCTATTCATTCCAATATTCTATTCTATTCTATTCTATTCTATTCTATTCTATTCTATTCATTCCAATATTCTATTCTATTCTATTCTATTCTATTCTATTCTATTCTATTCTATTCTATTCTATTCTATTCTATTCATTCCAATATTCTATTCTATTCCAATATCCTATCCTATCCTATCCTATCCTATCCTATCCTATTCTATTCCAATATCCTATCCTATCCTATCCTATCCTATCCTATCCTATCCTATCCTATCCTATTCTATTCTATTCTTTCCAATATTCTATTCTATTCTATTCTATTCTATTCTATTCTATTCTATTCTTTCCACTATTCTATTCTATTGTATTATTATAATCTGCGTGGGAGAACCTTTTCTGAACTAAAGACAATTCTTTGCCCATATGTGCGCCGTATCATTTGCTACCTTTTCAATATAAAATCGCCTCCTGTGTGATCCCGTTTAAGTGCAGGATAATATCGGCATTTTATCCGTTTACAGCTGTTTCGTTCCGAAAGCTTTTTCTGAAGGAAGAAATGCAGCTGCATTTTTTTTTCCACCTCCCAAACCGTAAAATTTGTTATTTGTGCTTCTTTAGGACGATGGCTGGTTTTTTTAAAAAAATTTCTCCAGAATGGACTATTCAATTAGAGTTAATGGCTAAGAAACGAACAATTTCCCTCTCTCCTGGCTTTAAAATATGACACCCCTTCGAGGGGGTTGGGTGGGAGAACGAGGAGAAGGAAAAAAGACAGCTTTGCTTTTGGATGTAAAGAAAAAAAAATCTGCATTTTCCAACTGCTTAATTGTGGACTTACGACCACAATTGAGCCCAAAATTTCCGTTGCTAAGCGAGATGGTTGTTAAGTGAGTTCCGCCCCGTTTTACAACCTTTCTTGACACAGCTGTTAAGCGAACCGCGAAAAAGGGGATCAGGTGACCCCGGGATACTGCAACCGTCATAAATGTGAGACAGTTGCCAAGTGTGACAAATGTAAATCACGTGACCATGGGGGGGGAATGCTTCCACGGTCGTAAGTGTGAAAAATGGTCATAAGTCCCTTTTGTCAGTGCTGTTCTAACTTTGGACGGTCACTAAATTTATTTATTTATTTATTTATTGGTTCAATTTAGATGCTGTCCTTCTCCGGAGACTCAGGGTGGCTTACAATGCATTAAGCAATAGCCTTCATACTTTTGTATATACCTGCTTAGTAGGGCTTTTGGCCTCCCCTAAGCGGTGTTCTTTTTTATACAAAGTCAGCATATTGGCCCCAAAATCCGGGTCTTCATTTTACCTACCTCGGAAGGATGGAAGGCTGAGTCAACCTTGAGCCTGGTGAGATTCGAACTTGCAGTAATTGCAGGCAGCTGGCAACTAAGTGCTAATTTAACAGCACTTAGTCCACTGCGCCACCAGGCTCTTGTTGAACTGTTGTAAATCGAGAACTACCTGTATAGCTAACTTCCATGCATGGCTGAGCATAAAATAGAACATAGAATTATAATAGGGTTCGGAAGGAACTCTGGAGGTCTTCTAGTCCAACCCCCTGCCCAGCACAGAGGTCGTTGTAATTTCTATGTCGCTAATGATAAATTAGGGATTTGTGGGTTCTATTTTCTTTTCTTCTTCCTGCTAAATCTTCGCTCTCACTTGCTTTAATCCAGCTGAAATGGGTTCAACATTGAAATCCATTCAACTATCACTCTTTTGAAAAAAGTTTCTTTCTCCACATGTAGTCCTCAATTTACAACCACAATTTCTGTTTCTCAGGAAGTGAGTCAGGCATAATTTCAGGGCTTTTTTTTGCCCTGATGTTGCTAAATGGATCATTGCAATTGTTAAATGAATCGTACAAATTGTTATGCAAATGCCTAAGGCAGGACTAGAATTCACAATCTCCTGGCAATTGGACCAAAATCACCCAACCATGTTTCATGCCTAAGGCGGGACTAGAACTCACTGTCTCCTGGTGATTGGTCCCAAATCACCCAACATCTTTCATGCCTAAAGTGGGACTAGAATTCACAGTCTCTTGGTGATTGGCCCCAAATCACCCAACCATGTTTCATGCCTAAGGCGGGACTAGAATTCACAGTCTCCTGGTGATTGGCCCCAAATCACCCAACCATCTTTCATGCCTAAGGTGGGACTAGAATTCACAGTCTCCTGGTGATTGGCCCCAAATCACCCAATCATCTTTCATGCCTAAAATGGGACTAGAATTCACAGTCTCCTGGTAATTGGCCCCAAATCACCCAACTATCTTTCATGCCTAAGGTGGGACTAGAATTCACAGTCTCCTGGTGATTGGCCCCAAATCACCCAACCATCTTTCATGCCTAAGGTGGGACTAGAATTCACAGTCTCCTGGTGATTGGCCCCAAATCACCCAACCATCTTTCATGCCTAAAATGGGACTAGAATTCACAGTCTCCTGGTAATTGGCCCCAAATCACCCAACTATCTTTCATGCCTAAGGTGGGACTAGAATTCACAGTCTCCTGGTGATTGGCCCCAAATCACCCAACCATCTTTCATGCCTAAGGTGGGACTAGAATTCACAGTCTCCTGGTGATTGGCCCCAAATCACCCAACCATCTTTCATGCCTAAGGTGGGACTAGAATTCACAGTCTCCTGGTAATTGGCCCCAAATCACCCAACTATCTTTCATGCCTAAGGTGGGACTAGAATTCACAGTCTCCTGGTGATTGGCCCCAAATCACCCAACCATCTTTCATTCCTAAGGCAGGACTAGAACTCACTGTCTCCTGGTGATTGGCCCCAAATCACCCAGTCAGCTTCCATGGCTAAAGTTGGACTAGAACTCACCGATTCCTGGTGATTGGCCCAAAATCACGCAGGTAGCTTTCATGACTAATTCGTGATTAGAACTCCCAGTCTCCCAGTTTTTAGCCTGGTGTCTTCACCACTAGACCAAACTGACTGTTAAACTGAATGTATAACATAGGTTTGATGGATAAACCGGTCGTGGGGGGAAAAAAAAACCACACAAAGTTTTTTTTATCTATGACAACACAACAGCAGCAGCAGATTTCTCTACCCTCTGAGAATGGAAGTTGTCACACATACACACAACAGAAGAACGGATGGTGAAATTAATGGAGTTGGCCGAGGCAGTGAAATTGGCTGCTTCTGATTAAAGAAAATACTTTATGTAGCTTCCTTTCCACTTGGAAAACACTCTTAGATGATTATTTCTTTCTTTTTTTTTTCTTTAATGGAAAGAAATGAAATGTTAACCTTGGGGCTTGATAATTACACGGGTGTAGGATGGTAGGAGTCCTGTTCGTTAACGGTTTATTGTAGTTCGGAGTTGCATTTAATTTTATGTTTTTATCCGTACGGAAGAAAGTTGGAAGTTGCCTTTTATTCCCCCCCATAGTTCTTTTTCCTTTTTGGTCGCACTTCCCATTGTGTGACTAACTGAACAACTGCAACTTTATTCTCTTAACCAAGAAAGGCGGTAAAACGGGGCCAGGCTCACTTAGCAAGTGTCTCGCTTAGGAACAGAAATTTGGGGTTCAATTGTGGTCATAAGTCGAGGATTGCCTATAAGCTAATTGAGGCACCTTCGAAGCGCTCCCTTCTCAATAGGCTTTATCAAAACCTCTATGGCAGGAGTCGGCAATCTGTGGCTCTGGGGCTGTGTGCGGCTCCTTCATCCACAACTGATAGGACTTTAGTTAGGATAGGTAGAGGGGAAAGGACGCCGTGCTAGCAGGAGACCCTATGGTGGGGGGGGAGTGGGAACCAGACTTCCGGTTGGCTCCGGAATTGAATTGGGGCAGGGAGGGGCTTCCGGTTAGAGCCTTTGTGGCTCTTTGAGTGTTTAAGGTTGCCGACTCTTGCTCTATGGCAACATAGAACTATAGAATAATAGAGTTGCTCAAGCAGGAGACCCAATATCATTTCAGACAATCATTCCAGTCTCTTCTTGAAAGCTTCCAGTGATGGACAAGCCACAACTTCTCGAGGCCAGCTGTTCCACTGGTTAATTGTCCTTACCGTTAGGAAGTTTTCTCCTTTGTTCTAGGTGGCTCCTCTCCTCGATGAGTTTCCATCCATTGTTTCTCGTTTTGCTTTTTGGGGCTTTGAAAATACTTTTGACTCCCTTATCTTTGTGCCAGCCCCTCAAATATGGGAAGACTGTTCTCATGTCACCCTGTAGGAAGTTAGCACCCATCCCTCTCCTGCGAAAATGAGATGCAGACTCTGAGAATGAGGGAGAGGAGTTGGCAAGGCCTCCCTCTTCAGGACCCTCCTCTCTGGCAATGCCTCCAGAGGACACCGAAGGACAAGAGATAGGCCCAGAGCCAAGCACGTCCACGCAGCCACAGGTGGACAGCGACGAAGGAGATAAGTGCTGGCTGGATCCTCATCAGCGTCGCAGGGACAAACATGCACAGCAAAAGGCGTGCCCGTGATTAGCTGACTCACTGGACCACACCCCACAGGCTATAAAAGTCTATTCTTCATAACAAAGATCCTTCAGGCCAAGCCGTCGTAGGAATTGCCCAGAGCCCTTTCATGACGTCCTCACCCAGCAAGAGTCAACCAAGCCTGGGACTCAAAAAGACAACCTACAAAGTTGCCCTTGCATAGCCCCATGGGAGTCTGACAACCAATCAGAACACAAGTTCAAATTCAAAGCCTAACAGAGGGCATAAAACCCCAGGCACTCTCAGCATCTCTGGCCATTTTTTCGCCCAAGATCTCCAAGGCATGTGATCCTGTCCGTCAATAAACCTTCTTTCCAAGCAAACTTCCATAAATCCTGTGTCTCTTTCCCCACTTGGAACTGAAGCCAGATGGACATTTCTTCCAGCAACCCCTAGTCCTTCTTTTCATTAAACGAGCCATGCCCAGTTCCTGCAACCGTTCTTCGTATGTTTTCGCCTCCAGTTCCCTAATCATCCTCGTTGCTCTTCTCTGCACTCTTTCTAGAGTCTCCACAGCTTTCTCTTTCTTTCTTTCTTTCTTTCTTTCTTTCTTTCTTTCTTTCTTTCTTTCTTTCCTTCCTTCCTTCCTTCCTTCCTTCCTTCCTTCCTTCCTTCTTTCTTTCTTTCTTTCTTTCTTTCTTTCTTTCTTTCTTTTTTTGTATTTTTTGTACATAACTGATAAATTTCTTTCTATTAAGACAATAAATCTTTCCTGGAGACAGGAACAGTAGAAGGGGAGGGAAGGAACACGAGGATTGCTAATTATGAATATGTATGCTTACATCCCCTGTTACCTATGCATATGTATGATTGTATCGTTTTCTCCTCCTTTTCTGAGCGGTACAAATATAAATGCATCCTTTTCTTTTTCCTGCAGGAGCCCCTCCTGTTCTGAAGGGAATTCCTCCAGTACACCCCGATTAAAAAAATAATTACTAGAGGGAGCCTGGATTATCTGTTTTAGGGGTTGCGCCTCTGATTCCACATTTTATCCTGCAAAGTTGATTGTCCTCAGTTGCTTCGCTCACTTTCTTCTTAAGCCTCAACTCTGGTTTATGCCGAGTAACACAATAACAGAGCAGGAAGGGACCTTGGGAGGTCTTCTAGTCCAACCCCTTACTGAGAGCAGGAAGTTGTGGGAGCTTCATCCCTGGAGGCTTTCAAGAAAAGATTGGACTGCCATTTGTCAGAAATGGTACAGAGTCGTGATGGCGGCACGTGGAGCCATATCTGTGGACACGTGGGTGTTGCCCGAGCTCAGCGCCAACATGCATGCGTGCACCAGCCAGCTGATTTTTGGGCCTTCTGGGCCAACCGGAAGTCGGGAAACGGGACTTTCCAGTCTCCGGGGGGCCTCCGGGCGGGTGGGGAAGGCCGTTTTCATCCTCCCTAGGCTCCTAGAAAGTCTCTGGAGCCTGGGGAGGGCGAAAAATAGGCCTACTGGGCCCACCGGGCCGTAAATGACCTATAAGGTCCCTTCGAACTCTGTTAATCTGTTAATATGACTTATACCATTCCAGAGGAATGGTTATCCAACATCTTCTTAAAAGCCTCCAGTGATGGAGCACCCACAACTTCTGGTGGCAAGTAGTTCCACCGATGAATTGTTCTCACCGTGAGGAAATTTCTCCTTGTTTCTAGGTAGGTTTCCATCCATTGCTTCTTGTTCTGCCTTTAGGTGCTTTGGTGAATAGATAGACTCCTCCTTCTTCTTGGCGGCAGCCTCTCAGAGGTGTTCTGTCCCCGTCTCTCTCTCTCTCTCTCTCTCACACACACACACACACACACACACACAAAGAGACAGCCGGGGGTTAAATAAACTGGCAGGCAACCAATTAGTCCGATAAGACGCTTGGCAGCAACCCCAGCAGCTGCTTGCCAAGACCTTTTATCAACAGAGAAGAAATACACACCACAACAATTGTCCAAGAATAAATCCGAAACCGAGATGCAAAGTGACTCAAAGGAATTCATTTTGTCCGTCACAGAGTCTGAATGGCTAACTCACCCCCTTTTATACCCTGTGGGGTGTGTTCCAGTGAGTCAGTTAATCACGGGCACGCCTTTTCTTCTGTTGTGCGCGCCTGTCTCTCCGACGCTGACGAGGGTCCAGCCAAGACTCATTACCCTCATCACTGTCCACCTGTGGCTGCATGGATGAGCTTGGCTCTGGGCCTATCTCTTGCCCTTCGGTGTCCTCCAGAGGCATTGCCAGAGAGGAGGGTCCTGGAGAGGGAGGCCTTGCCAACTCCTCTCCCTCACTCTCAGAGTCTGCATCTGCCAATGACACAGGCTCAGGCAACGGAGCCACAACAAGAGGTGGCATTCAGCAGGTTCGGATTAGTTTGGGCGAATCGGTAGTGGAAATCGTGAATGGGCCCAGCCACCCGCCCCGGCTCTATGCCGTCTTCTTTCGACACATTTTTGAGGCCAGGCGCGTGTGCGAAGGCGCCCATGCGAAGCGAGCATGCGTGCACGCAGCAAACCAGTAGTAACAAAATAAGAAATCGACCACTGCAGCCTCTCAAATCATGTCACCCTTAGATACCCCTAATCATCCCTAGATACCTGCTCAAAACAGAATAACAGAGTTAGATGGGACCTCAGAGGTCTTCTAGTCTAACCCCCTGCTTGAACAGAAGACCCATTACCAGGGGTGAAATCTAAAATTTGTTACTACCGGTTCTGTGGACATGGCTTGGTGGGAGGCGGGGGATTAATGTGACTGGGTGGGCATGGCCAACTTTTCTCTCTTTTTTTAATTTTTAAAAGCATTTTTTCTACAACCTCTTCGGCCAAAGAGGTTGCAGGGGAAAAAATGCTTTTAAAAGCCTCTGACGATCAGGCAAGTGGGATCGTCAGAGGCTTTGAAAAGCATTTTTTTCTACAATCTCTTCAGCCAAAGAGGTTGTAGAAAAAAATGCTTTTCAAAGCCTCTGACGATCAGGCAACTCAGCTGGGATCGTCAGAGGCTTTTACAAGCATTTTTTTTCCTACAACCTCTTCAGCCAAAGAGGTTGTAGAAAAAATGTTTTTAAAAGCCTCTGACGATCCCAGCTGAGCTGCGCGATCATCAGAGGCTTTTTTTTTTACCTTTAAAAGCATTTTTTGGCCCAAGAGGTTGTAGAAAAAATGCTTTTAAAAGTAAAAAAAAAAAACAGGCTCTGATGATCGCGTGGCTCAGCTGGGCATGATGGGGGGGCGGTGCAGGGATTTTTGCTACCGGTTCTCCGAACCACCCACTGCCATCGCTACCGGATCGGGTGATCCAATCCGAACCGGAAGCATTTCACCCTTGCCCGCTACCATTCCAGCCAAATTGTTGTCCAGTCTCTTCTTAAAAGCCCCCAGCAATGGAGCAACCGTAGCTTCTGAAGGCAAGCTTTTCCACTGGTTAATAAAACTAATTAGGGTCGAGATGTTGGGAAAAAGAAACATATTTTTTTCATTTTTCCCTCTCTTGTTCAGAAAGTAAATGTTGTATAACCTTACAGATAATAATGCCTGTACTTGATGAGTTAGCGTTGCTGAGTGAATCTAAGACAGCTGTAACTTGGTTAATGAGCCGCAATTAAAACTGGTTGAAGGTGATGCGTGAAACTTCAACAGCTGCCGATCGTGATCCTACCAAGAAGTTCTTGATGTGCCTTGCTGATAACTTTCTTAATCAGAAGGCGGAGGAAGGAGCAAAGGCTGGCACAGTTATTGTGGGGAATTTCCCTTTTTTTTTACTACCGGTTTCTGTGGGCGTGGTGTGGTGGACGTGGTGTGGTGTGGCTTGGTGGGCGTGGCAGGGGAAGGATACTACAAAATCCCCATTCCCTCCTCACTCCTGGGGGAAGGATACTGCAAAATCTCCATTCCCACCCCACTCTGGGACCAGCCAGAAATGGCATTTGCCAGTTCTCCGAACTACTCAAAATTTCCACTACCGATTCACCAGAACCTGTCAGAACCTTCTGGATTTCACCCCTAGCCTAGACTAATGGCTGTCCAGTGCCTTCTTAAAATCCTACAGTGTGCAGCGCCCACAACTTCTGGTGACAAGCTGTTCCACTGATTGATACAGTAGTGGCCAAAATTGTGGAAACCTTTTGGGAAAAGTGTATTTTTGAGGTTTGATGGTTAATAACACCACTTTTTTTTTTTTTTTTGGAGTTTTAATATAATCCTATTCCACTGCTGGAATGGCCTGAGAATAGCCCAGACTTTAACCCAATGGAAAATCTAGGGAGCCGACTAAAGAAACTTGTTGGACAGAAGCAACCCAGCAATAAAACCCAGTTAATAGAAGCCATTGTTCAATCTTGGTTTCACATGATAACAGCTGCAGAACGATTCTATTCTATTCTACTCTACTCTACTCTACTCTCTTATTCTATTCTATTCTTTTCTATTCTATTCTATTCTTTTTTTTAAAATAATTTTTATTTATACAAATCGGCAATACAATAAAAAACATTTTCAGTTCCGTGATGCATATACAGATACACAAACTTTTAACTTGCCATACATATACATATACTATTACTTCTTGTAAGTAGATTTTATCTTAACAATCATTGCATATAATAATACTCAGTAATATATATCTTCATTAATTGGCTAGTAATTAACCTCTATATACTATCTCATTTTTTATTTCTTCTCTCCAAAAAAAAAAAAATTCTATTCTAGTCTATTCTATTCTATTCTATTCTATTCCATTCCATTCCATTCCGTTCCGTTCCATATTTTCTGTTCTGTTCTGTTCTGTTCTGTTCCATTCCCTTCCCTTCCCTTCCCTTCCCTTCCCTTCCCTTCCCTTCCATCCCATCCCATCCCATCCCATATTTTCTATTCTATTCTATTCTATTCTATTCTATTCTATTCTATTCTATTCTATTCTATTCTATTCTATTCTATTCTATTCTCCTTCCTTCCTTCATCATTCTATTCCGTTCCATTCCGTTCTATTCTATTCTGTATTATGTTTGCTTCTGCATAGCTCATTCTACTGAATTGGTTTCTTAGACAGATATATATGTTCCCCAAATCAATATCTGGATGATAAAATAACTCAGATTCGGGATGATTTGGCCGCTGACTGGGTTGGTTCAGGCGGGGCGACTGAGGCAGGTCTTGAGAGTGTTATCTGGGCTGAGTTTGATCCTGTGGCTCCCGAGGACGTGGACAGGACTCTGGGAAGACTGAACGCAACCACATGTTTATTGGACCCGTGTCCCTCCTGGTTGGTGCTGGCCTCCCGGGAGGTTACACGAGGCTGGCTCCAGGAGATTATAAATGCTTCTTTGAGTGAGGGTGC
Organism: Masticophis lateralis; assembly: GCA_030761175.1. Lineage (NCBI taxonomy): Eukaryota > Metazoa > Chordata > Lepidosauria > Squamata > Colubridae > Masticophis > Masticophis lateralis. The sequence goes on along the minus strand of JAUDYJ010000003.1, from coordinate 210,620,319 downwards.
CCTACCGCCTGCCTTGAAGGAGGCGGTGGTGAGGCCCCTCCTCAAGAAGCCCTCCTTGGACCCAGCTATTTTGGCTAATTATCGTCCAGTCTCCAACCTTCCCTTTTTGGCGAAGGTTGTTGAGAGTGTGGTTGCGTGGCAGCTCCCTCGGTACCTGGATGAAGCTGTCTATTTAGACCCGCTCCAGTCCGGCTTCAGGTCTGGATACAGCACCGAAACGGCATTGGTCGCGTTGGTGGATGATCTCTGGAGGGCCCGGGGTAGGGGGTACTCCTCTATCCTGGTGCTGTTAGACCTCTCAGCGGCTTTTGATACCATCGACCATGGTATCATGTTGCGCCGGTTGGAGGGACTGGGGGTGGGGGGCACCGTTTTACGGTGGTTCTCCTCCTACCTCTCCGACCGGTCGCAATCAGTGTTGACAGGGGGGCAGCGGTCGACCCCGAGGCGCCTAGTGTGTGGGGTGCCGCAAGGGTCGGTCCTCTCGCCCCTCCTGTTCAACATTTATGTGAAGCCGCTGGGTGAGATCATCCGTGGTTTTGGGGTGGAGTTCCATCAGTACGCTGACGATACTCAGCTGTACATCTCCACCCCAGACCACCCCAACGATGCCGTGGAAGTGATGTCCCAGTGCCTTGAAGCCGTGCGGGTCTGGATGGGGAGAAACAGGCTTCGTCTCAACCCCTCCAAGACCGAGTGGCTGTGGCTGCCGGCGTCCCGATATAGCCAGCTGACACCATCGCTGGTCATTGGGGGCGAATCATTGGCCCCCACGGAAAGGGTGCGCAACTTGGGCGTCCTCCTGGACCCACGGCTGTCCTTGGAGGATCATACGACAGCTGTGGCCAGGGGGGCTTTCTATCAGGTTCGCCTGATACGCCAGTTGCGGCCCTTTCTAGATCGGGACTCCCTGCGCACAGTCACTCAGGCACTCGTCACCTCTCGCCTGGATTACTGCAATGCTCTCTACATGGGGCTCCCCTTGGGGTGCACCCGGAGGCTCCAACTGGTACAGAATGCGGCCGCGCGGGGAATTATGGGAGCATCGGGGCGCTCCCACGTTACACCTCTCCTGCGCGAGCTGCATTGGTTGCCGGTGGAGTTCCGGGTGCGTTTCAAGGTGTTGGTAATGACCTTTAAAGCGCTCCATGGCTTAGGACCAGGGTACTTACGGGACCGCCTTCTGCCGCCAATTGCCTCCCACCGGCCGGTTCGCTCCCACAGAGTGGGCCTCCTCAGGGTGCCGTCAGCCAGACAATGCCGGCTGGCGACCCCCAGGGGGAGAGCCTTCTCTGTGGCAGCCCCCACCCTCTGGAACGATCTTCCTCCAGAATTGAGAATTATCTCCGACCTCCGGACGTTTCGTCGGGCCCTGAAGACGCATCTTTTTCAACTTGCCGGTTTAGCCTGATCCCTGCCGCAATTTTTAGAATTTTTAAAATTTTAAAATTTTTAATGTTTGTAGCGTTGCCGCATTTTAATATTTATTTGGTTTTAATTCTCAGCCTAATGTATATGTGTTTTAATTTTTAACTTTTATGTACTGAATTTTTATTTCGGCTGTTCACCGCCCTGAGTCCGTAAGGAGAAGGGCGGTATACAAATCTAATAAATAAATAAATAAATAAATAAATAAATAAAAGTCATATCTTGCTGTCACACCTACACACTTTCGTTTTCTAGGTTGAATTGTGTATTAATAATTCATACCTTGTTGTACAAATTGCCTCTGGAAGGATTCTGGCTGGCAGGATGATACCTCTCCTCTGTTTTCTATACCAGGATTTCCCAACCTTGTTGATGAGCGGACTTCAACACCCGGAATTCCCCAGCCAGCATTCTGGCTGGGGGATTCTGAAATCCAGATAGCTGACATTAGTGGCCAAAATTGTGGAAACCTTTTGGGAAAAGTGTATTTTTGAGGTTTGATGGCTAATAACACCACTTTTTTTTAGAGTTTTAATATAATCCTATTTCACTGCTGGAATGGCCTGGGAATAGCCCAAACCTTCATCCAATTGAAAATCTATGGAGCCGACTAAAGAAACTTGTTAGTCAGAAGCGACCCAGCAATAAAACCCAGTTAATAGAAGCCTTCATTCAATCTTGGTTTCACATGATAACAGCTGCAGAACTCAAAGACTTGGTTCGCTCCATGGGAAGACGTTGTAAGGCCGTCATTCATGCTAAAGGTTACCCAGTTAAGGATTAATTGATATGGGGATCATTTTTGTATATCTCATTTTTTTCTACGTGTTTCCCTTTTCTTCTTTATACTGTAACTGCTCTTCTAATAGCAAATCCTTCATAAAAGTTATTGCATTACATTCTTGATTAAATGATCTTTCCATTGATATATATGATTTTATGGTACTACTCCAAAAAAAAGTGGTGTTATTAGCTAGTTTTAGAAAATACACTTTCCCAAAAAAGTTTCCACAATTTTGGCCACCCCTGTAAAATGGCTAAAGTTGAAAAACACTGCTCTATAGATTTAGAGAACTATGAAGTTGGAAGGAATTCCCGAAATGGTGTAAGCCAATCAATTCAATCATCCAGAATTCAAACTCCAAATGAAAATATTCAAACTTCCAGAGAGATATATAAAATATATTTAAAAATCTGCAACCCACATGGGGAATTTATTCTACTCTTTTTCAGATCTGGACATTTTTCGTTCTCATTAAATGAAATCTGAGAAAGTGCCATTTTTATTTTTTAGAAATGTTTACAAATTTACAAATACATATTTTGACAAATATGTCAAGGCACTGAACATATCTAACAGACCTTCCCCTCCTATTTCCCCACCACCACAACAACCCTGTGAGGTAGGTTGGGCTGAGACAGAGGGACTGACCCAGTGAGTCACCCAGCTGGCTTTCCTTACTAAGGCAAGGCTAGAACTTCCAGTCTCCTGGCGATTGGCACAAAGTTACCCAGTTGGCTTTCATATCTAGGGCGGGACTAGAACTCACCATCTCCTGGTGATTGGTCCAAAGTCACCCAGCTGGCTTTCCTTTCTAAAGCAGGGCTAGAACTCCCAGTCTCCTTTGATTGGCCCAAAGTTACCCAACCAGCTTGCATGCCTAAACTGAAACTAGAACTCCCAGTCTCCTGGTGATTGGCCCAAAGTCCCCCAGCCAGCTTTCATGCCTAAGGTGGGACTAGAACTCACTGTCTCCTGGTGATTGGTCCAAAGTCACCCAGCTGGCTTTCCTTTCTAAAGCAGGGCTAGAACTCCCAGTCTCCTGGCAATTGGCATAAAGTTATTCAACCAGCTTGCATGCCTAAAGTGAAATTAGAACTCCCAGTCTCCTGGTGATTGGCGCAAAGTCCCCCAGCCAGCTTTCATGCCTAACGGGAGACTAGAACTCACTGTCTCCCAGTCTCCAGCCTGGCGCCTTAATCCCTAAACCAAATTGACTCTTGCAATTAGTATTGCTGGCCCTAATTCCTGTAGTTCTTCACCCTCTTACTTTCACCTTAATAGTCTGGAAGACGGTCACCCCATCCCATCCATCACAGCTCATCCCATCCCATCCGTCAAATCCTCCCCCTCCCCGTTAGAGGCTAACAAAGCATCAAAATCAGAGCTCTTCAAACTTGGCAGCTTGAAGACTTGTGGACTTCAACTCCCAGAATTCTCCAGCCAGCATAACCTGAAGTCCACAAAGTCTCAAAAGCTGCCAAATTTGAAGTCCACTGCATGAAACCTAATCCAAATTGAGCGGGGAGGCGGGGAGATGAGTAGCCTCATTTGCATTTGCTTCAACCGTGATCCTTTGCCAAGAGAAAAGACCCTCCCCCCTCCCCTCCCACGACTCTCCCGTGATCGATGCACAGTCTGGCTTCGTGCGAAAATCCTGTTTCTAGAACTGGCGGGAATTTTCAAAAAAATCCCTTTTTGTTCCCCCTACGGACACGTGTTTGGGCGCGGTCGCGCGGGACGCTGTAACCTCCGTGTTCATTGCCGCCGTATGGCTTGATTTCAGTGGCGGGAAAGCAGGTGTACGTGCACCTCTGGAGTGGAGATAACATCCTTATTAATTTTTGGAGGCCCTTTTGGGCTGGCTATTTGGTTCAAAAAAAGAGAAAAGTGGCTCTTCTCTTTCCTTTCTTAGGGCTCGTTTCCTTTTGTGCTAATTATTGTTGATTTGCATTGTAACATTTGGTTGGGCATGAATGGGAGAAAGTCCTTTAATAACATAGTAGCAGAGTTGGAAGGGATTTTGTAGGTCTTCTCTCTTACAAACCAAACTGACTTTCACCTTCATGGTCTTAAAGAGAGCCACCCCATCCCATCCGTCAAATCCTCCCCCTCCCCGATGGAGGCTCCACTGATCTTCCCAGTAAACTAGGGGTCTTCCAACTTGGCAGCTCTAAAACTTGGGGACTTCATCTCCTAAAATTCTCCAGCCAACATAGACCTCCAAGCATCGCTGGCTGGAGACCAGTTGCCAGGTGTCCACTATTTGAGTGGACGGTCCACTTTTTTCACATTATGTTCACTGTGGGTTTTTTTCACAAAATAGTGTACATTTTTTTTTTATTCAAAAGCTTTATGACGAAATGGTAGGTAATCTAAAGCTGTACAGTCTAAGAGAATAAGGATAGGAGAATCGCATTTTGTCTTTTTTTTTCGTAAGTTAGAATTCGACAAAGATCGAATATCCATTGAACGCTAAGTTGTTTCAATCTAATTGATCGCAATAATCCTCCAACTTTAGAAGAAATGACGAACATCTGGTTATTATCACCATGGCGAGAAGAACTTCCACCCAGCACTCCCTTCGATGACATTTCTGCCTTAGAAGTTCATCTGCAGGGCGATTCATCCCTTGATAAGTGGACATACTTTTTCAAGAAAGAGCCAGCTCCGAGTTTACTGAAACTGGTCCAGTATTGTGCATCAATTCCGGTATCAAATGCAAACGTTGAACGAATTTTCAGCGTCGTGGGAAATTTCTGGACTGATGAAAGTAACCGACGCCTTGTACCATCAGTTCGAAGTGAACTTTGTATATTTTTTAATATTTCTCAACGTTGTACTGAAATTAAAGAATTATTCCTTAAACCCAAAGAATTGATCAAAGCTGCGCAGTCAAATAAAAAATACACACGACAGCAACGTAAAATGTAATTTAATATTTTACGTATTATTATAATATATTTGATGTTTTGAATTTTAAGTAAAGTTTTGAAGTGATTATTTTAATACGTGTTAAAATGTTTGTAAGGAAATATATAATTGAATTGTAATTTTTTTTTTTTATTATTACTTAAACCCACCCCCCCCCACTTGTCCGCTATTTTTTGGAAGCAGACCTGGCAACCCTAAGACTTGTGGACTTCAACTCCCAGAATTCTCCAGACAGCATAGACTTCCAAGCATAGCTGGCTGGAGAATTCTGGGAGTTGAAGTCCCCAAGTCTTAAAGCGGCCAAGTTTGAAGAGCTCTGCATTAAACCTAATCCAAACTGAGCGGGGAGGCGGGGAAAATGAGTAGCCTCATTTGCATTTCCTTCAACCGTGATGCTTTGCGAAGAGAAAAACACCCACCACCCCACCACCCCAATTCCCCCATGATGCATGCACTGTTTCATTTCATCAAAAATTACGGTTCGAGAACTGGCGGGAATGTTCAAAAAACTCTTTTTTGTTCACCCCTGGACACGTGTTTGGCTGCGGTCACTGTAACTTTACTATCCTTTGCCGCTGTAGAGCTCCGTGTGTCTAGACATAGAAGTCGTATGCTTTGAAGCCTCTGTAGGGGTACCTTTACCTGGTTCTTAAAGGGGAGGAAGGGTGTTTGATTGGCTCTTTTCTCTTCTTGCCTAGTTTCTCCCAATTATTGCTCATTTGCATTGTAATATTTCCATGGTGTAAGTGGGAGAAAATCCTTTAATAATATAGTAGCAAGAGTTGGAAGGGATCTTTGAGGTCATCTAGTCCAACCCCCCCTGCTCTTCTGCCTTTGTTTCCCCCCCCCCCCAATCCTGGGTAGCTCAGCAGACTAAAGCGTTGTGATTAACATCAGCTGTCTGCAATTACTGTAAGTTCAAATCTCACCAGGCTCAAGGTTGACTCAGCCTTCCATCCTTTCTAAGGTGGGTCAAATGAGGACCCAGTTTGTGGGGGCAATAAGCTGACTTTGTATAAAGTATACAAAAGTATGAAGGCTATTGCTTGGCGCATTGTAAGCCGCCCTGAGTCTCCGGAGAAGGGCGGTATGTAAATCAAATTAATATATATATTAATATATATTATAATATAATATAATATAATATAATATAATATAATATAATATAATATAATATAATATAATATAATATAATATATATATATATGTGGATCCCCAGGCCACTGCATCACGGAAACCTTGGCTGCATAAGCCAGCGATGCCTCTGTTCGCAGGCAGCATGCAAAATTATCCAACAGGTGTGCGGCGGCAGCCAAAAAAGCCAATACAATCTACATTTAACACTAACAAGAGTTGGAAGGGACCTTGGAGGTCATCTAGTCCAACCCCCCGCTCTCGTGGGAGACCTGTGTTATAGGAGAGAAGGCTGCGCTCCCATACGCCACATGGAGAGAGCTGAGAGGGTGCAACCTCTCCGGGTGCCCCTTAACAGAGGGATACCATCGAAGATCAAGGTGAGGTATTCATACCACTCTATGAAGCCTTGGGAAGACCTCACCTGGAGTCCTGCATGTGGTTTTGGTCACCACACTATAAAAAAAGATGTTGAGAGAGACTCTAGAAAGAGTGTAGAGAAGAGCAACCAAGAGGATTAGGGGATTGGAGGCTAAAACATGAAGAACAGTTGCAGGAACTGGGTGTGTCTAGTTTAATGAAAAGGACTACGGGAGACATGAGAGCAGCCTTCCAATATCTCAAGGGCTGCCCCAAAGAAGAGGGAGTCAAGCTATTCTCCAGAGCCCCTGAGGGCAGGACAAGAAGCAATGGGTGGAAACTAATCAAGGAGAGAAGCAATTTAGAACTAAAGAGAAATTTCCTGATGTTTAGAACAATTAATCCATGGAACAACTGGCCGTCAGAAATTTTGAATGCTCCAATACAGAAAGTTTTTAAGAAGAGGTTGGATAACCATTTGTCTGAAGTGGTGGAGGGTTCCTGCCGAAGCAGGGGGTTGGACTAGAAGACCTCCAAGGTCCCTTCCAACTCTGTTATTCTATTCTATTCTATTCTATTCTATTCTATTCTATTCTATTCTATTCTATTTTCTCTTCTCTTCTCTTCTATTCTTATTCTTATTCTTATTCTTATTCTTATTCTTATTCTTATTCTTATTCTTATTCCTATTCCTATTCCTATTCCTATTCCTATTCCTATTCCTATTCCTATTCCTATTCCTATTCCTATTCCTATTCCGTATTCTATTTCTATTCCATTCTATTTCTATTTCTATTTTGTATTCTATTCTATTCTATTCTATTCTATTCTATTCTATTCTATTCTATTCTATTCTATTCTATTCTATTCTATTCTATTCTATTCAATCTTCTCTTCTCTTCTCTTCTCTTCTATTCCTATTCCTATTCCTATTCCGTATTCTATTTCTATTCTATTTTATTCTATTCTATTTCTGTTCTGTATTCTATTTCTATTCTATTCTGTATTCTATTTCTATTCTATTCTATGGGGATTCCTGCCTAAGCAGGGGGTTGTACTAGATAACCTCCAAGGTCCCTTCCAACTCTATTATTATATTCTATATTCAAGCGATTCCGCTGGTTAATTGTTCTCACTGTTAGCAAATTTCTCCTTAGCTCCAGGTTGCTTCTCTCCTTGATTAGTTGCCATCCGTTGCTTCTTGTCCTGCCTTCCGGTCAGAGGTGGGTTTCAGCAGGTTCTGACCACTTCTGGCGAATCGGAAGCGGAAATTTTGAGTAGTTCGGAGAACCGGTAGTAAAAATTCTGACTGGCCCCGCCCCCTTTTATTCTCTGCCTCCCGAGTCCCAGCTGATCGGGAGGAAATGGGGATTTTGCAGTATCCTTCCCCTGGGGTGGGGTGGGAATGGAGATTTTACAGTATCCTTCCCCTGCCACGCCCACCAAGCCACACCCACAGAACCGGTAGTAAAAAATTTTGAAACCCACCACTGCTTCAGTTCCTTTGGAGAGGTTAGAACTGAAGAAGCTTCTTGGATGAGAAGCGAAATGTTTTCAAAGGGAAAAAAAAAACCAAAACAAGAAGTTCATTTGCCTTTTGGGGGAAAAAAAAAAACACTTTGAGAAGTGCTTGTTCTTAGTTTGTCCAGGACACCAGCAAATCTGAAATTATATTTACTGGAACGTCCTTTCAAAAAATCCTCTCTGTTCAGAAGCCGCCCAAAGCTTTTTGATGCTCTAATCAAAGGACTGTTATTAAGCTCGTTAGCAGAAGAAGTAGAAATATATCGCAGAGTTTAATCAAGTAAAATTTCCTGGAGAATGTAATTGCCACATCGCAGAATTTATTAGCAGCATCTGAATGAAGCGACGGGAGGGAATTCTCTCAACAAGATGAAAGGCGAAGGGAGCTAAATCCAGTGCAGGGAATCCTTGACTTACGACAGTTCATTTAGTGACCGTTCAGAGTTACGACGACCAGTGCGAACCAGCTGAATACCACCTCCCTTTACAACCGTTGCAGCATCCCAATGGTCACCTGATTAAAACTCGGATGCTTGGCACCCGACTCATATTTACGACGGTTGCACTGTTCCGGGGACACACAATTCCCCCTTTGAGACCGTCAACGAGAAAACCAGATTCCCTTCAGAATTACGTTGCTAATTTCACAGCCGCCGTGGTTCCTTTAACAAGAGTGACAAGAAAAGGCTGTAAAAGGGAGCAAAAATCACTCAGGACTTGTTTAGCGACAGAAAGTTTGGGGCTCCATTGGGGTCGTTCGTTAAGGACTACCTTGTAATACAGATCAGGGAAATTTGCAGGATGTGTCCTAAAAAGTCAAGATGATGGCTGTGTCAGAGCTGCAATCAGCCCCGTTACCTTGCGTGGGGGTAATTGCCCTCATTTTGAGTTGGATCGTGACTTTTATCCTTCTGGTTATTTTGATCAATAAGCCAAAAAACATTTTCTAATTAAACTCATATTTATTGTAAAGAAATAAAGACAATCTTATCTAATCTAATTGAGCTACATCTTGGAAGCTTTTCCGGCTACCTCTCTTGGCCGGAGAACAAAGGAAAGTTTTCAGAAGAAGAGAAAAGAATGCAGGCATGCGCAGTAGATACTGATAAGAAACTTGGCAAGCTATGGTAAGTCAGACAGTTCAGAAATAATAGCTCTGCTGGTAAATATAAAAACGCAGTGACAGGCTGAAACAGTGGAATTAAAATTCCACCTCGTTCTTATGTGTGCCATAAAAAGGTTTAGATTTTACCCTGGTTCTTGCCAGCTTGACTTTTTTTGACCTAGCCTGGCAAGAAAGAAAGAAAGTGGGGAGAGGGTGGGAGGGGGAGAGGGAGAGAGAGGGAGGGGTGGGAGGGGTGGGAGGGAGGAAAAGAGGGGGAGAGAATGAGCAAGGGAGGGAGGAAGGGAGGAAGAGAGAGGGAAGGAGGGAGAGAAGAGGGGGAGGGGAAGGGAGGGAGGGGAATGGGAGAGAGTGGGAGGGAGGGAGGGAGAGAAGGAGGGAAAGGGAGAGAGAGGGAGGGAGTCAGAAGGAGGGAGAGAGAGCGGGAGGGAGCGATTTATTTATTTAGCGTATGGCTGGTCACACACAGTATTAAAACACTTCATTTTTACAGATTAAAAACAATTAAAACAATTAAAAAAGCAGTAAGAAAACCTACAAGAAAAACAGAAATAACATTTCAAAGTTTAATGTCGAGATTGGAGATCCAGTCAGTAGGGAGGGAGAGGGAGAGGGAGGGAGGGAGACAGAAGGAGGGAGGGAGGGAGGGGGAGAGAGAGGGGGAGAGGGTGGAAGGGGGAGAGGGACGGGAGAAGAAGGGGGAGGGGGGAGGGAAGGGGGAGGGGGAGGGGGAGGGGGAGGGAGACGAAGGAGGGAGGGGAGAGGGGGAGACAGTGCAGGGAGGAGAGGGATGGGAGAAGAGGGAGAGAGAGGGAAGGAGAGAGGGGGAAGGAGAGAGAGGGGGGAGGGAGGGACGGGGTGAGAGGGAGGGAGAGTTGGTGAAGAACGGAAGGAGGAGGGAAGAGGGGGAGTGGGAGGGAGAGAGAGAGGGTAAGAGAGGGAGAGAGAATGGGAGGGAGGGAGAGGGAGGAAGAGAGAGGGAAGGAGGAGGCGAGAGGGAGGGAGAGAGAGAGGGAGTGGAGGAGAGAGAGAGAGAGAGAAGTAGCTACGCCTGGTTGGATTCTCATCTCATCTCAGAGTTCATGAGATCAAAAATCTTAAAAGAAACTTCAAGCCCGCAGACGAACCGCAAAACTAATACAGGCCAGGCCAAGAAACAGCAGACATATTTAGCCAATCAATGCTTATTTCAAATGAGAGGCAAAGGAAAACAGCTTTTTCCCTCCCACCCCCGGATAATGGAGCCTCCACACATCAATAAAGTTACAGCCGATAAGCGTTATATAAGCCTTGATTAATCCTAGTCCGGAAAAATTAATTTTGCAAAATGAAATGTTGATAGATGTGCGTGGAAAGAGCGCTATTTAACTGAAACGCCGATTAAATTATAATGAACGCAGGGATCAAAGATTCCAAGAAGCGAAATGCTGGTGGCTGAATTGGAAGCTGATTGCACCGGTCAGCCCTCTCAAGCCACAGCGGCCGTAAAAATTGTGCTTAGGAATGGACTTTCCACGGATACCAAGAAATCTTAATGGCAGATCGCACGCTAATTAATTCACCGGACGGTGCACGATTTAAAGCAGCAGAATACAGAAAGTCCTCGACTTATGACTGATACAGAGTAACAGCGTTGGAAGGGACCCTGGAGGTCATCTAGTCCAACCCCGCAGCCCAAGCAGGAGACCCTACACCATTTCTGACAGATGGCAGTCCAGTCTCTTCTTGAAAGCCTCCAGGGATGAAAAACTCCCACAACTTCCCAGGCAGGCAGGACAGGAAGCCACGGGTGGAAACTCATCAAGGAGAAGAAGCAACCTAGAACTCAGGAGAACTTTCCTGACAGTGAGAACAATTCATCCGTGGAACTGCTTGCCACCAGAATATTGTGGGTGCTCCGTCACTGGAGGTTTCAAGAAGAGATTTCTGAATCCCGCTGCTTTAAATTGTTCCAATTTCTGAAATGGTATAGTGTTTCCTACATGAGGAGGGGATTGGTCTAGAAGACCTTCAAGGCCCCTCCAACTCTGTGATTCTGTTAACTAATAAAATGACGGAAGTGGACTTAACAGTTGGGTTAAATTTATCTGTCTGTCCGTCTGTCCATCCATCCATCTATCTTCTATCTGTCTATCATCTCTCTCTCCCTCTCTCTGTCTCTCCCTAATCTCATATCTATCTATCTATCTATCTATCTATCTATCTATCTATCTATCTATCTATCTATCTATCTATCCATCCATCCATCCATCCATCCATCCATCTATCTCTCATCTCTATCTATCTATCTCTCATCTCTATCTATCTCTCATCTCTATCTCTCATCTAACTCTATCTCATCTCTATCTCTCATCTCTATCTATCTCTCACCTCTATCTATCTATCTCTCATCTCTATCTATCTCTCATCTCTATCTCTCATCTCTATCCATTTCTCATTTCTATCTATCTCTCATCTCTATCTTTCTAACTGTATCTCTCATCTCTATCTATCTATCTCTCATCTCTATCTCTCACCTCTATCTATCTCTCATCTCTAGCTATCTCTCATCTCTATCTATCTCTCATCTCTATCTATCTATCTATTTCTCATCTCTATCTATCTCTCATCTCTATCATCTAGCTATCTAGCTATCTTCTCTAGCTCTCTAGCTATCTAGCTATCTTCTTTTCTATTCTATTCTCCAAAGCACCTGAGGGTAGAACAAGAAGTAATGGGTGGAAACTAACCAAGGAGATAAGCAACTTAGAATTGAGGAGAAATTTCCTGACAGTTAGAACAATTAATCAGTGGAACAACTTGCCACCAGAAGTTGTGAATGTTCCAACAATGGAAATTTTCAAGAAGATGTTGGATAAACGTTTTTCTGAAGTGTTGTAGGGTTTCCCGCCTAAGCAGGGGTTGGAATAGAAGACCTCCAAGGTCCCTTCCAACTATTCTATTCTATTCTATTCTATTCTATTCTATTCTATTCTATTCTATTCTATTCTATTCTATTCTATATTTTCTATTCCTATTCCTATTCCTATTCCTATTCCTATTCCTATTCTATCTCATCTCATTATCTATCTATCTATCTATCTATCATCTATCTATCTATCTATCTATCTATCTATCTATCTATCTATCTATATATATATATATATCATCTCTATCTAATCTCTCATCTCTATCTCTCATCTCTATCGAACTAATCTCTATCTATCTAATCTATCTCTCAACTCTATCTATCATTTCTAACTAATCTCTCTCATCTCTAT
>JAUDYJ010000003.1:209677775-209940275 GCA_030761175.1 Masticophis lateralis | reverse complement strand
GTGGGATTGAAAGATTTTAGCAACCGGTTCTCCCCGGTTGCTCGGTGGGTGTGGCCTTGGGGGCGTGGCCTAGTCAGCTTCCTGCACCATGGCGGTGTGTGTATGTTTTCGCCCTCCCCAGGCTCCGGAGGCTTTTCTCGAGCCTCCAGGAGGGTGAAAACGGCCTCCCCCGGGTTCTGGAGGCCAGAACAGACCCATTTCCGGACTTCCGGTACTTCTGGTAGGCCCGTTTTTTGTCCTCCCAAAGACTCCATGTGGGCCCTGCACTTTCCTAGCATCCAAAATGGGCCACGTGGAGACTCCTGGGAGGGGAGGGGCAGTGTGGGTAGGGTCAGCCAGTCCTTGCTTGACTACCTACTTGACTACCTAACTTCCTAAATTCTGTTTTATTCACTAATGCCTCCCTTCCACATACTGTTGTGTATATAGCCATTTCATAAGTAGTTATCTGTTTGGCCTCTGCCGGGTTATAACATTGTACCTTGTTGTTTAACTTACACATGTGGTATATGGTGTCATTTACTTGGCATGTTGCAGGGGCATGTTCCTGACACCCCTCAGGTTTTTGACTATGATAGACCAAAGTTGAGTATGATAGACCAAAGTTCGACAAAGTTCGATTAAAATTAACATCTGGTTTTCCCAAACGGGTCCAAAGCGACTGAAATACATGCTGATTAATCAATCTTCCCGGGTGCCAGAACTCAAGCTGAGGAACTAAACGCCACTTCTGCGGAAGCCCCAAAGCTGTCCGATGCTCCCTTGCCCGGCAGCGTCAAGTGAGAGAGGTGAAAATTGAGCCTCCCCCCCTCCTTTATCGGGAACTCAGCTGGGCAAACGGTGGCTTTATCGATAAGCCTTTTGCCCTGATCCTCCCTCCGAGGGTGAAAAAGGCCCTCCGAGCGGCTTAAATCCAATCAATGCAAAAAAAATCCAAACAAACCCCAAAAGTCTGTGTCTGCAGCTTTTTGATATGAAAGATTTTTTTTTTTAAGAAAGGAAGGAAAAAAGCATGGTAAGGAACATTTTTAAAAAGCGAATCGCCATTCTGATATCAACCCTATAACTCACTGGCCTCGGTTCAAGAAAAAAAAAATAAATCTGGTTATTCAGCAAAACCGATGGCTTGACCTTATCTTTCCTGCTGACTTCTCCGGGACTAATTAAATGGCAGTTCCCGCTTAATGACAGCTGAGGGACAGGCAGAGCTGGCCCTTCTACTTCTGGATCCTCCAACCTCAGGAGGCCTAATTATCTCATTTGGCAGTCTGGCAAGGTCCCTCTTATCCTAGACTTGCTGTTTGGTTTTTTTGTGTTTTTTTGCTCATCGGTACCTCACTGACCTTGGCTGACCTTGGAAAGAAAAATGGGGGACTACTTGGATGAGGCACCACCACAGAATCCCAAAGCTGCAGATTCGCCTGAGAAGCTGAAAAAGCCATCTCGGAAAGATGTGGCAAAACCCTCCAAGCAAAACGCACCGCAGTTTTGGGAAGGAAGTTGGACTTGGGGAACTGAAGAGCCTGGATAGCTCAACAGACTAAAAAGCCTATTATTAACATTCAGCTGTCTGCAATTATTGCAAGTTCGAATCTCCCCAGGCTCAAGGTCGACTCAGCCTTCCATCCTTTCTAAGGTAGGTCAATTGAGGACCCAGTTTGTGGGGGAAATAAGCTGACTTTGTATAAAATATACAAAAGTATGAAGGCTATTGCTTAATGCATTGTAAGCCGCCCTGCGTCTCCGGAGAAGGGCAGCATATAAATCTAATTTAAAAAAAAACACCTGGATCCCGTTATCAGTTTGTTTCATCATCTTGATCTTCGATTGGAGAATTCAACGCTCCCATTTGGCCCTTGGACAATTCCCCAGTCTATTCCCCACCATCCGGTCAGAGCTGAAGAAGCTTCTTGGATGAGGAGCGAAACATCTTCAAAGAAAAACCAGAAAGCCCAGTTGCCTCTTGAAAAAAGCACCTTTTTATTCTTTAAAGAAACATACAAACAAGCAAAAAAGCCCCAAACAAACCTAGGTAGAATGTCTGGATTTAAGAGTCCATCGCGTGCCAAAAGCAGGGGGAAGTGTGGGGAGGTCACGTGCGCATGCGCGGGAGGGCGGGGCGCATCAAATTATGGATGTGGGCACACGCAGCCGCAACCCCCCCCCCCCATTCCTCCCTGAAGACCCTACTATTTCATCAAGCCGGTCTGACTTAAATTTGTGTTAATTTTAATAGGGGTTTTAGTAGGGGTTTCAAGTTTTACGGCCAAATAGTTTAATTATTTTATTGGTTTTAATTTTTATACGTGATTGTTTTAATATGGCTGTAAACCGCCCCGAGTCCCCTCCGGGAGAAGGGCAGTACATAAATGCAATAAAACTAAACTAAACTAAACTAAACTTTTGGCACGCGGCAGCAAAAAGGTTAGCCATCCCTGTCTTAGGATAACAAAAGCAGTGCCAAGGAAAGAGAAAACAAAAGGCACAAGTCTAGAAGAGCCGTTATCTCGTTCAACAGCAAGGAACTGTGAGAGGGATCTAAGAGTTCCAGTGGACAATCGCTTAAGGATTGTGTGCGGCAGCAACCCAAAAAATCCAGTAGAATCCTAGGGCTGTATCAACAGAGGGACAGTCATACTCTACACTGCACTGCTCAAGCCATTCTTGGAATATTGTTCTATTGTTCTGGTCCCCACGATACAAAAAAGATGCCGAGAATTTAGAAAGAATGCAGAGAAGTGCAATAAATGATGATCAGGGGACTGGAGGATAAATGTACGACGAATCGTTGCAGGAACTGGGAAAGTCTAAGTACAGTGCTGGCTAACCTTTGCGGCACTGAGTGTCAAAACTGGAGTGCGCACATGTGCCAAAACCTGGAACAGAGCAGTGGCCGGTGCACATTCCCACAGAGAAGGTGTGCCACCTCTGGGATGCTTACTATAGGTTTGCCATCATGGATCTACTACAGTGAAGAGAAGGCCTAGGGGTGATATGATAGCAGTCTTCCGATGTATGAGGGGCTGTCACAGAGAGGAGGGGGATCGATCTATTCTCCAAAGCACCTGAAGGCAAGACAAGAAACAGTAGATGGAAATTAATCAAGGAGGGAAGCAACCTAGTACTGAGGAGGAATGTCCTGATGGCAAGACCAATTCATCAGTGGAACGGCTTGCCTCCAGAAGTTGAGGGTGCTTCAACACTGCAGGATTTTAAGAGAGTGGACAACCATTGGTCTGAAATAGGGTCTCTTGCTTAAACAGGAGGTTGGACTAGAACAGTGGTCACCAACCCGTGGTCCGTGGACCACTGGTGGTCCGCGAGAAAATGTTCGCAGAAAAATTATTTGCTTTTTTTATATTGCACTAAATCAGGGATCCTCAAACTACGGCCCCTCGGCCGGATACATGCAATGAACATTTGTGTTGCTGCAGAGAGTCTCCCCCTTCAGGATCTTTTTGTGTGGGTTGGAAGGGGGGGCAGAAATTCCAACTTGAGGTCTGCCTCAGCCTCCTGGTGTGGGGCTTTGGGCGAAGGCTGGAGGGAAGCACCACTGGTGGCCAAGAGCCAGAGGGCCTTGTTTCAGTGGGACTGCCTCATGGCCTGGAACTGGCTGACCATCTCAGCCCGCTGAGCCTCCAGGTGCCGGTACCTGGCCTTGCACTCCTGCAGGTCTTCCCTCTGCTTGGAAAGCCTATGTTCCTAGTCCTCAGTGAGGTGCTTCTGCTGAGCCTCCTTCTAGGTCAGATCCAATTTGAACTGAGCTGTTTTGCCAACTCTTTCTCATGGTGGCTGCTTAACTCCAACAACGGCTTCCTGTTGGGGCCCTAAGAAGCCCAGGTGGGCAGGGGCTGGGAGGGGAGGTGCGAGTAGAGGCCGGTGAGGAGACTCTCAACGTGAGTGACATCGAGTTGGCCATGCCCACCCATTCACTTGACCACCTAGCCACGCCCATCCGGCCGGTCATTAGGTAGATCATATTAGTGGTCTGCGGGATTTAAAATTATGAATTTCGTGGTCCCTGAGGTCCGAAAGGTTGGGGACCCCCTTGGTCCCTCCCAACTCTGTTATTCTGCTTTAAACTTGTAAAAAGCATCGTGATGGTTTGAAAGGTTCTTGAAAAATCTGTATATTTTAAAAAATGGTGCTGTCACACGGGAGTGTCTGTATTCATAAATTGTAACGATTGATAAAATTGAATGGGAAAACAAGTAAATGTTAAAAGATCCGTATGGCCCTTTACCATTTGTGGGGTCTATTCGCGAAGGTTGAACAAAACATGTCTTACATTAAAGTGGGAGCTGCTAGATGACCACCAGATAACTTTCTATTCACTATATTCTAAAAGCAACTATATTCTGAAAGCAGGATATGCATCTGGTTAGAGAAAGTACAAGCTCAGCTTAAAATCCTTTGATACTCTAAGGGGCCCCCTGGCTTGTCAGAAGATAGGAATGAAATATAGTTAAAAGGCTAGTAAGACCAAGGATAGCCACCTGGCGGGAAGTCATCTATCACAGAATGATTGTTTGGCAAGGATAATGTAAAACTTTAGTAATAAGGAAATGTCAATTAAATGCAACGGATGTATGTTAACCATATATGGAAAGTTGCTGTGTTAGCAGAATCCTTTGTTTGAAACAGTATAAAAATTGTCATGTAATCATGGACTCTTCACTCAAAGCTAAGATGGGAATCGAGCTTCTGAGTCTTTGCGCAAATAAACTCTCTCTCTGGCTGACCTAGGGATGTTGCTTGGTCACTTCATTCCATAACAACATTTTTAGAGTTCGTTCAGAAAACAGAACAGTAAGCTAAAACCCATCGTCTAGATCTGATCCGGACCATGTGCTAGCTAAATTGAAATGAGCGGCTGCTGGGTCAGTGCAATCTATGAATGCAGCCCCAGAAATGGTCATCTTGTTTGCTTTGCAAAAAAAAAATAAAAAAAAAATTGGGGGGTGGACAGGAGGGGAGGGTGCCACAGGGGGGATATTTTGCAATCTGCCATGATTTTACAAACATAACTGATTTGGCCCAAAGGTGCTTTTTTCAGGAGGCAACTGGATTTTCTTGTTTTTTCCTTTTGAAGGCATTTCACTTTTCATCCTTCTTCAGCTCTGACTGGATGGTGGGGAACGGAAGGATTTATACTTCCTGTGGACAGCTGGTCATTTGCATCCTTTTGGAGGGTCGTTAAAGCACAGGGAGGGTATTCTGTGTCCTCGGGGTCACCGGAGTGGTGCAAATGGTTCCTGTAGTCTGCCATTTTTCCTCTGGAAATCTAATCCTACTCCCACATCATTCCAAGGGTCTTCATCACAAATTGCATAGCTAAAAGCCTGTAGAGATTCTCAGTCATCCAGGCTACGGTTGTCCCAAAGATGCTTTTTCAGGAAGCAACTGGACATTCTGCAAGGAATACAGCAGAAGCCACCTTGAATTGCACTGTAAAGCAGTATATAAGTCTTAAGTGCTATTGCTATTCCCCACCATCCAGTCAGAGCTGAAGAAGCTTCTTGGAGGAGAAGCGAAACGTCTTCAAAGAAAACCAAGGAAGTCCAGTTATCTCCTGAAAAAGCATCTTTGGGACAACCATGACCTGGATGATTGAGAATCACTACGGATGATTTGGATACCTGCAGTGCTTAACCATGTTGAATGATGAGTGACAACTACCCGAGTTCTCACATCACATTGAGACAAAACCAAACAATGATAGATTAGCAAAAGGGGTGAATCAAGTCATTAGTTTAAACTTTGAATGATGTAGAATAATGATTTAAGCTGCAAGAAAACTTTGATTCAGAGTTCGAGGTAGCAGGCCGGCTTTGAGCAAACCCACAGCAGGCAAACAGCCTCATGGATGGCATGGAGATAACCAGCGGTAATAATAAATAAACTCCTTGAAGTTTAGCTTAATTCCTGGGGACTTCTTGGATGGTATCCATGTGGTTTCCCTAGCAACAATGTAGATGAGATTTCTCCCCCCCCTCTTTCTGGAATGGTTTTCAACTTCCCTGAAGAAGCTGGATCTCCTGGTGGCCTCCCATCCATTCTGACCTGGCTTGCTATTTGAAACTCAGTCAAGGTGAGCTAAGTATTGAATAGAAGAAGATATTATATATATGTTGTATATATATATATATATATAATATGTCATAAATATGAAACCGGCACTGAAAAAAGTGACCCTTATGACCATTTTTCACACTTAACGACGGTTGCCACATCCCCGTGGTCACGTAATCGGGCATTTGGCAATTGGTTCATATTTATGAAAGTTGCAACATCCCACGGTCACTATTCTGAGAAGCAAAGTCAATGGGAAGAGTCAGATTCACTTAACAACGGTGGCAAGGTCATAAAATGAGTGCAAAACTCACTTAACACCTGTCTGACTTAGCAACGGAAATTTTGGGCTCCATTGTGGTCGTATCTCTAGAATCAATCCCAGCATTCCCGCTGGGACGCCTTCCAGCCTTTGAGGAGTACAACTCCCATCCCTTCAAGCTTGGAAAGAGCAGAGACCTTGATTCCTGACTGTTCTCTTGCTTAAAACTGACCTAGCACAGCGCCTAGGACTACAAACTCCGCCAACCTGGCCTGGCTAAAGTTCCTGACTAGCAACCATGGGGTTTGTAGTCCCAACAAGCTTGGGCGGGCGAGAAGCGCTTTTAGGCCCATCTGGGAGAGAAGATGGCGTCACCATGGAAACGAGAGAGAGAGAGAGAGAGAGAGAGAGAGAGAGAGAGAGAGAGAGAGTTGCCCCGGGCAACGAGAATGCCTCGCGAGAGCTTGCCGTCGTCTCTCTGTTACCCCGGGCAACGAGAATGCCTCGCGAGAGCTTGCCGTCGTCTCTCTCTCTCTCTCTCTCTCTCTCTCTCTCTCAGAGCTCGTCTCCTCCTTCAAGGTGTGTGGGCGCACGCGCGCTCCAGCCCCCTAACCAATGAGACGCCGAGGGCGCGGCCACGTGACCCAACGCGCGGGGTCTGCGAACCGGGGCGCTTGAAGAAGAGGTGCGTGAGGGGAGCTGGCGGAGGCCGCGCGGATTGAGGCTCCTCCTGGGGCCTTTCTTTCCCCGCTCACCGGAGTAGAGCGGCGCGACGGGAGGCCAATCTCTCCGGGTCCCCTCCTGCCGGAAAGGGGAACCCGCCGGGGCCCCTCAGAATTGGGGGGGGGGGGTGGAGAGGGGCGGATGAGGGAGTCTTTTTTCCCCCTAGTGTGGGGGAGGGGAGGGGTTGAGGCCTGTTTTTTTTTTTTTTACCCAGGCTACTGAGGGCCGGGTGGGGGAGGGGAGAACTTGGCCCTGATGACTCTCTGAGCCTCTTTTTTGGGGCGGGGGGGGGGTGACCTATTAATAATCTGAAAGGAAAGCGGATCCCTGAGCGAGGCGAAACAGGCCTTCCTGGCTTAGAAGAGAATGCTCCCCACAGTTGCCTCAAGTTCACCCGTTTTCCAAAGCACCAGAAGGCAAGAAACAAGAAACCATGGAGGGAAACTAATCAAAGAGAGAAGCAACCTGGAATTAAGGAGAAACAGTCAGGACAATTAACCAGTGGAACTGCTTGCCACCAGAGGTTGTGGGTGCTTCATCACTGGAGGTTTTTAAGAAGAGATTAGAACAACCGTTTTGTCTTGAAATGGTAGAGGGTTTCTTGTCTGAGCAGGGGGTTGGACTAGAAGACCTTGAAGGTCCCTTCCAGCTCTGTTACTCTATCTATTCCGTTCCACTCCCCATCCCTTGCCTATCCTATCTTTGCCTATGCCTATGCCTATCCTGAGCTGCCCTGAGTCCATCTCAGGAGAAGGGCAGTATATAAATCTAATTAATCTAATCTATTCTATTCTAATTAATATTTGTAGTCCAGGTTTGAAAGGAGATGCTTTCTGAGCTTGGTTGTTTCCCTGCAGACGTTACATGACCCAGCTAGGTAACGTCATTATTGCTAAAAGTGAGTGGAGAAAAGGAGAATGGGAGAAGAGGAGGAGGACAGTTGGGTCCTTGGTGCTCTCTGAGCTTGCTTGTTTTCTTGCAGACGTTTTATTACTCCAAACTAGATAACATCAGTGATTAGAATAAGAGTAATAACTTTATTATCACTTTGAATGTACCCTAATCGGCATACATTAAAATGAAGTTTGGTTGCATACATCTCTCAGTCATCACCTCCAATGTATACCAAGTAAACATGACAAAATAAATACAAAACTATGCATGGCATAGGGAACAAAGCTGTTACAGAATCTAGTAGTCCTGCTAGAAGTACTTTGAAACCTCCTCTCAGAGGGGAGCAACCAAAACAGACCATAAATTGCATGTGTGTGTGTGGTGGTGGGGTCTCTAACAATGCTTTGAGCTCTAAGCACGTAGCACTTATAAGCAATATCCTGAATATTAGGAAACGATCGTCCTATAATCATCTCTGCTGTCATTACCACTCCTTGTAGGGACTTTCTATCTGAGGCACTGCTGCCACCCAACCAAACAGGGATGCACTTTGTTAAAACACTCTCAGTCATGCCTCTGTAAAAAGTGGCCAGGACAGAAGGAGAAAGATGTGCTCTCCTCATCCGACGCAGGAAATGCAGATTTGGTTTGCACACTTCACTAAGAATGACGTGTGGAGATGGTTCATTATCTGCAACCACAGATATTTAAATACTGTTGACCGCCTCTACAGATATTGAATAGAGTATGACTATGCTGGCTAGAATGGAGAGGGGTTTGCAAAGTAGAGAAGGAGGACTGTGGGGTCCTTGGTGCTCTCTGAGCTTGGTGGTTTTCTTGGTGATGTTTCATTACTCAACTAGGGTAACATCTTCAGTGTTACCTAGTTGGGTAATGAAGCGTCGTTAAGAGAACCACCAAGCTCAGAGAGCATCAAGGACCCCGCAGTTCCACTTTGAGCTATATGGGGCTGCCCTTGGGGTCCACCTGGAGGCTCCAGTTGATCTAGAATGCAGCCATGTGGGTTGTTACAGGAGCTTCCTGTTACTCCCGTTTAACACCTGTGCGGGCTGCACTGGCTGCCGGTGGCCTTCCGGATCCGCTCCAAGGTGCCTATAAAGCCCTTCATGGCATGGGCCCGAGGTCCTTGCAGGATCATCTTCTACCGGCCTCCCACCGCCCAGTGCGTTCTCATAGAGCTGCCCTCCTCCGGGTGCCGTCAGCCAGACAATGTTGGCTGGTGACTGCCAGGATGAGGGCATTCTCTGTGGCTGCACCGACCCTCTGGAATGGGTTACCCACCGAGCTCTGGACAGCTCCCGATCTCCGCACTTTCCACGCTGGCCTGAAGACATGGCTTTTCAGCGAATTCCCTGACCGACTATGAGGCTTTTAACTTTGGGGATTTTAAATTTGGATTGGTTTTTAGTATTTTATTGTTGTGGTTTTTTACTATGTGAGCCGCCCCGAGTCCTATGGGAGAAGGGCGGCATATAAATCTTAATAATAAAATAAAATAAAATAAATAAATATTCTACTCCCCAAATATTCTATTCCCCAATGGGTCAATAACATGTCCTGAATATCTAGGGGCATTCATAGAGGACAAAAGAAGTAAATAAGTAAAACTAAAATCATGCAGACACAAGTGGCTTGCTTCCATCTGTTCCTAAATGGGAAAGTGTGTTTCTTGAATTGTACAAAGGTAGTGAAAATAAGTTCACACATCAGGCAATGTCTTACAGATGACATTCAAACTAAAGCATTAAACTGTGTTTAATGATTCTTCTTTAAACTTGTATCCCAACTTTATCAACGAGTTGAAGATGGTTTACATAAACATCTCCCTTTATTCCTGCAATAATAGTCTTATGGAGTAGGTTGAGTTGGGAGAATTATTGGTTCAAAATGAACCAGAGAGACTCTGTGATTAAGAGTGAATTGCAACAGGTTCTCTCTAGTCTTAATCCAACACATGAACTACACTCCTACACTGACTAGAATCCCTAAATTTATTTAATCAAATTGATATGGCTGCCCATCTCACACAAGGAGATTCTGGGCAGCATACAGCTAAACCAACCATCATTGAATGTAAAAACTAAAGCAGTGAAATAATCAACATAATTAAAACCAAGATTATGAGAGAATTCATTAAGATTTCATAAGTAGTTATGATCTGGCTGTAACCCACAAATCAAACTAAATATGAAATTTGTCTTAAAGCATTCCACCATTAATTTAAAGGCAATAAATCATGTTTATAGCTAAATAATATGCATATTGTATTGTTATGAAGCTTTATCGTTGACTTCTAATCACCTATTATCTGACACTGGTCCCATACTGAAAAATATTTTTGTGTTGCTAGCAGCTGACCCTTTTGCATTAACAAGGGGAGGAGATCTGGCAATTTTTTTTTACTGATTTGCCCACACAGTAAAATTGGAGTTGTAATTGCTTGTTGTTCTTATAATATTCTAAACCTATTTAAAAGTAGAGTTTGCAGCAATCTTCATAGAGAACTAGAAATATGTGGTTCATCATGACTGAATGGGTCAAATATAGTGGGTTTCTTAAAACACTGAGATTTTAAAGGAAATTTTTGTGATGAGATGGGCGGTAAACAAAATTAATGCATAAATAAAATTTTAAAAAGGAACTCTGCTGAAATAGAATTTGGGAGATTAGGAACTGTCTTGTTGATATTTATTACTAATGGAACAATATTCTTGATTTTAGGCTTTGCAATCCTGAGATCCCAGATGAAATATGCCCAAAATAAAATTAAATGGCATTACTATTGACTTTCCATTTCCACCCTACAAATGTCAGGAGACATATATGTCCAAAGTGCTTGAGTGCCTGCAAAAGGTAAGCATTTGATGAAATTCTAAATAGCATAATTCAGCCTACATGTGTGTCAAATGAAAGAAACTTTGAAACACGCAACATACATCATTAGCAACGTTGCATCTATACCAGGGGTGTCAAACTATTTCAGTGAGGGCCATATCAGGGTTGTGTTTGACCTGGGGGCGGGGGCATGGCCAGGGTGGGTGTGACCAGCTTGATATCACTTATGTAGGCTGCACCTTTGGTGGCCTGAGCACTCTGACAGTGAAACAGGCTTCCAAATTCAATTTTCGGCTGCAACAGCCTCCTGCAACCTTCTGCAAGTGAAAACAGGCGGCCCTCCCGAGCTCTGTTTTCACTGGCAGAGGTACCGCGGGCCAGTCCTTCACTATTTCCAAGGCAACCCCGTTGGCCAGATCTAAGCACCCCGTGGGCTGGGTTCGACCCCTGGGCCTTGAGTTTGAGACCCCTGATCTGTACTATGATAGCTGCACGGATTTACTTAAGTCCAATTCAAGATGCCGCCTATTGCCATCTGGAGCTTTAAAGCCTCCAGGTATCGGAACAAACATCAGCAGTATCACTTAATATACCAGGCAGAGAGGTACAGTTGAGTATCAATAAAGGAGAATATTGGATTCTTGCTGGTTCTCTCTGAACTTGCTTGTTTTCTTGTAGACATTTTATTATCCAAAATAGGTAACATAATCAGTGCTAGTAAGGAGTGGGATTTGCTTTCAGTTTATATTTTAGTGTCTTGCCCTGGTGGGGGTAATCTTGGAGGGGTTTTTTTTATTTGTATTTTTCATCAAGTGTGTATTTTATGACAGATACAAGTGTAAACATAATTATAAATAACAGGAAATTGATACGAATAAAAGAAAACATTAGGACAGGGATGGTAGGCAAACTGGTGCACTTATGCACACCCCTTACAGACCTCTTAGGAATGGGGTGAGGTCTACAGTAGACAGTCTAAGGTTAAAATTTTGGGGGTTTGGGGAAGAAACCACAGAGTCAGGTAGTGCATTCCAGGTGTTGACCACTCTGTTACTGAAGTCATATTTTCTGCAATCGAGTTTGGAGTGGTTTACCATGAGTTTGTATCTATTGTGTGCTCTTGTATTGTTTTGGTTGAAGCTGAAGTATTCATTGGCTGGTAGGACATTGTACCAGATGATTTTATGTACTATGCTCAAGTCAGACCGGAGACAGCGAAGTTCTAAGTTGTCAAAGCCCAAAATTTCAAGTCTGGTGGCATAAAGTATTTTGTTGCGAGCAGAGGAATGGAGGACTCTTCTTGTGAAATACCTCTGGACTCGTTCGAATGTATTAATGTCTGATATGCAGTGCAGGTTCCAGACAGATGCTGTATTCAAGAATTGGTCTGGCAAAAGTTTTGTATGCCCTAGTTTGCAGTTCAATATTACTGGAGTAGAAGCTACGCAAGATTAGGTTAACAACTCTTAATGCTTTTTTGGCAATGCTGCTACAGTGAGCTCTGGCACTTAGATTATTAGAGATGAATACTCCAAGGTCTTTGACAGAGTGAGGGTCGTCTGTTAGGTCGTATCCATCCAGCTTGTATTTTGTGTTCTGATTTTTTTTGCCAATGTGTAAGACAGCATTTGTTGGTTGAGATTTGGAGTTGCCAATTGTTTGACCATTCTGACAAATAGTTAAGGTCTTTTGTAGAGTAGCAGCATTGTCAGTGGTGTTGAATAGTTTTATATCATCAGCGAAGAGAATGCAATTGCTTATAATATGATCTCAAAGGTTATAAAGTATAAAGAGTGTGGGTCCTAAAACGCTGCCTTGGGGGACACCGCTGTTAACAGGTGCAGGGTTAGATAAGCTGTTCCCTATTTTGATTACTTGTTGCCTGTTTGATAGGAACGCAGTTATCCACTTATGCAGGAATCCGGAAATGCGATAAGTTTTTAGTTTTAGAAGTAGCTTGTCGTGTACCACTGAATTGAAGGTTTTACAGAAGTCTATATAAGTTGCATCTATTGATTGGTTCTTTGTTTGCTGTTGGCTTCTTTGGCAGTTTCTTGATTGGGGTATTGTCTACTTATTGATTGTTGATCTGAAGTTAATTTTAGGGATAATCTATGCTCATCTGGGTGTTGATTGCTGGTGGAAAATGGTCTTTTCCCCCCCTTTTTGCTAGTTGATTGTCTCTTTTGTGTAGTTGTATAGATATTGTTTATGACTACGTTTTTTGATTTCTAATTTGCCAGAGTTCCAGGCTTCTGGAAATTCCCTGGAGTTTTTGGACCATGGATGAAAATTGGGGTACCCTAGAAGGATGATTGAGGTGCTAGGTTTTTAGTCTTTGTTTTTATGGTCTGTAGTTTTATTATGGTGAGCTGCCCAGAGTCAGGTGTTATGGGCAGCAGTATATATCTAATAAATAGATCTTGTTATCAGAAAATAAAGATGACTTTGCATCATTCATCATGGACATAAAACTGCAAGAGAAAGATCCAAGTTAGTGCTAAATATTAACAAGGACAAGGTTATTTCAGTCAGAGTGCTTAGAGTGACTTTGTATATTGCATAACAGGTCTGACACAGCTAGTTGCAAAAATTACTGTTCTATGATTTAATTGATTAATCCGGAATTAATCTTCTTGAAAATAATCTTAGAGGACTTAGTTTTGTGCGATGATATATAGAATTGCTTTGAAAGTATTGCAGCTATAATAAACATGATCTTCTAAACTCAGAAATAGAATTGGCTTAGTTAACTGTACCGACGTACACGTTTTTGGATTCTGCATATATTTTTACCTTATGTAGAACAGATGCATTTGGAACATATGAAACCTGCTCAGCACTTCCTGAAAAGAAGCTTTGTTTCAGTCCCTTCTCTTATCAGTGCCAGCCATGTTTACATGAGACCTGGAAGTAGAGAAGTGGGTAGGTGGGCTCTCTTTTCTTGATGAAGGGAAAGAAACACTTAAGAAGCCCTTATGTTCATGCAATCTGTTCCTAAATTTTTAGTAAGTCAGAAAATACATTCTGTGCCGGCTTAATACTGCAAAGTAATTTTATGGAACGACTGTTTTGTAAATGTTATTATTGCCCTAGTCAGGAGACCAAGCATCTTTTTGAAATCAAGGGGTCTTTCTTTTTGTCCATCTGTCTATCTGTTTGTCTTTCTGTCCCTCTATCTTTCTGTGCCTCTGTCTTTCTGTTCATCCATCCATCCATCCATCCATCCATCCATCTATCCATCCCTCTCACAGAGAGGCTATACAATTTAATCAAAACATTAAAACCAAATAGTTTAAGATTCAAATTTAAAGATATAAAACAACAACATAAAGTTGCAAGAGGTGGAGAGATCCAAGATGGGAAGACTAAGAATTGTTCATGTAGACTGAGGAGGAATTCTCATGGGGCCAACCTGCCCCTTGACCTTCGGCTGCTGTGTTCCTCACATAAGACTACATAAGGCTACACATCCAGGCTTTGACCCCTTTGTGGAAGGCCAGGGGATTGGAAGCTTTCCTAGTCACTGGGAGCAAGGTATTCTACAAAGTAGGGGCTGCCACAGAAAAAATTTGCAGAGCAATAGTTTGGCTTTGCTGTTGTAATAAGTGGTCTTACTATTGGTAGGAGGGTGATTGTCTGCTTACACATCGCAACATAAAAGCTTGTGTAACTTAAAATACCATTTATTGATTGGTTCGCTTCTTACAGTTATTGACTTAAAAATTGGTTTCTTATTATTTCTTCCTTTCAGGCAAACAGTTAAATGTAGGTTGTATCCCATCATTGTGTAAGCAGAATACAAACTAATTTTCCTGCTGCGTTTCTCCAGGGACAAGGAGCAATCTCTTAAAACAGTACAGAGCCATTAATTTGGCCAAGGATGGGCATTTTTTAAAAACAATTAGGGGTCACATTTCTTTTGAAAACCATCTCCATGGCTGCGTGGAGCATGGCCAGTAATGACATAATGTCACTAGAATATAGGCTGATGTGGTGGTGAGGAACACATTCTTTCAGGATTTTGTGATTTTCTGAGAATAGAGGTTAAGGGGCATTGTCTTAATTGTGCTCCCCAAAATCCAGATTGGTGTCAGCGCCCTCTGGGAAACTTTAGGAGCCATGAAATGGTTACTAAAAGATTGCATGAAGACTATTCAGGGAATCCTTGACTTACAACAATTCACTTAGCGACCGTTCAGAGTTACAGTGGCCCTGAAAAAAGTGGCATGACCTGTCTTCGCACTTATGACCATTTCAGCAATCCCCAGGGTCAGATGATCAAAATTTTGTGCATTTGGCTAGTGGCGTGTCTTTATAGCGGTGGCAGCGTCCCTGAAATCACATGACTGCCATGTGTAACCTTCCCAGTTGGTGTCCAACAGGCAAAGTCAATGGGGAAAGTTGGATTCTAATTATCCTCTGAAGCCTGTGTTTTGTGAAGTGCATAGAATGACTTTGTGGAAATGTTTATCCTCCTCTGGTACATCAATAAATATTTATTTTCCCAATTCTCCCCCCCCCCCTTTCTTTTAATTCTCATTTCAGCAAGTGAATGGGATCTTGGAGAGCCCCACGGGCACAGGGAAGACGTTATGCCTCCTGTGCTCTACCTTGGCATGGCGAGCGCACTTCAAGGATGCCGTTTCCGCGCAAAAGATTGCTCAGCGATTAAAAGGGGCAGAGCTTTTTCCGGACCAGCCTTTGTCGTCTTGGGGCAATACTGTCACAGGGACCGAAGTTCCAGGTATTTCCTGTTCATTTGGAAGCCCTCGTTACATTTGCTTAGGACCTGGGTACTTCCGAGACCGACTTCTGTCACCAGTAGCCTCCCATTGGCCGTTTCGCCCCCACAGAGAGGGGCTCCTCAGGGTGCCATTGGCCAAGTTATGTTGGCTGGCGACACCTGGGGGGGGGGGGGGGCTTCTCTGTGGGAGCTCCTGCCCTGTGGAATGAACTGCCCCCGGAAATACACAAGATCTCCAACCTCCGTGTGTTCCGCAGCCCTCTCAAGACCCTACTGTTTCGCCAGGCCGGGCTGTCTTTGTGAATGATTTTAAATTGGGTGTTTTAAATTTCTGGGTTTTTTATTCGAGCTGAAAATGTCTAATACTTTTAATTATTTTTAATTCCGATGTTTGTATATTGTGTTTTAATTGGCTGTGCACCGCCCCGAGTCCTTTGGGAGAGGGGCGGTATAGAAATTAAATTATAAAATAAAATAAAAATAAATTTGCAATGAGATTTTGACCATAGAGCAGATGTAAGGATAAGTGTCAGGGTTCCAAGTAATAGATCCATAGCAAGCAGAACTCGGAGGCAGGTAAATTCCTCAAAGGATAGCTTTATTGGAAATATCATATTGGCACATACCTGGTGGAAACCTAGTTAAAAGAGAAAGTTTTCCCACAACCCCAATCAATCAATCAATCAATCACATGGTCCAATCAAAACGCTGTCTGGTCGTCTGGTGACCTCCTCCTTCCACCGTCCAGGTGTGAGAATGTCCTTAGTTCTCAAGAGAAAGTATTTTGTTTTGGCTAAACAAACCCCTCTATCTCTATTCCCCCCCCCCTTTCTTTTCCCTCAACTCCAGTGTGGAAACACTGAAGCTGCAATATGGCTCCTTTCAGCTTCAGCTTCTGGGTTGACAGTAAGAACAGAAGAGAATAACAGAATTGGAAGGAGCCTCATAGGTCATCTAGTCCAACCCCCCCACCCCACTCCCAACCCAAGCAGGAGACCCTACACCAGATGGCAGTCCAGACTCTTGAAAGCTTCCAGGGATGAAGCTCCCACAACTTCTGAAAGCGAGCTGATAATAGGCTTATTAGATACTTACAGCCATTCGTTTAACGACTGGCGATACAAAAGCACCGCGACTTACAACCAGTCCCCATGCTTACAATCTTCGCAGTATCCCCAGGGTCACATGGTCAAAATTTGAGGGTTTGGCTATGGGCATGTAGTTACGACAATCACAGCGTCCCAGTGTCATGTGATCCCCATTTGTGAACCTTCCCAGCTGGCTTCCAACAAGCAAAGTGAAGGGGGGAAGTCAGATTCGCTTAGTGACCGTCGTTGTGTCCATGGTTACCTGGTTGCCATTTGCGACTTTCCCGGCCAGCTTCTGACAAGCAAAGTCAACATGGGGAAACTGGATTCATTTAACCACCTCATGATTCACTTAACATCTGCAGCGGTTCGCTTAACAAACCGTGGCAAAAATGGTAAAAAAAAACCCTAGGCATAACTCCCTTAACTGCCCCGCTTTGCTTAGCAACTGGAATCCTGGTCCCAATTGTGGTCGCGAGTTGAGGACTACCTGTAATGCTGGTACCCTCTCCTCTTGCAGCTCTTCATAATTTTGAAAGTTTAGGGAACATGGAAGTTGAAGGAAGGTGAACCAATAAAAATATTAATAAAGGTAAAGGTTCCCTTCGCACATATGTGCTGGTCGTTCCCGACTCTAGAGAGCAGTGCTCATCTCCGTTTCAAAGCCGAAGAGCCAACGTTGTCCGAAGACGTCTCTGTGATCATGTGGCCAGCATGACAAAACACCAAAGGCCCATGGAACACTTACCTTCCCACCAAAGATGGTCCCTATGTTTCTACTTGCATTTTTTACGTGCTTTCAAACTGCTAGGTTGGCAGAAGCTGGGACAAGTCACGGGAGCTCACCCCATTACGCGGCACTAGGGATTCGAACCGCTGAACTGCCGACCTTTCGATTGACAAGCTCAGCCTTTAGCCACTGAGCCACTGCGTCCCCCAAAAATATTAATACATGCCTTGAAATCTTTTTCATAACAAA
Organism: Masticophis lateralis; assembly: GCA_030761175.1. NCBI lineage: Eukaryota > Metazoa > Chordata > Lepidosauria > Squamata > Colubridae > Masticophis > Masticophis lateralis. Next base: position 209,922,654 of record JAUDYJ010000003.1, on the reverse strand, counting down.
AGCAGAAACTGGTTATGAGAAAAGCTTGAGAATCCTGTTGTCTGGGGAGGAGAACTTGAAGCAATGCAAACCAGTGCATCAATTTTCACTGCCAATTGCAGAAACTTATCCACAAGTGCTTCAAAATAAATCTCCTTTTTTTGAAGATAGTAAAAAACTTGCAATCTTCTCTGTTAAGTGGGCAGTTGGGCTGTAAATTCCCAGACTATCCCCACAGGCTAAATTGTTACCATAGCGCCAGCGAAGAAAAGCAGATTGACGATATATTTAGTTACTAAACACAAACTAAACAATTTTTTCCTCCTTCTTCTTTCTCCCTCCTGCGCACACGGCTTCTTTCTCACTTTCTCCGCATGACAGCTTATTACAGCGATGTCCCTAAAATAATTTATGCCTCCAGAACGCATTCTCAGCTTGCTCAGGTCATCAGCGAATTGAAGAATACTGTTTACAGGTAAAGAAAGGATTTCAACTTCAAGTGTGAAAAGCGCCTGGGGTTTATAGCTGTCTCACCTTATTTATTTCAGAAACATCCTTGTTCATTGCAGTGATCTGAAAAAATTGTCTTGCCCCGCAGCCACAGTAAAGGAGCACTCCCGAATAAAAAGCAAGGCCCCTCCTGGATCAGACCAAAGGATGATGTTTGTCCAACATTCTGATCCACAGAGGCAAATCAGATTCTCTCCTGGAAGCCAACAAGCAGAACCTAAATGCAGTATTACTTTATCTCAACCGCTGCTTAGAGGCTATTGCAAATGGTAATGGGGATCATAAATAGTTACACGACCGTTAGCCATTGGTGATTTATCCAGCTGAGCCTATTTCATCTCTTTTTAAAAGCAGTCCAAGTTGTCATCCATTGCTCCTCTTGCAGTGCATTTAATGGTAGTTTAATGATGTTGGTTGAAAAGAAGTATTTTCTTTTTATCTGTGAGGATTTATATCATTCAGCTGTGCTTAAGGGTAACAGAATAACGGTGGGAGGTCTTGGAGGTCTGATTAACAGAGTTGGAAGGGACCTTGTGGGTCATCTAGTCCAACTCCCACCCACCCAAGCAGAAGACCCTGCACCATTTCTGACCGATGGCAGTCCAGTCTCTTCTTGAAAGCCTCCAGGGATGAAGCTCCCACAACTTCTGAAGGCAACTTCTGTTCCAGGGGTTGATTGTTCTCACTGTTAGGAAATTTCTCCTTAATTCCAGGTTGAATCTTCTAGTCCAACCCCCTGCTCAGACAGCAGACCCTATACCAAGAGCGGTGGTGGTGCAGTGGTTAGAGTGCAGTACTGCTGACTGCTGATTGCCAATAGTTTGGTAATTCAAGTCCTACCAGCTCAAGGTTCATTCTTCCGAGGTCGGTAAAATGAGGACCCAAATTGTTTGGGGGCAATATACTGACTCTGTAAACTGCTTAGAGGGGGCTGTAAATCACTGTGAAGCAGTATGTAAGTTTAAGTGCTATTGCTATTCCTATTTCAGACAAATGGTTGTCCAATCTCTCCAGTGTTGGAGCATTCACAGTTTCTGAAGTTCTGTTCCACTGGTTAATTGTTCTCTCTGTCAGGAATTTTCTTCTTAGTTCTAAGATGCTTCTCTCCTGGATTAGTTTCCACCCATTGCTTCTTGTCCTGCCTTCAGGTGCTTTGGAAAATAGCTGGACTCCCTCTTCTTTGTGGCAACCCCTGAGATATTGGAACACTGCTATCATGTCTCCCCTAGTCCTTCTCTTCATTAAACTGAACTTTAGTATTTTCACAGAGGGTAAAGAGCATCTCCCTAGCAGCCGTGCTGTATAGTTAGATGCCCATTTATCTTGCTTATCCGGCCCCCATTTTACTTTCCTGGGATTTTTTTTAAGCTAAAATATAAAATGTGCCACTGTTTTGCCTTTTCTTGATTTGTATTTTGACATTACATGGAAACAGCCTTACATGGATCTTTTGCTGTTGTTGTTAAAACAGACCCAAAGTTTGTGTGTTGGGATCCAGAGACCAGCTTTGTATCCACCCTGAAGTTAAAAAGCAGGAAAACAATCATATGCAGGTAAAATGATATGTGCAAAATGATGCTGGCACAAGATTATTCTGTTACTCTTATGATTGAGTCGAGGTGGCGCAGTGGTTAGAGGGCAGTCCTGCAGGCTCCTTCAGCTGGCTGCCAGCTGCAGTTCAGCAGTTCAAATCTCACCAGGTTCAAGGTTGACTCAGCCTTCCATCCTTCCGAGGTGGGTAAAATGAGGACCCAAACTGTTGGGGGCAATATGCTGACTTTAAACTGTTTAGAGAGGTCTGTAAAGCGGTCTATAAGTCTAAGTGTTATAGTGCTAGTACTATTGACAGGACATGCAGCCTCCCTATTACAGAAATTAATTTTATCATGTGTTTTTCTGAGTCCAGAAAAGCACTACCTTGCCCCATCATTTCTGGAGGAACCCTGACTTCCAATACTGTATATCACTATCTTTTATAGTGGGCCATGATGGCACAGTGGTTAGAATGCAGTATTACAGCCTAATTCTGCCAACTGCCAACAGTTCAATTCTCACCAGCTCAAGGTTGACTCAGCCTTCCATCCTTCTGAGGTCGGTAAAATGAGGATCCAGACTGTTGTGGGCCGTAGGTTGACTCCATAAACCACTCAGAGAGGGCTGTAAAGCACTTTCAAGTGGTATATAAGTCTAAGTGCTATTGCTATCTCTTTAAGAGGGCTTTTTAGGAGTAGTGTGGTGGCCTAGTGCTGAAGACATTTTCCTCCCACTCAGAAGGTTGAGAGTTCAATCCTAGATAGCGGAAGATGTTTCTCTCCTAAGGCGCAAAGAAAAAAACATCTGCTGTGAACTCTGCGTAGGCATCAGGAAGGGCAGCCAGCCAGTAAATGCTGAGCTCCATCTAGTCGCCCCTGAATTAAGAAATTACAGGGTTGTAAAAAGAGAGTAGGGGGCTTCCTATCAAAGCAGGGGTGTCCAATCTGGGTTACTTGACTGTGCACTTCAACTCCCAGTGTTCCCCAGCCAGCCATGTGAAGGGTAATGTGTTCCCTATCTCAGAGCTAAGGAGACAAATCTGCTTTGCTCAGAATTGATGATCATCAATTGCTAGTGTGAATTTAAATACGGGGCGCTAATGAACCTATTTTAGCTCCATTATGTGATGCACTGAACTGGATTTTAATTGATTTGCAGATCCACTTGTGTCGTATGAAAGTGTCAAGTCGCTCATGTCATTTCTATAACAATGTGGAAGGTAAGGAGTACTGATATTGGCTGAGGTTGAATAAGGCGCTTGCTGATGGGGGGTCACATTTATGTTACGGGTCTGCTGCGTTTGCCAGGCAATCTGCACTGTGATTGGTTGCCGTAAGTGTGGAGGGGGAGGTTCCCTTTTTCCCCACCTTTTTCTTCTGTGTGCTCTATGTATTTATCTCATGATGCTCCTGTTTCCCTGACTATCTTGTTTGCTGTACAGATAGATAAATAGATATAGAAGGATGGATAGATGATAGATAGAAGATAGATAGATAGAAGATGGATGGATGGATGGATGACCGATACATGATAGATATATATGGAAGGATAGATAGATAGATAGATAATAGATAGATAATAGATAGATAGATAGATAGATAGATATGGATGGATGGAAGATAGAGATAGATAGATAGATAGATAGATAGATAGATAGATAGATAGATAGATAGATAGATACATAGATGACAGATAGGTACCATGTTTCCCTGAAAATAAGATCCTGTCATATTTTTTGAACCCTGAAATAAGCATTTGGCCTTATTGCACTGAAAAGCCCAATTGGGCTTATTATCAGGGGATGTCTTATTTTGGGGAAAATAGGGTAGGTAGGTGGATGGATGGATGGATGGATAGATGGATGATAGATAGATAGATAGATAGATAGATAGATAGATAGATAGATAGATGATAGATGATATAGAGATGGATGGATGGATGGATAGATTGATAGAGAGAGAGAGATGATAGATAGATAGATAGATAGATAGATAGATAGATAGATAGATAGATGATAGATAGATAGATAGATAGATAGATAGATAGATAGATAGATAGATAGATGTTAAATATATTTAGTTAGTATCAGCATCTCTCACTTCATTTGGACATCACTGCAATTCCCTGACACCACTATAGCCAGGGTTTGATAGATTCATAGTATCTTAGCAAGTTTAATACAAGCACCCTATTTTATTGTGCATTTGCATGTATTGATTTGGATAGATATTTGCTGATTTAGTTGTCAAATTATTTTCAATAATTTCAAATTATTAGGCTAGCAAATAAGACCAGTTAAACATGTGTACATTTAGCATAGGAGATCCTCAGCAATGTTTTTTTAAAATATCCGTGATCAGGTTGAGGCCCGGTAGACTAACTCTAGACTTTACTCTACATAAGGGCCAAAGGAATAAATATCGCCCTATTGGGCGGCGTATAAATTTAATAAATAAATAAAAGGCACTTTTCCTATATGGGTTATTTCCTATATGGGTTATATAGTGAAGATTTTGAAGCAAAAACCTCGCACATTATGATACATTAATAGAATTGCAGGTAGTCCATGACTTATAAAAAGTTCATTTAGTGACTATTCAAAGTTAACATCACTGGAAAAAGTGACTTAGGATTGTGTTTCACACTTACAACCATGACCGCATCCCCAATTTGTCAAGGGATCAAAATTCAAATGCTTGGCAACTGACTCATATTTATGACGATTGTCGAGTCCTGGGGTCGCGCGATCCCCTTTTGCAACCTTCTGACAAGCCAAGTCAGCGGTGAAGCCTGATTCACTTAGCGACCATGTTACAAACTTAATAAGTGCAGTTATTCACTTAGCAACGTGTGGCAAGAAAGATGGTAAAATGGGGCAAAGTTCACTTAACAGATGTCTCAGCAACGGAAATTTTGGGCTCCGTTGTGGTTCGTAAATTGAGGACTACCTGTATAGAGTGTATTTTAAGAGCGGGAACTACGGTGGAAGCTGCTGTCACGGACTGAGTTTCGGAAAAGGTCAAGGGTTTTACTCTTGGCTTGCAGCTGAGCACCAATGCTTGTAATGTGTTGCGTCCCTTTCATCTTGGAACTGTTTTTTTTTTTAATTAAAACTGTGGACGGGTGATGAATTAACGGAGTAGTGTTAATGTATTAATCAAATAAAAGCAGCAGGGCTTGATTAAAAGTGGATTCAGCACGGCAGGTAGAATCTCAAGTCCTATTAAACGTAGCCGGTTCCTTCAGGGTTCCCCCAAAGGGTGTGTTGTTTCCTTATCGCTGATCACTTGGTTGACGGACGTCTGAGGCAGATTTGTTTCCAAATAAATTGTACAAAGGAAAAGGCCCTAGCAAAAACGTTGTACGTTCGCAATTCCAGCAAACGGGTTTTATTTAAAACTGGTGCTGGTTATGCGTAGAAAGCTGCTGTTTTTAGTTATTTATTTGTATCCCACCTTTTACTATTTTTGCAAATAACTCAAGGTGGCAAACAGATACGATACTCCTTCCTCCTCCTATTTTCTCCACAACAACAACCCTGCAGGATGGGTTGGGCTGAGAGAGAGATTGGTTGAAAGTCGCCCAGCTGGCTTCCATGCTAAGGCGGGACTAGAACTCACTGTCTCCTGGTGATTGGTCCAAAGTCACCCAGCTGGCTTTCATGCCTAAGGCAGGACTAGAACTCACCGTCTCCTGGTGATTGGTCCAAAGTCACCCGACTGGCTTTCATGCCTAAGGCGGGACTAGAACTCACCGTCTCCTGGTGATTGGCCCAAAGTCACCCAACTGGCTTTCATGCCTAAGGCGGGACTAGAACTCACCGTCTCCTGGTGATTGGTCCAAAGTCACCCAGCTGGCTTTCATGCCTAAGGCGGGACTAGAACTCACTGTCTCCTGGTGATTGGTCCAAAGTCACCCAGCTGGCTTTCATGCCTAAGGCGGGACTAGAACTCACTGTCTCCTGGTGATTGGTCCAAAGTCACCCAGCTGGCTTTCATGCCTAAGGCGGGACTAGAACTCACTGTCTCCTGGTGATTGGTCCAAAGTCACCCAACTGGCTTTCATGCCTAAGGCGGGACTAGAACTCCCCCCCCCCCCCCTTCTAGCCAAATGCCTTAACCACAGCTACCACGGTATCAGAATAACATCATGTCCATCCCCCGCCCACCCTTTTGGAGCCTCGAGTCAGGGAGGGGATGCTTCTAGCAAGAGGTACAGGTAGTCCTCAAATTTACAACCATAATTGAGCCCAATATTGGTGTTGCTAAGTGAGAATTTTGTTACATGAGTTTTGCTGGCCATTTTCTTGCCACTACCATTAAGTGAATCATTTCATTTGTTAAATTTGTAAGACGGTTGTTAAGTGAATCTGATTTCCCTCTTGATTTTGCCTGTCAGAAGGGGATCACATGACCCCATGACACTGCATAAATGCGAATCAGTTGTCAAACACCCGAATGTACCTAAATCACATGACCATGGGGATGCTGCAATGGCCACAGGTGTGAGAAATGGTCACAAGTCACTTTTTTCAGTGCCGCTGTAACTTTGAATGGCCATTAAGTGAACTGTTGTAAATTGAAGACTACCTATATTATCAAGCCCCACCTTGCTTTCCCTTCTCTCTTTTGAGGGAAAAAAAATGGAGCCCTACATGTCGACATGTAGTCTAAGAAAACAATGCCATGTAGGTCACGGGTCATGAGATGGGAGGTTTAGAAATAGGAAAAAAAATTAAGATTTAGACTATCCAGTTTCTTTTAGCCTGAAGGCTAAATAATAGAACCAGGAATGTTCTATTATCTAGTCTTAACATAAAACATACCAGCGTCTTGTTAAGCCTCAGGAGTGCCATGAAAGGCCTGATGCTGAGACACCGGCACAGCGATGGTTGCAATTGTTTTAAACTTCCAATACGCAACATATATATATATATATTTTCTTCTTTTTCATGTAGAAAAAAGCACTGAGAAAGACCTGATCGATCCCATCTTGGACATTGAAGATCTTGTTAAAAATGGAAACAAACACAGGTCACTTCTTCTTAAACTCTGTCTCACCTTCCTTGGAGACGTAGCTCAGCAACGGCAGGGCTTCGTATTAAGCCGGAATGGCAAAAGGGAAACCAAATTTACCAACCTAATTTACTGAACGAAAGACGATGCTTTCTTTTGCTGAGATTGTGCAGAAAGCATGTTTAAATCATTGGTTGATCCCGTGAATGGCGCACGGGGGTTGCCATTTTGTTCTGCATTGCCATTTTGGGCTCTGTGCCTCGTGTTTTCAGCCTCCCAGTGCTCCGTTTGAGAGCCGTTCAAGGCTGCGGGGATTGCCAAAGCACATCGCTGCCGATCGCCGTCCGAAAATGTGATGCGCAGAGGCCAAAAATGGGCCGTGCGGAGACCTAAAATGCTGATCGCCGTCCGAAAATGCGATGTGCAAAGGCCGAAAACGCAATGCGCGGAGGTAGCGATTGGTGACGATGTGCTTTGGCGATCCCCACAGCCTTGAACGGCTCTCAGACGGAGCGTTTGGAGGCTGATAACGTGAGGCGCGGAGCCCAAAAACGCAAGCCATTGTCTGTGGCAATCTCTGTAGCCAGGAAGAGGATGTGCAGAGGCTGAAGGGTGGGGGGCCAGTTGGTGGGCAGAGCTACATTCGGAGTATAAGACACACCCAAATTTTCAGCCTCTTTAGGGGGGGGGAAGTGTGTCTTATGCTCTGAAAAATATGGTATATATATTTCATATTTTTAAATATGAAACATTCTTATTCCAACAGGCGGGCCTGGCCTAATTTTACCTTTTTAAATTGTTTTAAATCTGTCCTAAATTAGGTGTTTTAAATTATTGGGCCAAAATATTTATTGTATTCTAAATGTCTTTTAACATTCGTATTGTATGCATTTCATCTTGGCTGTTCACCGCCCTGAGTCCTTCGGGAGTAGGGCAGTATATAAATTTAATAAAATAAATAAATAAATAAATATTTCTAAACTGTCCATCTCTCTCAGAGAGGGGCTGTGGGTAGTGTACAATATACCGTATTTTTCGGAGTAGAAGACGCACCGGAGTATAAGATGCACCTATCTTTTTTAATGAGGAAAAGAAGAAAAAGAAATCTCCCTCTGTCTCGGAGCAATTTTGCCTTGTTGCAGCAAACAGCAAACAGCTTTACTTTCCTTTTTGTTTTCAGCATAGCTTGATTAGGCACAAGGAAAAAAAAATCCGCTCCAGCAATTTACCTCCTTGCAGCAAGCAGCAGAGGTCCCTGCAAAACAGCTGAGAGTCGGGAGGCCGATCCAATCAGCTTGTGCTAATCAGGCTGTGCTGAAGCTGAAACGGGCTGTTTCTTCTTGCTGCTTGCTGCAAGGAGGTAAACTGCTGAGAGGTAGAGGCCAAAGGTTGGAGCTCAGGGGTGGGCGGGGCTACATTCGGTATATAAGACGCACCTAAATTTTCACTCCCTTTTAGGGGGAAAAAGGTGCTTATACTCCGAAAAATATGGTAATCAAATTAACATTAAAGTGAGGATTTAAGATTAAAACGTTTTTAAATTATAAAAAAAAGTACTTCTTTTTATTTCGTACTTCTTAAGTATGGAATCTATATCTTTGGCTCAACCACTGCTAGACTCGGTGGCTGTGGGTTTTAAGGCCCTCAAGATTGGGAGTTTTTTTCCCCCGATCTTCAGGGTCATTTCCCTAGTCAAACTTGAGGCGCAGCGAGGGGGCTTCTCCTGGCCTCACGACTTCTGCTTGAAATTCAGATGACAACCTGGATAGGGGAACCTTTGCAGGTGTTCCTGTTGGGCACCGGTTGCCCCTATTCCTGGACCAGGCAGCCTTGCTCATATCACCGTGATTCATGGCTGAGTCATCTTATTTATTTTACTGTAAAGGACTCCACATTGGATTCCCTTGAGGAGCTGCAGCTGATTCAGAATACAGTGGTGTGGGCAGTTTAGGTCATTTCTCATTATTTCTGGACAACAATACTGCTCCCAATAAGATTCCGGTTGCTACCTATAAAGCCTTACACGGCATAATCTCTGGTGATTTGTGGCTCCCATTTTCTTCGCTCGCCTCACCAAATTTAGCAAGAAAGGCATCCTCTGAGTCCATTAAACCATGTCGCCTGGTTAGGCCCTGGAGTTGTGCCTTCCGTGTGGTGACGCGTGCTTTATGCAACAACCATAATGGGGACGGTTCTGACCTGGTTAGCCTTTCATAAGTTATTAAAGACCTGGCTGGTCACGCAGGCATTTGGGCCGCATGATTGGGCAAGCTTTGCTATAGTTCAGTCTTAGCTAATATTCCTTACAAATTGGATTTGTTTTTGACCTTGGACATTATGTTTTTTTGTTAACGTTATTTCTATCTGAGGGGTGCTTGGTGCTCTCTGAGCTTGGTTGTTTTCTTGCAAACTAAGATCCTCAGTGCTAGAAGGGAGAGGGGAGTTTGCACTGATGATGTTACCTATTTTGGGTCGTTCTGCTTAACAACTAATTCCCACAACATGTCAAACTATTTACTAAGACTGTATTACTATTATTCTTCTCTTCCTTACCAGTATCTATCTCTTCCCACTTATTACTATAACCATGTTGCTTATATCTTTCAATTTATATTGTTTTATTTGTTTCCTAGTATGATTTGATAGCTTATCAGTAACCTTGACTATCACTAAGTGTTGTATCTTTTTACTCTCAATGAATGTATTTCATTCTCCTTATGTATACTGAGAGCATATACATCAAAGACAAATTCCTTGTGTGTCCAATCACACGGCCAATAGAGGGTTCTATTCTATTCCGTTCCGTTCCACTCCACTCCACTCCACTCCACTCCACTCCACTCCACTCCACTCCTCTATTCTATTCTATTCTATTCTATTCTATTCTATTCTATTCTATTCTATTCTATTCTATTCTATTCTATTCTATTCTATTCTATTCTATTCTATTCTATTCTATTCCATTCCATTCCATTCCATTCCATTCCACTCCACTCCACTCCACTCCACTCCACTCCTCTATTCTATTCTATTCTATTCTATTCTATTCTATTCTATTCTATTCTATTCTATTCTATTCTATTCTATTCTATTCTATTCTATTCTATTCTATTCTATTCTATTCTGTTACATCCCATCCCATCCCATCCCATCCCATCCCACTCCTCTATTCTATTCTATTCTATTCTATTCTATTCTATTCTATTCTATTCTATTCTATTCTATTCCATTCCATTCCATTCCATTCCACTCCACTCCACTCCACTCCACTCCACTCCACTCCACTCCACTCCACTCCTCTATTCTATTCTATTCTATTCTATTCTATTCTATTCTATTCTATTCTATTCTATTCTATTCTATTCTATTCTATTCTATTCTATTCTGTTCTGTTCTGTTCTGTTCTGTTACATCCCATCCCATCCCATCCCATCCCATCCCATCCCACTCCTCTATTCTATTCTATTCTATTCTATTCTATTCTATTCTATTCTATTCTATTCTATTCTATTCTATTCTATTCTATTCTATTCCATTCCATTCCATTCCATTCCATTCCATTCCATTCCATTCCATTCCATTCCATATTTTCTATTCAGTTCTATTCTGTTCTGTTCTGTTCTGTTCTGTTCTGTTCTATTCTATTCTATTCTATTCTATTCTATTCTATTCTATTCTATTCTATTCTATTCTATTCTATTCTATTCTATTCTATTCTATTCTATTCCATTCCATTCCATTCCATTCCATTCCATTCCATTCCATTCCATTCCACTCCACTCCACTCCACTCCACTCCACTCCACTCCTCTATTCTATTCTATTCTATTCTATTCTATTCTATTCTATTCTATTCTATTCTATTCTATTCTATTCTATTCTATTCTATTCTATTCTATTCTATTCTATTCTATTCTATTCTATTCTATTCTATTCTATTCTATTCTGTTACATCCCATCCCATCCCATCCCATCCCACTCCTCTATTCTATTCTATTCTATTCTATTCTATTCTATTCTATTCTATTCTATTCTATTCTATTCTATTCTATTCTATTCTATTCTATTCTATTCTATTCTAATCAAACATCTGCAAGAAAGCCACCAAGATCAGAGAGCAGCAAGGACCCCCTCATTTCAATCCTGAGCTACAATATCCTCCATTATTTTTATATCTTGAATCCTGCCCAGAGTCACTTTGGGGCAATAGAATATTTTATAAATTAAACCAAGCCACCTGTGTCCCATTGGGTCATCCTTCCAGTGATATTTCTTTACTTAAAACAAAAACAGAATGAGCAAGGGCAAAAAAAGCAGTAGGAGCAGGGGTGACTTCCAACTTCTTGCCTGCTTGCCTGCACCAGACCTATGGCAGCCAATGATGGGATTAATCTACCTGGCCTCTGGAGAGGGCTAGGGCAAAACTTGTCTACTGATCTCCAGTGGCCGAAGGAGGAGATAGTCTATCTGGTCTGCGGAAGGCTAGGGCAGGACTTGTCTACTGTCTTGTCTACTGAACGGTAGCACGGTGGCACAACAACTCCAAACGACCATAAATGTGCCAGATTTCAATCCCAGGAGTGCCAGATTTTGGAGGCATTCTGTAAGTTAGCCTATTTGAATGGCCTTGGTTCAAAAATGGTTCCCTTATGCACACCATCTCACACAGTTAAAAGTTACAGTCACAAGAGTTTTAGTGGTATACTAGACGATCCGTGGCCCTTTGGTTATTGTTTCAGAGATATTTCTTACCAGATCCCTCAACTGCCTTCAACTGTGGCCGAATGTCTAATGCAGTGATTGGCGAACCTTTTAGACACCGAGGGCCCAAACTGCACATGCATGCATGCCCAAACGGAAAGATAGGTGCATGCATGCATGTGCATATGCACGGACATGCAAGCATGCGCAGCAGAGACCCAAAGAGCAGCTGGCCAGCAGGGGGCGGGGCATCCCAACACCGGCAGTGCGGCAAGAGTTAAGATCTTTTTCTTTCGTGAGTTTCTGTTTCGTCGTTTGCAGGGAAACAAAAGACTCTCACGAAAGAAATGCCACAAAAATCTGACCTGGGGCGACGGCACGCACGCCAGCAGAGAGGGCTCTGCATGCCACATCTGGCACATCTGCCATAGGTTTGCCATGGGTCTAATGTATTGGAAAAGTTCTTAAAAGTTCAGGAAGATTTTCAGAGATGCATCTGTCTTGGAAGTAGCCCTGATTGAACAGTCAAACAACTGACCAGGGGAGTTGTTTTACGACATTCTGTATTATGTCGTAAAATGCCTTTGGATAATTTTGATGTCATGAAATGTTTTAGAAAATTTGCCAGATTTCAATTTTACGAGGGCCATAGGTCCCAGTTTTTGCATGCATTCTGTAAGTTAATCCGTTTGAGGTACCTTGATTATAAACATTTTCCCTGTGATGCAACATTTCATTCAGTTAACGGTTACAGACACCAAGAATTTTAGAAGTTTATAGGCAGACAGATAAATAAGCTCCCTTTTGTAAATGTGGCTGATGAATATAGACCTTGTTATCTATAGTTAAGGATTTCCTGAATCGTGTTCATAGTGAAAGATTCTAATATATTTTACAAGTACATAAAAGTATTCATTGGGCTCCACATTTCCAGCAGTCTGCTGCCAGTCTTCCTATATTGCAATATTTTTTCAACCTTGGTTACTTGAAGATGTGTGGACTTCAACTCCCAGAATTCCTCAGCCACTTGGCTGAGGAGTTCTGGGACTTGAAGTCCACACATCTTAAAAGTTGCTAAAGTTGAAAAACACCGTCTTATTATATACCCAGCCATCTCCTCAGTCCATTTCACCACCCCCTCCCAATGCTTTCCCCCTGGTTTTGTGTTCCAGAATCTTTCCACGGACTCAAGGCTTCATTATCCATAGTTTAGTTATCCTTGGTTGTAGGCTAAAATGGAACTCACAAATTATAATGAACAGCATTATGTCAGTATTAAACAACACTGGAATAGCCCCGCGGTTGGAAAGTGGCAGTTATTTTGACTTAATAGCCCCTAATGAATTTATGACCAAGCCACAAGTTGGATATCTTGGCTTCTAGTGTTTTTTCATCCATTTAAAAGATGGCAGGCAGTTCTTGATAAGCACAACAAAAGCTTTATTGAAAACAATGTAACTCAGAGGGCATTGTGTAATTTTTAAAAAATTTCTCTTTAAACAGAGTTTGCCCTTATTATCTTTCTCGGAGTCTGAAACAGCAAGCCGACATCATTTTTATGCCTTACAACTATCTGCTGGACTCAAAGGTATATGTTCTATATATATTTAATTAAAAAGAATCAAACCTGATTTGTATATTTTGGGAAATGCTCTTCGGTGTTTACAAACACTGTATCAAAGATAACCAGATGTAGATTTTGAGCTGAACTTGGTTACTAGGGAGCATCTGGGTTTGTCTTCACTTGGTACAGAATCTCAATCAACTCAGAAGTTTGTGGTCACAGTGGAAATTATGGAGCTGGCCCAGAATCCTCCAGTGCCTGGCACATGGATGGTTGTCCTTATGATCTGAGGGTCCATCCACAATTGTGTCAGAAGCACTTAGAAAACTAATGATCAAGTGAGTCTCTTTCATCACTGCAGAGAAGTTGGGCTTATTAAATTAGTTTTCCCCCGTGCAGCTAATGAATCTGATGAGTTTCGGAGGGAGCAGGAATTTTAGCAACCAAGTAGATAATAATTCATGCTGGAATTTCAGAACCATGTGACTCGTTTTTCCCCTGCCTCTCAAACCACTGAACTGAATTAGCAAAAGTTGTCGGTGCGTTTTCCATTCTTTTTTTTTTTTCTATCTTTTCATACACTTCAGTAACTTTACAAGATTTTGTGTTGGATACCTAAAAATGAGCCTGAGTAGCGTAGGGGAGTAATGCCTCCTACAAAGGCAGCATTTAAGATCCAGCTGCCTGCAATTACTTGTGAGTTCAATCCCAGGCAGGCTCAAGGTCGACTCAGCCTTCCATCCTTTATAAGGTGGGGAAATTGAGGACCCAGTTTGTTGGGGCCAATAAGCTGACTTTGTATAAATATACAAAAGTATGAAGGCTATTGCTTAACGCACTGTAAGACGCCCTGAGTCTCTGGAGAAGGGCGGCATATAAATCAAATTAAAAATAAATAAATAAATAAATAAAATAAAATAAAATAAAATAAAATAAAATAAAATAAAATAAAATAAAATAAAATCCTGTATTTTAGCATGGCAGTCATGCATACGGAATGATGGAGGGATTTGGATAAAATGACAAAACTCCTCTTTTTATTGTGTGTCATACATTCTGAAGTAAGAGACTGACGGGTCATTTGAATCTGTTAGCGCATCGGTCCCCAACCTTTTTTCCACGGCCAGATGGGCAGTGGGGTGTGTGTGGTGGTTTCACATGCTAGCAAGCTCCTGCGCATGCGCAGAGGAAGCTTTGCTTGTTTGTGCGTCTCAGTTCCTAACAGGCCACGAACCGGTACCGATACCGCAGCCCAGGAGTTGGGGACTCCTGTGTTAGTGTTTAAGTTTACTTAGATCTGTAATCCCACAGGGTAGGCCTTCTCAGGGTGCCGTCACTAAAGCAGTGTTGACTAGTGGTTCCCAGAGAAAGAGCCTTTTCTGTTGGGGCACCTACCCTTTGGAACAGGTTACCCCCAGGGATACGAATGATCCCAGATCTTCGTACTTTCCGTCATGCACTTAAGACCTTTCTTTTTCACCAAGCCGGTCTGGCATAAATCTCTTCTAATTTTTTTAAAATCTATCTGCTGAAGATTCTTAACTGATGAGCCAAACTGGCTTAATTATCTTATATTCACATTTTATATGTATGTTATTTTAACTGTTCACTGCCCTGAGTCCTTCAGGAGAAGGGCGGTATAAAAATTAAATAAATAAATAAATAAATAAATGCTGCAGAACATTGTTTTCCAGTGCTGGCTGGGGAATTCTGGGAGTTGAAGTCATTACATCTTAAAAACCTTAAAAGATTGAAGAAAAAAAAAACTGCTGTAGAATCTTTACTTGTATCAGAAAATGTGATTTCTTGGCCTCGCATCGGAGGCTCAGTGAATCATTCTCTGGTAATGCTTACAGAGTATCAGACCCATAGATCATCCTTGGCTTACTACCACAATTGCGACCAGAATTTCCATTGCTAAGCGAGGCCGTTGTTAAATGAGCGGTGTCCAATTTTATGACTTCTTTTTTTTTTGCTGTGGTTGTTAAGTGAATCATGCAGTTATTAAGTGAACCCGGCTTCCTACCATTGCCTTTGCTTGTTAGAAGTTGGATGGCAAGGTTGGAAATGGCACTCAAATGACCCAGGAGGCTGTTGTAAACCCCTGTTTGGGTTACCAAGTGCTTGAATCTTGTTCATGTGACCATGGGGATGCTGATAGGGCCGTAAATGTGAGGACTGATAATTTTTTAGTGCATTTGTAACTTTGAACGTTCACTAAATGGTTGTAAGTGGAGGACTACCTGTAGTGAAAGGATGAATTAATTTTTTAGTTGATTAGCACTATATCAAAAAGGATTCTTTCGAATACAGGCAGTCCTCGAGTTACAACCATTTGTTTATTGATTGTTTGAAGTTACAGCAGCACTGAAAAAAGTGACATGACCATTTTCCATACTTAACAACCATTGCAGCATCTTCTTGGTCACATGATCAAAATTTAGATGCTTGGCAAGTGTCTCATATTTATGACGGTCGCTGTGTCCCGGGATCACATAAACACCCCTTGTGACCTTCTGACAAGAATTGTCAATGGGGAAGCCAGGTTCACACAACAACAGGGTTACTAACATAACAACTGCACTGATTCAACTTAAGAGTCGTGGCAGGAAATGTTATAAAATGGGGCAAAATTTACTTAACCACTGTCTTGCTTATTGGCAGAAATTTTGGGCTCAGCTGTAGTCATAAGTCGAGTGCTACCTGTATCGCAACTAATTGAGACCAAGTATTGTGTTTTGCTCTTTCATAGAGTCGAAGAGCTCATAACCTGGACTTGAAAGGGACTGTAGTAATACTTGATGAAGCTCACAATGTGGTAAGTAAAAAACACAACTGACTTGTTCCTACTTTGTGCTCTTTGAAAACCATTTTGCAGAAAAGTCTTTATTAATCAGTATAGCTATATAATTTTTCAAAGGACCTTAAGCAAGCAAGAGACAATCATTAGACAAATTCTGCAACAATAAACGTTGGAAAGGATGAATCACCCAAAACATGCAATAGAAAATTTGTGCAATAATAATAAACTGTGTAAAACCAGCTCTTTGGCAGAAGGTGCATATTTTTTTCCCCCAAAATTTAATTTAGGGATATTTTACAATCTCGCCACCTGCCCCCTCAGAATTCTTAAATTGAGATTATTTCCTCTATTCCTAGACCTGAGGTGTGGAATGGGACACATTATTATATTTTTATCTCATTTCTTCAGGAAACCTGTTGTTAAAATGTTAGTTAATAGTTAGTTAGTTAGTTAGTTAGTTAGTTAGTTAGTTAGTTAGTTAGTTAGTTAGTTAGTTAGTTAGATAAATAGATAGATAGATAGATAGATAGATAGATAGATAGATAGATAGATAGATAGATAGATAGATGAGCAAGGACAGTCGGATTTAAGCTATTTCTGTGTAGAAGACTTTACAGAATTTACAGAGGGAGTCAAGCTGTTCTCCAAAGCACCTGAGGGTAGGACAAGAAGCAATGGGTGGAAACTCATCAAGGAGAGAAGCAACTTAGAACTAAGGAGAAATTTCCTGACAGTGAGAACAATTAATCAGTGGAACCACTTGCCTCCAGACGTTGTGAATGCTCCAACAGTGGAAGTTTTCAAGAAGAGACTGGAACACCAGTTGTCTCAAATGACATAGGGTCTCCTGTTTGAGCAGAGGTGGACTAGAAAACCTCCAAGGTCCTTTCCAGGTCGATTCTGATTGATTGACTGATTGACTGATTGATTGATAGATATGAAGAACGGTTTCAGGAATTGGGTATGTCTAGTTTAATGAAAAGAAAGACCAGTGGTGACATGATAACATTATTCCAGTATTTGAGGGGCTGCCCCAAAGAAGAGGGAGTCAAGCTATTCTCCAAAGCACCTGAAGGCAGGACAAGAAGCAATGGATGGAAACTAATCAAGGAGAGAAGCAACCTGGAATTAAGGAGAAACTTCCTAACAGTGAGGACAATTAACCAGTGGAACTACTTGCCTCCAGAAGTTGTGGGTGCTCCATCACTGGAGGTTTTCAAGAAGAGATTGGACAGCCATTTGTCTGGGGTCTCCTGCTTGAGCAGGGGGTTGGACTAGAAGACCTCCAAGGTCCCTTCCAACTCTGTTATTCTGTTCCGTTTTTCTGAATATAGTCCTTTACAGAACTGTGTCTTCATTTTATTACAAGGCTTATCAGTAGCTCCTTATTTCTTAGATTTCCTGGTTGCCAATTGCACGCAGATTCATGGCAGTTTGTGACAAAATTAAAACCTCCACGGCACAGCATAACTATATAAATAATAAAATAGGCGCAATAAGTTTAGAACTACATCAACACCGTAAAATTGAAGCATCAGAACAAGCAAATGCCAGCCCAGTGGGATCAAAACACGATTAAATTTTAATCAACAGCACAATACCCGTCACAGACAGCGGCATAAAAGAGAACCACAAATTAGAAATCAGAAATTGGATTTCTGATAACCATAAATTAGAAATCAGCCAGTAAAAGCAGGACAACACCTATCACCAAAGACACTGCAGAACAATTCAGTGACAATATTGTTCCAGTTATGGGCAGTGGGCAAGATTTTCTTATAGAAGTCGTCCCCACTGAATTGACCGCAAGGGCTCAGGGTTGCAGCTTAAATAGTAGGAACTGCCACCAAAGGGACGATCCTTCCTTTTTAAAATGACATGCTTCATGTCTCTGTGGAGCCATCATTTGGGGGATAGCTATCCTGTTGGGTGCGCAAGGAACCAGAAGGACACACAGGCCTTATGATGGCAATGATCCCAAAATTTTAGTCGCTAAGCAACAAAGTTAAATGAGTTTTTCCCCATTTTACGGCCTTCCTTGCCATAGTCGTAAAATGAATCAATGCAGTTGTAGTCACACAGTTGTTAAGTGAATCTGGCTTACAGGTAGTCCTCGACTTACAACCGGTCACATTTTACAACCGTTTTGTTGAAAACCAGCACTTACTTCTGGTTTTTGGCAAAACCGCAGCCATAGCCAATACAGGTAGTCCTCGACTTACGAACACAACTGAGCCCAAAATTCCTGTTGTTAAGTGAGACATTCCAACAAGCCGGCCTAGCCCAAAGGGTTTTTTAATAGGGTTTTTAAATTATATGGATTCGGGGTTTTAAATTGGAATTTTATGGATTTGGGGGTTTTTAAATTGAGAAGCCAAGGATTTAATTTATTCATTTTAGTTCCTTATAACTTTTGTATTTTATGTATTTTAATTTTCTGGCTGTTCACCGCCCTGAGTCCCTTTTGGGAGAAAGGGCAGTATATAAATCCGAAATAAACTAAACTAAACTAAACTAAACTAAGCAAGTTTGCTCCATTTTATGACCTTTTTTGTCATTGTTAAGTGAATCTGGCTTCCCAATTGACTTTGCTCGTCAGAAGGTCACTAAACGGGACCACATGACCTCGGTACACTGCAACCGTCATAAATATGAGCCAGTTGCCAAAGTTCCAAAGTTTGATCGCCTGAGCCTGGGGATGCTGCAGCGGTTGTAAGTGTGGGAAAAAAACTCTTCAGACATTTTTTTCAGTACCATTGTAACTTTGAACGGTCACTAAATGAACTGCTGTAAGGCAAGGACTACCTGTACCCTTTGTGGGTTCTGTTGTGACTTTGACAGGTCGTAAATCAAGGATTTACTTACTTAAATTTATTTACTTAGAACTACACCGACTTCAGTCTGACTTAAGCATGGTACATAAAATTATTTACCACAATGTCCTACCTGTCAATGACTATTTCAGCTTCAACCACAACAATACACAAGCACACCATAGATACAAATTCAAGGTAAACCGCTCCAAACTTGAGTGCAGAAAACACGACTTCAGCAACAGAGTGGTCAACGCCTGGAATGCACTACCTGACTCTGTAGTTTCTTCCCCCAAACCCCCAAAACTTTAACCTTAAACTGTCTACTGTTGACCTCACCCCATTCCTAAGAGGTCTGTAAGGGGCGTGCATGAGAGCACCAGCATGCCTACCGTCCCTGTCCCTGTCCTAATGTTTTCTTTTATTCGTATCCCTTTCATGTATTTATAATTATGTTTATACTTTTATCTGTTTTCTTATATATGCTTGACAAATAAACTTATGATTACCTATATTCTCCTCTGGGAAACATTTCCTCTTTTTGTATCACCTGCTGAAGGTATTACCTTTCCAAATCATTAAAATAAGCTGATAATAAATCCCTGCTAGAATATTCTGATCTAAGGAATGGGTTCCCTTTTACATCACCGTTGGCTGTTTGCTATTAAATGAAAAAAAATACGAACTGTAAATGATTAATTTGAAAGGAGAGTGCGTGTTTATGGCAATACCATCATATCCTGCTGAGAAATAACCTAGTTTGTTATCCAGTGATAATTATAAGAATGCATTTTGAATTAAACATGGAGAGGTTGCTTCCAAATTTGGGATGATTGGTATTATTTTGAAAACTGGGAAACCCTGTCCATCTGCAGTGGGTACCTTTCGTTGCATGCAGTTATGCGTGGCCTCCTTGAGAGGCACACAATTGTATTTAAATTTTTTAAAAAAATTTTTAAATTAGATTTATATGCCGCCGTTCTCTGGAGACTCAGGGCGGCTTACAATGCGTTAAGCAATAGCCTTCATACTTTTGTATATTTTTATACAAAGTCAGCTTATTGCCCCCACAAACTGGGTCCTCAATTTACCCACCTTAGAAAGGATGGGAGGCTGAGTCAATCTTGAGCCTCGAACTTGCAATAATTGACGACAGCTGAATGTTAATAACAGGCTATTTAGTCTATTGTGCTATCCAGGCTCCTAAAATGCCATGTTTTTCCTCCACTTTCACAGGCAAGGCTGCCTTTTGAGTACAGGGAGTCCTTGATGTACGACCATAATTGAGCCCAACATTTCCATTGCTAAGCGAGACATTTGTTAAGTGAATTTTGCCCCGTTTTACGACCTTTCGTGCCACAATTGTTAAGTGAATCAGTGCAGTTGTTAAGTTAGTAACACGATTGTTAAGGTAATCTGGTTTCCTTGTTGACTTTGCTTGTCAGAAGGTCACAAAAGGGGATCACGTGACCCCGGGATACTGCAACCGTCATAAATATGAACCAGTTGCCAAGCTTCTGAATTTTGATCACATGACCATGGGGCTGTGGCAATGGTCATAAGTGTGAAAACAGTCATAATTCAGCTTTTACAGTGCTGTTGTGTTTTTGAACAGTCATTCAATGAACTGTTGTAAGCCGAGGAATATCTGTATGTATGTATGTATATATATATATGTATGTATGTATGTGTGTATATATATATATGTGTGTGTGTGTGTGTGTGTATGTATGTATCTATCTATCTATCTATCTATCTATCTATCTATCTATCTATCTATCTATCTATCTATCTATCTATCTATCTATCAGGGGTGTCCAATCTTGGCAATTCTAAGACTAATTTATTTATTTATTTTATTAAATTTATATACTGCTCTATTCCCAAAGGACATAGGGTGGTGAACAGCCTCAAGGTAAAATACATCATACAAAAGTTTTTAAAAAACCAATTAAAAATAGATTAAATAATTTAGGCCCAAGACAAATTTAAAACACCCAATTTGTATAAAACGTAAAAGCCAATTAAAAGGGAGAGTCAAACCAGATTAGCCTGCTGGAATAAAAATATTTTGAGGGTGCGGCGGAAAGTGCGTAAATCTGGGATCCTCTGTATCTCCAGGGGGAGCTCATTCCAGATGGCAGGTGCCCCCACAGAGAAGGCTGTCCCCCTGGGGGCCGCCAGTCGACAGTGTTTGGCCAACGGCACCCTGAGGAGTCCCTCTCTATGGGAGCGTATTGGCCGGTGAGAGGCTACTGATGGCAGAAGGCGGTCTCGTAAGTACCCTGGTCCTAAGCCATGGAGTGCTCTAAAGGTGGTAACCAAGACCTTGAAGCGCACCCAGAAGACCACCGGGAGCCAGTGCAGCTCGCGCAGGAGGGGGGGGTCACATGGGAGCGCCACGTTGCTCCCATAACCATAATGAACTTCAACTCCCAGAATTCCCCAGCCATGGCTTCTGGGAATTGAAGTTCACATGTCTTAAAGTTGCCAATGTTGGACACACTTGTTATATAGCAGGGGTGTCAAACTCGCAGTCTGCGGGCCAGATGTGTCATGCACAAATGCAAGCGTTTCACTGTTGGCCACATCTGGTTTAGCGAAGGGAAAAAGTCATGATATTTCACATGACACTACTGTGACGATGCAAGTTTGACACCCTTTTTATATAGGATTAAAAGACTGACAGCTTCACTGTGGGAAAGAATTTGCTATTACTATTTAACTCTTGTTTCAGAACAATCTGCTATTGCCCTCTGCTACTACAAAGAGACACCGTCCTTAAGTCTTTTAATTTGAAGCAGGATGGAGAATATTAAGGGCTCTCTAAAGTTATTTTAGGGTTTTCTTGAAGTAATACAGCAAAAAATATAACATTTCCCGCTTGGGGGAAAAAGATTGTGCAACAGCTGACACCTTGTTCTGAAGCATCTGGTATTGATTGACAACAGCAATCAGAACGGAGGACAGGAAGACTTGGATCCTAGTTGAAGCAGCCAAATAAGCATATTTAAAAAAAGGATAATTTTGTTTTTATTGACTCTATGGATGACCGCTGTCTTTGCAGCACAAGAATTGCCCTTGCACAAACCATGTGCAAACATAACTGTGCAACTGACGAAATGCAAGCGTTTCACTGGTTGTTGTTGTTTTCTCCTTTTCCAGGAGCAATTGTGTGAAGAATTGACCTCCTTTGACCTGACTCCCTATGACTTAGCTTCGGCCGTTGATGCCATCAACATCGTCTTAGAAGACCAAGCCAAAAAAATTGAACAGAATGAATTTAACGCTGAATTCAATATGGAATACGGCAACTCAGGTAGGATTGCCTCCACGCACAGGAACCTACAAACTGACTAGGCCACCTAAGAGTGGAAGGCATGGTTTTATAGTACAGCTAGTCCTCGACATACGTCATTTGCCATGATGGTCGTAAAATGTGTCGATCACGTAACCCAATCTGATTTTGCAACTGTTTTTTTGACAGTAATTAAGCAAATGTGGTTGTAAGCGCAAGCACCACAGTTGTAAGTCTCAATAAAGGAAAATATTTGCAGCTCAGGGTTGAAATGAGGGTTCCTTGGTGCTCTCTGAGCTTGCTTGTTTTCTTGCAGACATTTAATTACCCAACTAGGTAACATCATCAGGGCTAGTTGTAAGGGTGAACCATTATAAGTAGTCCTCGACTTACAACAGTTTGTCTAGTAACCAAAGTTACAATGGCACTGAAAAAGGTGACTTTTCACATTTGCGAGCGTTGTAGCATCCCCATGGACACATGATCGAAAGATGTTTGGCAATGGACTCATATTTATGACAGTTTCAGTGTCCCGGGGTCATGTGATCCCCTTTTGCGACCTTCTGACAAAGCAAAGTCAATTGGAAAGTCAGATTCACTTAACAACAGTTTGATTAATTTAACGACTACAATGATTCACTTAACAATTATGACAAGAAAGGTCATAAAATGGGGCAAACTTGCTTAAATGTCTCACTTAGCAACAGAAACTTTGGGCTCAGTTGTGCTCGTAAGTCGAGGACTACCTGTATTGGCTATGGCTGCGGTTTTGCCAAAAACAAGAAGTAAATGCTGGTTTTCAACAAAACGGTTGTAAAATGTGACTGGTTGTAAGTCGAGGACTACCTGTAAGCATACTTTCCCTTGTGTTGAAAGGATAACTGACTGGGTGGGACCTCCTGAAGACAATTTAAGTATCCAAATAGCTTCAGAAAGTAGAAGAAAACATTAAACTGATCCCAAACTCTTTAAGACTTTAAAAATGCTGACATGGGACAGAAAAATATTCAAAGCAGTGACATTTTGTAATCACACAAGCTAATCCCAGTTAGCAATCAAGTATGGTAGTTCTATTTTAGACTAACTGAAGTTTCATCAGTCATCAAAGATAGTAGAAAAAAAGCATTGCAAAATTTGATTTTTTTTCTGTCCCGGATTTACCCTTGACTTTAAATAAATGATTCCAAGATGACTTAGAAAGAAATCATCTACCCACTGTCTCTTATGTTTATGTACACCCACCGTTGTTCTTTGGTGGAGATTTGGCAAAGAGGGTGATAAAACTGTAATTCTGGGCACAGGGATTTGAAGGGAATTCTTTTTTGGTCAAAAGGCCTAGTTTCTTTCTTTTTTCCCCAATCTCAGAGAGTAGTCAAACTCTGCATGATTTCATGTTAGCGTTCTGCAGTGGGCACACAGCCTACCTCCGTGCGATTGTGCGGCATGGCTGTTTTGAAACGGAAGAGGCTTGCAAGATTCCCATCAAAATTCTCGAACATCTTTTTTAATTTTTTTGCCCACCACAGAAGTCTGAAATAAATCTCTTAATAATAGGTGCAGATATATTACGTGAATATTTATCTTTCTATGAATATATGGAATGATAGAAAAAGATGCCATCTGTAAGTCTAAACTGAAGGAAAACTCCTTTTCTTAAACAGGACTGAACATGGAACTTGAAGATATAGCAAAAATAAAACGTAAGTACTTTTTGCCTTGTGAAGTTCAGCCAAAGTACTCCTATACAGGCAGTCCTCGCTTAACATCCACTCATTCAGCATCTGTTTGAAGATACGACGATACTAAACAAGGGGCATTTACGACAGGCCCTGGTAGTTATGGCTGATGCAGTGTTCACTTGGTCATGTGATTGTGACTCAGGCACAATTATGACATCAGAGTATCCTGCATGTGAACATCACTTGTGATCTTTACTTCCAGCTTCTGACAAGTGATCAATGGGGAAGCTGGCAGGAAGTCACACATCCTGTTCATGTGACTGCAGGAGATTGCAACCACCTAGGATTCACCAACAATGGCAACTGCAACTGCCAGAACCTCAGTGCAGTGATGTGACATTGTACTTACGATCACATCGCTTAGCGATGGAGTTTCTGGCCCCAGTTACCATCGGTAACTAGGGGGGACATGGTGGCTTAGTAGCTAAGACATTGAGCTTGATCAAAAGGTCGGCAGTTCAGCGGGTCGAATCCTTAGTCCCGCGTAACGGGGTGAGCTCCCGTGACTTGTCCCAGCTTCTGCCAACCTAGCAGTTTGAAAGCACATAAAAAATGCAAGTAGAATAATAGGGACCACCCTTGGTGGGAAGGTAACAATATTTCATGCGCCTCTGGCATTTAGTCATGCCAGCCACATGACCACGGAGACGTCTTTGGACAGCGCTGGCTCTTCAGCTTTGAAACGGAGATGAGCATCGCCCCCTAGAGTCAGGAACGACTAGCACATAGGTGCGAGGGGAAGCTTTACCTTTACCATCAGTAAGTGAGGACAACCTGTTCCAAACTTCACCCAGTGTTCAGTTTGCATTTCTGATCTGACCATTTTAGGATTTGGTGGCATGAAAGTTTGAGCTATATTTGGAGTTTTAAGCCTTCCAGAATCATTTAGGTGAGAAGGGTGGTGTCAGGCGCAAGAAATTGGGAGCCAGGGTTAGGTCCAAAATGAACACGCGTTTATTCCATGCTACCTCTAAACAAGAATCTGAACTATTAGACGGTTCAAGGCAAATTGGCAGTAGATAAGAGTCAACGGAATTCAAGGAGAACTGGACTTGAATCTCTTGTGGGCAAGAAGGGATTCTGAACTGATGACGCACTTGACCCCTCCCTCGGACTCAGCCTGGTCATCTCCTACAGGCAGTATAAATATTTAATAAATAAATAAAAGTGTACAGGCAATCCCGTACTTACTTTATTTATTCATTCATTCATTCATTCATTTATTTAAATTTATATACCGCCCTACTCCCGAAGGACTCAGGGCGGTGAACAGTCAGATGAAATGCGTATAATATAATGTTAAAAACATTTAGAATATAATAAATATTTTGGCCTAATAATTTAAAACACCCAATTTAGGATAGATTTGAAACAGTTTAAAAAGGGAAGATTAGGCCAGGCCCGCCTGTTTAAATAAGAATGTTTTAAGGGCACAGCGGAAAGTGCGCAGATCCAGGATCCTCCGTAATTCCGGTGGGAGCTCGTTCCAGATGGTAGGTTAACACCCACAACTGAGCCCAAAATTTTTGTTGCTGAGTGAGACAGATGTTAAGAGAGCCTTGCACCATTTTGCGACTTTTCTTGCCACAGTCATTAAGTGAATCACTGCAGTGAAGTTAGTAACACAGTTATTAAGTGAACCTGGCTTCCCCATTGACGTGATCCAGGGACACTGCGACCGTCATAAATGTGAGTCAGGTATCAAATGTAAATGGCGATGCTGCAACAATCATAGCTACGAAAAATGGTCATAAGTCACTTTTTCAGGGCCGTTGTAACTTCAAGTGGTCACTAAGCGAACTCTTGTAAGTCAAGAACTACCTGTATATGCAATAGGGTAGATTCCTCACCATCTTCCATGAACTCGATTAATTCACCTGGCCTGAGGGAAACAGAGAGGGCTTCCCCCCTCCTCCCCTCCCCCCCCCCCCCCCCCCCCAGGTGAGCATCCATCGGTAACCACATTAAATTTTTACCCCCTTTTCCTTTATGTGCCGTAAAGGGATCCTCCTGCAGCTAGAAAGC
The DNA here is from genome assembly GCA_030761175.1 of Masticophis lateralis. NCBI lineage: Eukaryota > Metazoa > Chordata > Lepidosauria > Squamata > Colubridae > Masticophis > Masticophis lateralis. The sequence goes on along the minus strand of JAUDYJ010000003.1, from coordinate 209,896,675 downwards.
GCTATTGATGACGTAGAACTCTCATCACGTGAAAATGGACTCACGAAAGATGGAAGGTATGTTTCAATTTTTTTTTTTTTAAAAAAAATATCTCTTCCAACTTGGTGTTAGAGCAGTGTTTCTCAACCTTGGCCGCTGGACGATGTGTGGACTTCAACTTCCAGAATTCCCCAGCCAGCAGAGCTTCTGGAAGTTGAAGTCCACACATCGTCCAGCGGCCAAGGTTGAGAAACACTGTGTTAGAGTAATCTTTATTTTCGCACGCTTCTCTTTTGGCCTGCTTGTTCCAACCGCAATTGGGACCGTGAAATTCCTCATTAAGCAAAGTGTCACACGACCGCACCTGATCGTACGACCCTTTTTTTTTTTTTGCTACGGTCATTAAGTGTATCACTATGGTTGTTAAGCAAGGCATCATGTGATTGCAACTTGCAACCTTTCCTGCCAGCTTCCCTGCAGCTCCACTCATGCAAATGGGAAGAAAAGCCTTTTTGGGGTGCTGTGTATGCAAGTTGAGCCGCTGAGTGCATACACTGGCCCGTCTTTCACGTAGCCCAGTTCCAAATAGGCCACGGCCTGGTCGTGGCCCGGGGGTTGTGGACCCCTGATCTAGAATTTGATGTGGAACCCTGCCGTCCCTTAACAAACAGGAGGCAGGAATTCATCCCGGCAAAACCTCTTTTATTTACACGACTGTGAATTACGTTCATTCCCAGTCAGCAAGGTTTGTCCAAACAGTTTTTCAAAAGAATATTTCTCAACACACCTCATCTCGTTTGCCAAGCTGCCACATAACTTGTTTCCAACCGTAGTACAAGGCAAAACTCGGCACAGAGACTCTCAGAGTCACGGAACGAACGAATTGTTTCCTGCAAAAGCCCCCCTCCCTGTTCGCTCCTCTTTTATGTCCTATGGGAGTGGCCAATCACCCCCAAGGTGTGGCTTTACTCGACCCTGCTTTCTGAGTTGTTCTTGTCTTCGGCAGCTCTGCGCATGCTCACACTGGGAACGGGCTCCAGTTGTTCCTCTGCCTCACTGCTAACTCCCTCTCTGCCTCCGACGCAGAGTCCTCGTCCAAGCTTTCCACAGCCCCCAGGACAGGCCCAAGTTCCTCCCCAACCTCTTCACTATCCGACTCTGCTGCCAACTCCACTGGCCGTCAGCAGGCCACAACACTTTGAGGGGGGGGAAACTCTGCCCCATAGTTGATGCTAAGCCTAAGAAAAATTGGATCACGCAGGGTAAAGAAAACTACAATGCTCCAGCTTACAAAGAGCTAAGAGCAATATAAAGCAGAAGTACACCCCTTCCCGGCTCATGTACACCAAGTTGAAGACCAGATGTAGTTCTGAGCCGCTCCAAGTCGTGGGTCTCAAGTGGCACCCATTCCTCTTTTGGGGAACTCCTGCTAATGAGCAGATCTTCCATCTTAGTAAAAATGAGTCCTTTAGGCATACGTGAGGCTTTAAGGCCCTCATTTTGACTCTTAAAAGAATGTCCCTCCTCCTCCATATAAAAGAAAGCATCAGATGTCCCTTCTCTCTCCTTATCTTCCCAGTTTGAAGATTGCTCCATTTCTTAGATCTCTAATTAAGCAAATTTAATAATTAAATTCTGAGCCTGATTTCCTTGGCAATTGGGGAAACCATTGAAAGAATGCAAGAAAGATCTATCTATCTTTTGTGCAGACCCTGGTGTGCACATATATCACTTCTCCTGCGGGAGCTGCATTGGTTGCCGATTTGCTTCCAGATGCAATTCAAGGTGCTGATTGTCACCTTTAAAGCCAGGTGATCTGAGGGACCGTCTCTTGCCGGTCACATCTACCCGACCCATCAGAGCGGGGAGGCAGGGAATGCTGTGGGTCCCATCCCCAAGGGAGATACACCTGGTGGGACCCAGAAGAAGGGCCTACCTATTCTGTGATGCTCCCTCTCTGGAACATTATTCCCCCAGAGATTAGAATGGCCCCCACACTCACTCTTCTGGAAGGCACTGAAGACCTAGTTCTGCCAGCGGGCCTGGGGGACCCAGAGCGGGATGGGGCCCATTCAGTGGCTCATGTGATTGGCTGTTGCTGGGGTGGGAGATGGGAGGTGATTTTGTTATATTGTACTATATTAATTTATTTGATTCTTTTTGTTAGTTTTTATTAAATGTGGTTTTATATTCTGAAAGCCGCCTTGAGTCTCCATGAGCGAATAGGCGGCAATATAAATTCAATAAATGAATAAAATTATCTCTATCTCTATTCCTATCTATCTTCTATCTATCTATCTATCTTCTATCTATCTATCTATCTATCTATCTATCTATCTATCTATCTATCTATCTATCTATCTATCTATCTATATCATCTGTCTATCAATCTATCTATCTATCTATCTATATCATCTGTCTATCATCTATCTATCTATCTATCTATCTATCTATCTATCATCTATCTATCTATCATCTATCTATCTATCATCTATCATCTATCTATCATCTCTATCTATCTATATCATCTATCTATCATCTATCTATCTATCATCTATCTATCTGTCTATCATCTGTCTGTCTGTCAAATTTATAGGCCTTCTCACAATTTAAGGAGACTCTAGATTGCTTATGATATAATAAAAATAGAGATATAAGAACCATTATCAATTAAAAAATGGATTTAAATGGCAGGTGCTCTCTGAGCTTGGTGTTTTTCTTGCAGGTGTTTCATTACCCAACTAAGTAACATCATCAGTGCTAGAAGGGAATGGGTTTGCAGGGAAGAGGAGGAGAAGAAGAGGAGGGGGGAGAAGAGGAAGATTGTCCTTGGTGTTTTCTGATCTTCCTTGTTTTCTTGAAGATGTTTCATTACCCAAACTAGGTAACATCTTCAGGGCATTGATGATGTTACTAGGTGGGTAAGGAAACATCTATAAGACAGCAATCAGGTTCACAGAGCACCAAGGGACCTTGCAGTTGAAACCTGAGCTACAAATATTCTCTTCCATCAGATTAAAATTACAAAATAAATTAAATACAGAGTTAAGAGATCCCAGGCTAGCCACAGAGGCGGTGCCTTCTCTGTCACTGCACTCTGCTGTTCTGCCCCAGCTACAGATCCCAAAGAACGCAGCACTCACAAATTTTGTACAAAACTTAATTTACTAAAATAATTCAGTCTTTTTCAAAACAAAGGCTGTTAATAAACTTTCTGAACAAGAAACCAAAGATAAAGTAATCACAATCTTACGAAGGTTGGCAGAAAGCCCAGAAGCAATTTGCAGAGAATCCAGACGCAAAGGAGAGTGAACTAAAGTTGTTCCCTACAAATTGCTTCAGTCGGCATTCCTCCTTAAATAGGCTAGGGAGTGGCCAACTAGCCCCAAGCCTTACTCTCGAGGAGACCTCCTCCTGCCTTTTGGCCGCTCTGCGGGCCCGTGCATCGAGAAGAGGCTCCTCCGCTTTGTCCTCTTCACTTAAAGGAGCTTCTGGAGGTTCTGAAGGCCCTGGCTGAATCCACCTCCGGCAGCAAGATGTTCCAAAGAGTGAGGGACCTGGTAGAGAAGGGTTTTTTCCTAGACATTGCCAGCCAAAATTCCTTGGCTGATGGGGTTTGTAGTAAGCTGGTTCTGCCAGAAACGTCGGCAGAACCATCATCCTATGCCTCCTTCCCTTTAGCAACTCTGGGGAATGGCTGCTATCCTCCTTCTCCACATGTCACCCTCACAGCAACCTGTGATTTAAATTAGCCTGAAACATTTGTGCTTAAAACACGTTGACTTCCCTCTTGTTAAATCAGAAAATTATTTAAGAACAGTTCGTTTTAAGACGAGAGGCACTGTTGATCTCTGCAGGTAAGCCTGGGATAAGCTGTTGCAGGATGAGGCTGAGCTTTCTGCTAACTTATGCTTCCAATGAGGCATAGAGCTCTAAAGTCTACTATTTTGTCTCTCTTGCTCCCCCTTCTTTTGAATCCAGTGTCAAGTGTGGGTGGCGTAGTGATGAGTTATGGCAAGTTAAAAAAAACAAAGATAATCGGATTTTGTAAGCGAAGAATAACAGCATGTTTTTCATCCTACAGGGAAAGGAAGGCTGTTTCCTTTCAGGATGTACTGAAAATACTTTCTTAACAGTATGTTTCTGCTTGAATCTCTAGCTACATATTTGACTTGTTCGCAAAGGCTCAAATCACATTCCAAACCCAGAATTCTCTCCTTGAATCACTGGAACAAATTGTGCAGTATTTAGCTGGCCGTAAGTATAGACCCCGTTTTTACGAGAAAAAGATTGTCTTGGGGAATATGGGAAACTGGAATAATAATGACAGTTGTAGTTCCCGGCCGGGGTCATCCCCTTCTGACAAGCCAAGCCAAGCCAAGCCAAGTGTGAAAAATGGTCGTAAGTCACTTTTGTCACTGTAGTTGTAACTTTGAACTGTCACTAAATAAACTGTCGTAAATCGAGGATTACCTATACTGAGCTGACTTTGAAACCAAAGCCCAGGAATTATGGTTGGTATAAACAAGGCCATAACAATAAATGGAACTGGCTGCTTTGATAACATTACGGTAAGGGATATTAGCTTTTTAAAATGGCCAGATCTGAGTTAGACCAGGGAACCCCAACTCCTGGTCTATGGACTGGCACTGGTCCGCGGTATACCAGAAACCAGGCTGCACAAACACGGGGAGCCCCAACAACGGGATGCAGTCAGCACACGAAACCATGCCCCCTTCAGTCCATGGAAAAACCTCCCCATGGAACCAGTCCCTGGTGCCCAAAAGTTTGAGTTTAGACAAAACCTTTAAGCACCTTATGATCCCCCTTTCATCCTTTTAGCTTCTCTCTCTTCCTGTTGAAACGCTCCCTAAATCAGGTTAAATCTAATTTAAAATCTAGAGGAGTTTTAAAAGCATACCTAGCCACAATCAGCCCACATCTGCCAGTGGAACAATTAGTTGCTCTTTTTTTTTTTTTTGTTTTTATCCATTAATGATGCATCATTTTGAAACCATTTCTATGGAATACGTTAAGTGTTTTTGACAGGTTTCGACCCGCCCAGTCCAATTTTCCGTTTCCAAGTAATCCACTTAACCACGGGTCTTAAAACCGAGAGCAAACAAAACTGTTTCAAGACTTTTGATCACACACACATATGCCAGTTAATATTAAAGAACGTGAACCCCAAAACCTTCGAGGTGCATGGATTAAAATTAACTCACTTAATTTGATTCCCACGTTGGCCATAGCGTGAACCCTGCCAAGTGTGAATACAGTATCTGAGTCATATCAAATTAACAAGAAATTGTACAAATGTTCTGGAGCGGCTCCTGTGTTTTGTAACCTTTCACCTCTTCGAATTACAAAGTGGTGAGAGTGTTTCCATTCTTAAGGATACTTGTGTTGTGGGTTTTTCCCCCCCACTTTCCGGTGACCTGGTATCTGTTGTGATTTCCCGTATCATTTAATTGCATGGCTGAATGATGTACTGTTGTTACACATGCTCTCCCGTTCACCTCATGATCACAGACACAACACAAAGGCCTGGTCATTAGCCACACTTGAATCAACATTCAACGGAAGTCTGAGACGCAACTGGTTCTTTGGAAGACCCAGTGAATTTAAAATAACAGCGAAACTTTACTGGTCAGCCAATCAGAATAGAGCTGGAAGGCACCTTGGAGGTCTTCTAGTCCAACCCTCTTCTCAAGCAGGAAACCCTATACCAGTGATGGCGAACCTTTTAGGCACAGAGTGGCCAAAGTGGAGGGCACGCGTGCCAGAACGTCGGAAACCCAACAGCCACCTGGCTGAGCTGGGGCGACGGCGCACGTGCCCACAGAGAGGGCTCTGCATATCACCTCTGCCATAGGTTTGCCATCCCAGCCCTATACCATTTCAGAAAGTGGCTGTCCAGTTTTTTCTTAAAAACCTCCAGGGTTGGAGCAGCCACAACTTCTAAAGGCAAGTTGTTCTACCGATTAATTGTTCTCACTTTCAGGAAGTTTCTCCTTGGTTCCAGGTTGCTTCTCTCCTTGATGAGTTTCCATCCATTGTTTCTTATCCTGCCCCTCAGGTGCTTTGGAGAAGAGCTTGACTCCCTCTTCTTTGGGGCAGCCCCTGAGATATTGGACCAACTGCTATCATGTCTCCCCTAGCCCTTCTTTTCTCTAGACTGCCCATACCCAATTCCTGCAACCATTCTTCATTTACAGTGTACTTCTGTTCTTTCTCACATGCACACAGACACTCCTTCACACTTACCAACGTCCCTCACAACTAGGCATCGGACTATGAGCCTCAGATAGCTCAACAAGTTAGATAGCCTGTTATTAATATTCAGCTATCTGCAATTATTGCAAGTTCAAAGCTCAAGGTTGACTCAGCCTTCCATCCTTTCTAAGGTAGGTAAATGGAGGACCCAGTTTGTGGGGGCAATAAGCTGACTTTGTATAAAATATACAAAAGTATGAAGGCTATTGCTTAACGCATTGTAAGCCGCCCTGAGTCTCCGGAGAAGGGCGGCATATAAATCTAATTACAAACAAACAAACAAACAAAAACTAGAGGGACGGTGGCCGCCCAGTCTGGATCCAAAGACAACCCAAAGAGTGGGTGGGCTTCTGGACCCCTTTTATCCCCCCCTCCCCAAAGATCTTGCTTTGTTGATTGGCAAGATTGGCAACTACTCTTACCTTGTTGATTGACAAATCTGGTAGCTGTTAATGGGATTTGAGGAGGAGTTTCCCATGTGATCAGACCCAAGTTCTTTTGTCTGATTCAGGTGATATCCCCCCCCCCCCTGTTTTCGTAAGTTCTAGTCTTGTTTTAGGCATAAAAAACAGTTGGGTGACTTTGGGCCAATCAACAAGAGGCTATGAGTTCTAAACGTGCCTTAAAAATAAAAGAGAGCTTGACGACTCTGGGCCAATCAACAAGAGGCTGTGAGTTCTAGTCCCACCTTAAACATAAAAACGAGCTAGGTGAGTCCGGGCCAATCACCAGAAGTCTGAATTCTAGTCCCGGCTTCGGCATGAAGGCTGGCTGGCTGACTTTGAGCCAATCACTCTCTCTCTCTCTCAATGCATCCCTCCTCAGGTTTGTTGTGGGGAAAATAGGAGGAAGAAGGAGTCTTAAGTATGTTTGCCACCTTGACTTGTTTATAAAAATAAGGGCAGGGAATAATAATTATTTCCCAAAGGGATCCTTTAGACAAGATTCCTGGCTTTTTATCCACCTTGCTCCTGTACCTGCTTCATTTTTGGGTATGGCTGCTTCGCCCTAGTCTCACGCTGTGCGTTGAAATCTTCTTTACAATTTCCATGTAAAATTTCACAGGCCTCAGAGCAACAAAGATGATTAATGGGCTGGAGGCTTCCACTACCTATATTCTGAACAAGTAATCGGAATTTTAGATAATTTTATTTAATACCATCTTCTAAACTTGCTGTATGTTTGGTAGTGAATAACAAAACAAGGGAAACAGTATATTCAGTGAATGTTTGTCATGTGCAAGTTTTTTGGGATATATAGAAATACTATTTTCATACTTGTTTATTCTAGGTTCTGGGATATTCACTAACACCGCGGGACTGCATAAATTTGCAGATGTACTTCAGGTAAACTTTTAGTTCTTGAATTAAATATATAAAAATATATTTTTATTATTGGTGTTCATCGTTCTTGATGTTTTTCTAACCACCACTAGATGACTCTCCAAGCTATACTTTACACTGAATTAATCAGGACAAAAGAGCTATAATGTTTGGTCAAAAGGAATTTGACCCAAGTTGTTTTGAACACTAGTGTGTTTTTCAAAATCGGCAACCTTAAGATGTCTGCACTTCCAATACATCCTGGCTAAGGATTCTGGGAGTTGAAATCCGCACAAGTTGCTTTAGACTCTATGGTGATATGTACTATAACACATCCATGATTGATTAATTATGTACCATCAAGTTGCTTTCAACCCCAGTTTAGGTACATACCACATACTGTAGATAGGTGTATATATTAGCAAAAAAAAACAAACAAAAGTAGCTATTTCATTGCCCTAATTAAAGGCCTGGAGACTAAAAGAAATGAAGAACGGTTGCAGGAACTGAGCTGAGTTGAGTTTATTACATTTCTATACCGTTCTTCTCCCGAAGGACTCAGGGCAGTTCACAGCCATATTAAAACAGTCCAACACAAAAATTAAAACTACTAAAATAATTTAAAACTATTTGGCTGTAGTTTAAAACCCCTTACTAAAACCTCTTTAAAACCAATTTAAAACCCCTTTAAAATTTATCTATTTGGTCAGGCCGGCTTGGTGAAACAACAGAGTCTTTAGAGCCCAACGAAAGGCACGGAGGTTGGGAATCCTTATATCTGGGGCCAGTTCATTCCATAGGGCAGGAGCCCCCACAGCGAAGGCTCACCCCCTGGGGGCCGCCCGCCGACATTGTCTGGCCAACGGCACCTGAGGAGGCCCTCTCTGTGAGAGCGTATCAGACAGTGGGAGATATTCAGTGGCAGAAGGCGGTCCTGTAAGAATCCCGGTCCTAAGCCATGGAGCGCTTTGAAGATGGTGACTAGCACCTTGAACTGGGCATGGTCAGTCTAGAGAAAAGAACATGATAGCATTATTCCAGTATTTGAGGGATTGCCACAAAGAAGAGAGGGGGTCAGTCTATTCTCCAAAGCACCTGAAGGATGGAAGCAACGGATGGAAACTCATCTAGGAGAGAAGCAACCTGGAATGAAGGAAAAACTTCCTAACAGTGAGGACCATTAACCAGTGGAACGGCTTGTCTCCAAAACTTGTGGGTGCTCTAACACTGGAGGCTTTTAAGAAGAGACTGGACAGCCACTTGCCTGAAATAGTATAGGGCAGTGATGGTGAACTTTTTCGGCACCGAGTGCCCAAACTGGGAAGTTTGTGCATAGATGTGCATGCGCAACGGAACCCCGAAAACCTGTAGACCCACTGGCCAGCGTGCATTCAAGCGCCAGCCACCTGGTCTTGTGGTTTTTTGGTCTTCGTGCGCACTGGAACCCCAGAAACCCGAAAGAAACAGCTGGTCTTTGGGTTTCTGGGGCTCCGGCATGCGCGAAGATCAGCTGGCCAGGGTGCATGCACGCAGCGGAAACCGGAAAAGCAGCTGGCGACGGCGCGCATGCCCACATGCCATAGATTCGCCATCACGGTATAGGGCAGGGATGGCTAACCTTTTTGCTGTTACGTGCCAAAAGCAGGGGGAGCACAGGGGGTCACGTGCCCGTGTGCCCACACCCATAATTCAATGCCCCCTGTGCATGCATACACGATCCCCTCCACACTCACCCTGCTTTTGGCACACAATGGCAAAACCTTACCGGTGGGCCCAGTAGGGTCATTTTTCACCCTCCCCAGGCTCCAGAGGCTTTCTTGGAGCCTGGGGAGGGTGAAAACAGCCTTCTCCACCCACTCATCCTGGACGTCCTCTGGAGGCCGGAAACGGCCCATTTCCCGACTTCCAGTGGGCCCAGAAGGCTCAAAAACCAGCTGGCCGGCGCACGCATGTGCGTTGGACCTGAGCTAGGGCAGTGCTCGTGTGCTCACAGATATGGCTTTGCGTGCTACCTCTGGCACGTGTGACATAGGTTCGCCATCACGGGTATAGGGTCTCCAGCTTGAGTAGGGGGTTGGATTAGAAGACTTCCAAGATCGCTTCCAGCTCTTCTCTGATTGAAATATGCTTTTCCTCATTGGCAAAAGTCCAAAGATTTCATTAACTGCATTAGCGTACTTAACTGCAAATCCGGTGGCTCCATAATTCCTATCTTGTAATTGCATTGATAGTACACTACGTGCTTGACCTGATTCTCAAATTAACCCATTTTCTCGGCTTTGCACAATTTATTAAAATCTCAAACTCATTAAACAGACAGAAGTACGGCCAGGCCTCATTTAACATCCTCTTGTAAAGCATCCATTCAGAATGACAACGGCGCTGAATGAAGGGGACTTAGGATGGTCCTCGCAGTGGTGGCCATCGCAGCACCCGCCAAGGTCACGGGGTCGCAATTCAGGTGCTTGCCAGCCGCTTGGAGTTGCAACGTTGCATCGTCCCACAGTCCCACGATCACCTTTTGCGATCTTCGGTTGCAGCATCGGCTGGATCGTGTGAATTCCTGTTGCGACCATCTGATAATGTCAATGAGGAAGCCAGATTCACTTAGCAAACCGGATTATTAATTTAACAGCTGCAATGATTTATTTAACAACTCTGGCAAGAAAAGTTGTAAAATGGGGCAAAACCCACTTAACAAATGCCCCGCTTAGCAACATAAATGTTGGGCTGTGATCATAAGTCGAGGACTACCTGTACCATTGCTGAGCAGGGACGATCTCTTCAAAAAACCATAACCACAGGGTTAAAACAAATTTAGCAGGTTGTGGAAACAGAGCTACTGAATGTGGAAGTGACCTGGTTAAGGATCTATCTCCCTTCAGAGAATTTAATAATCTATTTTTGCATAAAATCATTTCTCTTCCACCCTTCTGTTCTTTCAGTCCCCCCCACTCCCCCAAGGGCTGCTTTGATCATCCTCATTATCATTTTAAAACATTCTAAAATGAAAATAGTAAAAGGAATGGTAAATTTGGAGCGAAGCACTAGGCAATTTCACAGCAGGAGCAAAAAAAATAGCACCTATTATTCAGTTCCAGCATTTTTTTCACGCCATCTGTTTATATGGCCGTAAGCAGCTTACATTCTGCAGTACGAAAAAGTTCCATGAAAACAATCCGAGTTTGTCTCAGAATGCTTGTCAAACATAGCACCAAAGGCTACCAGGAGGATCTTACTTGGGTCGCAGAGCCAAAAACAATGCTTCTTACTTGACTTTGACCACAATTGAGCTCCACGTTTCTGTGGCTAAGCGAGACGTTTGTTAAGTGGATTTAGCCCCATTTTACGACATTTCTTTCCACAGTGGTTAAATGAATTACTGCAGTTAATGTTAGTTAACCTGGCTGTTAAATTGAATCTTTGCTTGTCAGAAGGTCGCAGAAGGGGATCCCCTGACCCCAGGACACTGCGACCGTCATAAATATGAAGCAGTTGCCAAGCACCTGAGTTTTGATTGCATGATCGTGGGGATGCTGCCAAGGTCATGAAAAACAGTCATCAGTCACTTTTTCCAGTGCCATTGTAACTTTGAATGGTCACTAAATGAACTGTTGTAAGTTGAGGACTATCTATACTGAGAGATTTCTGAGGCATCTGTTGGAAACCCAAGAGGAGCTTGAGTAGCGTAGGGGAGTAATGCCTCCTACAAAGGCAGCATTTAAGATCCAGCTGCCTGCAATTACTTGCGAGTTCAATCCCAGCCAGGCTCAAGGTCGACTCAGCCTTCCATCCTTTATAAGGTGGGTAAATTGAGGACCCAGTTTGTTGGGGGCAATAAGCCGACTTTGTATAAATATAAATATACAAAAGGATGAAGGCTATTGCTTAACGCACTATAAGCCGTCCTGAGTCTCCGGAGAAGGGCGGCATATAAATCAAATTAAAAAAAAAAAAGAGGAATCATAAGAAATGCAAGGTGGGCCAGTAAATGGTCCCCATTCCCACTATAGAGGGCTTTCTGGAAGGGTCTCTGACAGTGAAATAGAGGCTGGGGGCGACGCATGAGTGGCAGCAAGCGGCAGTAGAAGAAGTGGGCTGGCAAGGCAACGCAGGTATCGGGGTATGTGAGGCCTGGTAAGTAGGGCCACTCCACTGCAGGCCATCCCCACCCCAGCTTAATTTTTACCCATGCGCTTCGCCCACCCCCTGCACCCTGGAGTGGCCAGGGTCTTAATTAGAGCTTATTGGGGGAGGGGGGGTAAGGGCTTATATTGGGCGCATGTGTAAAAAGCTAGGGTTTACTTGAGGGGTAAGTTGTATTATCGGGAAACACGGTAGAGGTGAAGAGGGTTTGCTCTCTGCTTATATTTAAGTGGCTTACCCTGTTGGTGTTGGTGGGAATGTTTGTAGTGGTTCCTTGATTAGGTTGCATATTGTTGATTGATTGTCTCAGTTGGTAGTTCCTTGATTTGGGGTATTCCTTCCAGCTTGATTGTTAGTCTAATAATCATCTGGGTGTTGATCTCTGCTTATCTGGATGTTGATTGTTGGTGAGGAAGTGTTTTGGTCTTTTTGTTTCCTTCTTAGCTTTTGAATGGTCTCTTTTGAATGGTATGTAGATGTCGTTTATCTCTATGTGCCTGTTGATGGCTGATTTGTCTGGCTACCAGGCTTCCAGGAATTCTCTAATGCTTTTGGATTTAGCTTAGTCTGAGATGCTTGGTCTCCTGGGGATTGGCCAAAAGTCATCCAGTCGGCTTTCATGTCTAAATTGGGACAAGAACTCGTCATTTCCTTGTGATTGGGTCAAAATTACCCAGCTGGCGTTCATGCTAAGGTGGGACCTCTTGGTGATTGATCCAAAATCACCCCAGCTGGTTTTCGTGCCTAACTCGGTACTAGAACTCACAGTCTTCTGGCTTCTAGCCTGGTTCCTTAACCACTAGCCCCAGCTGGCTATTAGTTACCTTTTTCTAAAATAAATAAAGAATAAATTGCTTTAAAAAGTACACCTTTTAAAAGTTGCAGTTAGTTTTCCATGCTTTCAATCTGACTGTTGAGTTAAGGTCATAAAAGGTAAGCTAGAGAGCCAGCAAAATCGTAAGATCATAATGAAATCCTTTTTTCTGATAACGGGAAGGCATTTTCGAATGTTACTTTACTAGAAACGTGGCTGGATTTGTCACCCGTTTAATTCTAGTTTTTCCCTCTATTGTAGACTGTTTTTAATGTTGGTTCATCGGAAGGGGCGCCTGGCATCTTAGCAAGCCCTGTGGTATCAAAATACTATAAGGTAAGTAACACCCTTGTAAGGCAAGGATATATTCTTTCGTTGCTTTTTTGCTAGAAAATTAGCGTATGATTTCCAAATCTTCGTAAGATTTCAATAGGCTAAGCAAGCACTGCTTTGAGCTAAGTGGCACCTAAACTGGATACATTAAATTAAATTTAAATGGCCACTGCATTTTAAGGAAATGAAAAGCACAGGTTTCACAGCTCTTCAGCTTAACGTCGGGGGTTTTCAAAGACTTTTTTTTGTACCACCTTTATTATTTTCGTAAATAACTGAAGACGGCGAACATACCTAATGCTCCTTCTTCCTCCTGTTTTCTCCACAACAGCAATCCTCTCGCTCAGCTGATTCCTAAAGCAGAACAGGAAGTCAGTCTCCTGGTGATTGGTCCAAAGTCATCCAGTGCCTTTCATGCCTAAGGCAGGATTAGAACTCAGAGCCTCCTGATGATTGGCTCAGAATCACCCAGCAGCTCTCATGCCTAATGTGGGACTAGGACTCACTCTCTCCTGGTTTCTAGCCTCGTCCCTTAGCTACTAGACCAGTGATGGCTAATCTTTTAGCCATCGCGTGCCAAAAGTGGGGCTAGCGCAGTGGGGTCACACACACGCGTGCCCACATCCCTAATTCTATGCGCCCTGCCCCCCCCCGTGCTCCCCCCATTTTTGCCACGGTAGGCCCGTTTTTTGCTCTCCCCAAACTCCAGAAGCTTTCTAGGAGCCTGGGGAGGGCAAAAATGGCCTTCCCCACCCACCCCCAGAGGCCGGAAACTGTGTTTCCTGACTTCTGGTGGGCCCGAAGGCCCGAAAATCAGCTGGCTGGCGCACGCATGCATGCCAGAGCTAAGCTTACATACCCACCAATATGGGTATTGGTGTGCCACCTGTGGCACCCGTGCCATAGGTTCGCCATCGTGGTACTAGACCAAACTGGCTGTTGTTAGTTCCTCTTTTCTAAACTGCAATCCATCTGTTTCTTGACAGCCCTGAAACATATACCGTCTCTGTGAAGCTTTCCCCCAGTGCGATGCCTTCCAGAAAGTTGATACTTCTTAGTTTAAAGCAAAAAACTGGAACACAATCACACTGAAGCGGAAAATTGGTTCATTGACAGAGCTGCAGGCTAAAGACAGACCCAAAGAGGGAAATGTTTACTACCACGGTTTACAGATTTAAGCAGACAGCATAGGCATGTTATTGGAAACAGCAGTGATGTCATTAAGCGATACAGGCAGCTGTAGGCATTTGTTTTGAGTCCAGCATATAACACAGTGCAGTGCAGTGTTTCTCAACCTTAGCAGCTAAGATGGTTAAAGGCCTGGAGACTAAAACATATGAACAATGGTTGCAGGGATTGGGGATGGCCAGTCTAGAGAAAAGAAGGACGAGGGAGGACATGATAGCAGTCTTCCAATATTTGAGGGGCTGCCACAAAGAAGGAGTCAGCTTATTTTCCAAAGCACCAGAAGGCAAGTGAAGAAAGAATGGATGGAAACTAATCAAAGAGAGAAGCAACCTGGAATTAAGAAATTTTCTAACAGTGAGGACAATCAATCAGTGGATCAGCTTGGGCAGTCACTTGTCTGAAATAATACAGATTCTTCTGCTTGAGCAGGAGGCTGGACTCTAGAAGATCTCCAAGGTGCCTTCCAGCTCTATTCTGATTTATTGGTTGAACTTTAGGATAATTCTAGGAATTGACGTTCATTTTAAAGTTGCCAATGTTGAGAAACACTAATTTAATGAGGTCATTAAAGCATTCGAAAACCAGTTTGGTCTAGTCTTAAGATTCCAGACGATGGTGAGTTCTAGTCTGGCCTTAGCCATGAAAGCTGACTGGATGACTTTGAGTCAGTCCCTCTCACTCAGCCCAATTAACCTCACAGGGTCATTGTTGTGGGGAAAATAGGAGGAACACGGAATATTAGGTATGTTTGCTGCCTTTTTGATAAAAATAATAAGGGTGGGATACAAATAAATAAAATAACTTAGGTAATGCAAAAGAAGCAAAAGGACTGTGAGCTTTTGAAAAACAAAGGGACAGCTTTTCATAAACATGGTTTATTTTTAGGAGTTGTTTCCATTTCCAGAGCTTTGTTCAACACCCATGGGGTTTTCTCATTTGTCAGTTTTCTTTGGCGTTCTGTTATTAGTTGAGCTGGCAGTTTAGTTCCCCTGAATGTCTATTTGGGCTGGAGAATTTTAGCTTGATCTCTCAAATTTTCCTTTACGGTGACACACGAATAGTCATCTCTAACTTGGAAGGGCGAGAATTGTAAACTAAAGGATTTGGTTCACATTCATCGGAGTGAAAGGACTTAAAAACTCTTATGGAATGCAAATTGTATTAGATGGTGGTTTGAACTCCTTTTATGGGCGTATAGACCCCTTTGAGGGGACGCGGTGGCTCAGTGGCTAAAATGCTAATCTTGTCGATCAGAAAGGTCGGCGGTTCGAATCCCTAGTGCTGTGCATACTAGGTGCACGGGTGAGCTCCCATGACTTGTCCCAGCTTCTGCCAATTTAGCCGTTCGAAAGTATGTAAAAAATGCAAGTAGAAAAATAGGGACCACTTTTCCATGAGCCTTTGGCATTGAGTCATGCCAGCCACATGACCACGGAGACGTCTTCGGACAGCGCTGGCTCTTCAGCTTTGAAACGGAGATGAGCACCGCCCCCTAGAGTTGGGAACGACTAGCACATATGTACGAGGGGAACCTTTACCTTTACCTTAGACCCCTTTGAGACATCGTGATGCAGGTTCATCTCCTGTTCTTTGATGTTATCCTCCTCTGCCTCATTCTCCAGGTCCATATCCATCTTGATGAAAACAATAAAAAATGGAAGCCTCGGACCGATTTGTGGAACTCGTTGCCAACAAAAAAAGAAGGTAACCTGGAGGTCAAACAACATTACAGCTTGGTATAAAATACAGCGGTGGATTCATTTGGCTGTTAACTTAGCACGTCGTTACGATGAACGCTATTGGGAGGCTAAATGTCTACGGAGATGCTCAAATCACAGTTGTCTCAAAGGTGCTTTTTCAAAGGGCAACTGGACAATGTTTCTCCTTGAGGAAGGAAGACGGTTCCCTTCCCATTCAAGAAACTTCATCAGTTGTGACTGGATGGTGGGGTCACCTTTTCCTTACATCGCCCCCAAGGTCCTGCTAGAATCGATGAAGTTTCTTGGATGAGCAGTGAAATGTCTTCTTATTCTTCCCCGAGAAAAAACAATAATCCAGCCGCCTTTTGAAAAAGCACCTTTTGAGGCAACTATAGTTAGTCTTTGTCTTACAAACACAGTTGAGCCCAAAATTTCTGTTGATAAGCGAGACAGATATTAGGTGACTTTTGCCGCATTTCAATCACCTTTTTTTTTTTGCCACCGTTGTTAAGTGAATCACTGCAGTTGTTAAGTTAGTAACACGGTTGTTAAATGAATCTGGCTTCCCTATTGACTTGGCTTGCCAGAAAATCTCCAAAGGGGGACCCTAGGGCGCTGCGGATGTCATAAATTCGAGTCAGTTGCCCAGCATCTGAATTTTGACCACAGGACCGTGGGGATGCTGCAACGGTCATGTGAAAAATGATCATCGCTCACTTTTTTCAGTGTCGTCGTAGCTTCGAATGGTCACTAAATGAACTGTTGTAAGTTGAGGACTACCTGCCTTGGAGACTGCTCCTTCCTTGTCAGTCCAGGAAAGGCCAAAATAAGGGACAGTTTGAATTGTAAAGTCCACCACGCTTGTGACTGGAGGCAGCAAGCAAGATATTTGATTGTATATAATACATGGTGAGCTTTGTGAGGCCAGTGAGGCAATTCAGGGGAAGCACTTAGGTAATGAGGTAGCATTACAAAGACAATAGCTTTCTTTGTTCTTCGCTCTCACAAAACGAAGAGGCCTATTCCGTGAACCGAGTTTCTCTGCAGAGAGTTATTTTCCTTTGCTTTTCCGAAGCAATGCTTGCCTTTTTTTTCTCTCTCTCTCTCTCTCTTTCTTCTTAAATGGGCTGTGTCCTTCGTTCCAAGAACATGTATAAACATACAGTTCAAAATACAGATTTCGTTGGAAAAAGAAAAAAAAAGAATTCTATTGTTTTTCTTTCGGTTCTATTTGGATAAAATTGCAGGGAAGTACTAAAATGGATAAGGCCTGCCGGCAGCAACCCTGGGAACAAAACCCAGAATATTGATGTTTGTTGCTCAGTCTCTGTTAAGAATTTAATAATTTGTGAAGAGCTCAACTAAATGACTAAGTGGATAAACATCTGCTGCCAATTGTGGACATTTTAAACGGACTTCACTGATTGTACAGGGAGTCCTTGACTTATGACCACCATTGAGCCCAAAATTTCTGTTGTTAAGTGAGGCATCTGAGTTCTACCCCATTTTACGACCTTCCTTGCCACAGTTATTAAGTGAATCGCTGGAGGTGTTAAATTAGAAATCCAGTTGTTAAGTGAATCTGGCTACCCCGTTGCCTTTGCTTGTCACAAGGTTGCAAAAGGTGATCACAGGACCTTGGGGCATAGCAATGGTCATATGAACCAATTGCTAAGCATATTCGATCAAAATAAAATTCGATCAAATAAATAAATCTGAATTTTGATCACATGATCCTAGGGATGTACAAAGGGATGTAGGTGTGAAAAATGGTCATAAGTCACTTTTTTCAGTGTTTTTGTAAATTTGAACTTGAAAGGTAGGCGGTTCAAATCCCTAGTGCCATGTAACGGGGTGAGCTTCCGTGACTCGTCCCAGCTTCTGCCAACCTAGCAGTCCGAAAGCATGTAAAAAATGCAAGTAGAAAAATAGGTGCCACCTTTGCTGGGAAGGTAACAGCATTCCATTCGCCTTTGGCATTTAGTCATGCCGGTCACATGACCATGGAGACGTCTTCGAACAGCGCTGGCTCTTCGGCATTGAAACATTGAGATGAGCACCACCCCCCAGAGTCGGGAATGACTAGCACATATGTGTGAGGGGAACCTTTACCTTAATTTGATACTCAAAGGTGCTCTAACATTTTGCTTTGGTGTTCATTTGATACAGGGAAGATCTTGAGCTACTGGTGTTTCAGCCCCGGATATAGCATGCAGGAGTTGGTTCGTCAGGGAGTCCGCACCATCATTCTAACGAGCGGGACGCTTTCCCCACTTTCCTCTTTTGCTATGGAGATGCAGATGTGAGTCCTATTTTATCTCCTTTTTGAAATAATTAAAAAAAAAAATTAATACGCTGCTTCAGTCAAAGTGACACTAAAGGGTGCATAAAAACAGCAGCTGCTATATATATATATATATGAATGACACCAGACCCACACTCACAAGAGCCACACAGGATGTCACCACCACACGTCCACGCAGAAAGCAGACTCAAACCCACACTGATAATGAAACACGACCAAGGACCAGAAGCCAGACCGCAGCTGCATCATTAGCCACTTTTAACCCCTCCAATCCATACATGAATCAGACCAACACCCTCCATGAAAAGCTCTCACGACCACAAACACGAAGCCAAACAACAACGCAGCTCACCAGCTCAAATCCCCCTGCAACTCAGACTAAGCCGAGCACAACCAAGCCCCCACCCAAACAGAACACACCCCCATCCAATCAGAGCACAACCAACCCCCCATCCAATCAGAGCACAGCCATGCCCCTAACCAATCAGAACACACCTCCACCCAATCAGAACACAGCCAAGCTCCCACCCAATCAGCTCACACCCCCACTAGCAGTTAAAAGGAAGGGTCAGCTGCAATCTCACATTGCTCCTGGGAGCACGAAGCCGAGAACACCAGCCTGAAGATGACGAATGAGAGTTCGTCGAAACGTCACCAAGATACTTCCAATTCTACGCGGGAGAAGACCCGAATAACCAAAGACCTACATACATACATACATACATACATACATACATACATACATACATATATATATATTTCTGAGGTTTTCGCGGGTGTTTGTATGTAGATCTTTGGTTATTCGGGTCTTCTCCCGTGTAAAATTGGAAGTATCTTGGCGACGTTTCGACGAACTCCCATTCGTCATCTTCAGGCTGGTGTTCTCGGCTTCGTGCTTCTAGGAAGTGGGACTTCCTGGAATGGGACTTCGTCGAAACGTCGCCAAGATACTTCCAATTTTACGCGGGAGAAGACCCGAATAACCAAAGACCCATATATATATATATAAATTTGATTTATATGCTGCCCTTCTCCAGAGACTCAGGGCGGCTTACAATAGGTTAAGCAATAGTCTTCATACTTTTGTATATTTTATACAAAGTCAGCTTATTGCCCCCCACAAACTGGGTCCTCATTTTACTTACCTTAGAAAGGATGGAAGGCTGAGTCAACCTTGAGCCTGGGGAGATTCGAACTTACAGTAATTGCAGACAGCTGGTGTTAATCACAATGCTTTTAGTCTGCTGAGCTATCCAGGCTCTATTACTATGTATCTATTAGAGCCATGGTGGCGTAGTGGATAGAATACAGTATTGCAGGCTGACTCTGCCCATTGCCAGGAGTTCGATCCTGACTGGTTTTAAGGTTGACTCAGCCTTCCGTCATTCTGAAGTCAGTAAAATGAGGAGCCAGTTTGTTACGGGGCAAGATGCTGCCATTGTAATCTGCCCAGAGAGGGCTTGTAAGGTTTACAATCAGTTTTCACACTTATGACCCTTGCAACATCCCCATGGTCATGTGATCACAATTCAGGCGCGTGGTAACTGGCATATATTTATGACGGTTGCACTATCCTGGGGTCATGTGATCACCATTTGTAACCTGATAGGGAGGGTCCATCTTAACCCTCTTCCTGCCCACCAGACATTCCAAGCTCCTCTGGTTTCTTTGCTCTCTGGGAAGCAGCCCCCTCCCTCCTCGGAATCCAGGCTACATTCCGCCACATCACGGGAGCTAGGAAGCCTGCCTTTCCATAGGAGCCCTTACCCTATGGAAATGCTTGGATAGGGAGGGGGTGTGTGAGAGGCTTTAATGAGAGATTGTAGGTTGTGTGTTTTGCTTTGGTGCAAGGTGTTTAATGTTTATGGTTTTACTATATTTATGCATTCTTTTATTATTAATATTCTTTTAATTGCTGATTGAGGGCTTCTCAGAATTCAGTATAAAATGGTCTTTCTTTCTTTCTTTCTTTCTTTCTTTCTTTCTGTATTCATTTATGATATATGTTTGATGTTTATGGTTTTATTATATTTATGCATTATGTTATATTTCTAATATTCTTTTAATTGCTGATTGGGAGCTTCCCTGAGCTCAGTATTAGATAGTCAGTTTTACTGTGTTTTGTTATGTTTTGTTTATATTATATTATATTATATTATATTATATTATATTATATTATATTATATTATATTATATTATATTATATTATAATATTATGATATGATATGATATGATATGATATCACATCACATCACATCACATCACATCACATCACATCACATCAATATACGCCCTAATAAAATGACTCTGGGCAATTTAGAGATCGCAAAAAGATGACTAGAAAAGCAATTAACATTTTAAAATCATACACATGATTTTTTTGAAAACCAGGCAACTATATTATTTATTTACTTGATTGTGCCTCCATTATTTATTTTATTCTTTTATTCCTTTGTTATTGTTACCGGGGAGGGGGTTCTTCTCCCCCCCCCCCATGTTGTTGTAGGCCACCCAGAATAGACCTCTCAGCGGCTTTTGATACCATCGACCATGGTATCATGTTGCGCCGGTTGGAGGGACTGGGGGTGGGGGGCACCGTTTTACGGTGGTTCTCCTCCTACCTCTCCGACCGGTCGCAATCAGTGTTGACAGGGAGGCAGCGGTCGACCCCGAGGCGCCTAGTGTGTGGGGTGCCGCAAGGGTCGGTCCTCTCGCCCCTCCTGTTC
Organism: Masticophis lateralis; assembly: GCA_030761175.1. Classification (NCBI taxonomy): domain Eukaryota; kingdom Metazoa; phylum Chordata; class Lepidosauria; order Squamata; family Colubridae; genus Masticophis; species Masticophis lateralis. Next base: position 209,875,886 of record JAUDYJ010000003.1, on the reverse strand, counting down.
AACATTTATGTGAAGCCGCTGGGTGAGATCATCCGTGGTTTTGGGGTGGAGTTCCACCAGTACGCTGACGATACTCAGCTGTACATCTCCACCCCAGACCACCCCAACGATGCCGTGGAAGTGATGTCCCAGTGCCTTGAAGCCGTGCGGGTCTGGATGGGGAGAAACAGGCTTCGTCTCAACCCCTCCAAGACCGAGTGGCTGTGGCTGCCGGCGTCCCGATATAGCCAGCTGACACCATCGCTGGTCATTGGGGGCGAATCACTGGCCCCCACGGAAAGGGTGCGCAACTTGGGCGTCCTCCTGGACCCACGGCTGTCCTTGGAGGATCATACGACAGCTGTGGCCGGGGGGCTTTCTATCAGGTTCGCCTGATACGCCAGTTGCGGCCCTTTCTAGATCGGGACTCCCTACGTACAGTCACTCAGGCACTCGTCACCTCTCGCCTGGACTACTGCAATGCTCTCTACATGGGGCTCCCCTTGGGGTGCGCCCAGAGGCTCCAACTGGTACAGAATGCGGCCGCGCGGGGGATTATGGGAGCATCGGGGCGCTCCCACGTTACACCTCTCCTGCGCGAGCTGCATTGGTTGCCGGTGGAGTTCCGGGTGCGTTTCAAGGTGTTGGTAATGACCTTTAAAGCGCTCCATGGCTTAGGACCAGGGTACTTACGGGACCGCCTTCTGCCGCCAATTGCCTCCCACCGGCCGGTTCGCTCCCACAGAGTGTGCCTCCTCAGGGTGCCGTCAGCCAGACGGCAGGGTGCCGTCAGCCAGACAATGCCGGCTGGCGTTGGCCAGGGGGAGAGCTTTCTCTGTGGCAGCCCCCACCCTCTGGAATGATCTTCCTCCAGAATTGAGAATTATCTCTGACCTCCAGACGTTTCGTCGGGCCCTGAAGACGCATCTTTTTCAACTTGCCGGTTTAGCCTGATCCCTGCTGCATTTTTAGAATTTTTTTTAAAATTTTAAATTTTTTAATGTTTGTTGCGTTGCCGCATTTTAATATTTATTTGGTTTTAATTCTCAGCCTAACGTATATGTGTTTTAATTTTTAACTTTTATGTATTGAATTTTTATTTCGGCTGTTCACCGCCCTGAGTCCGTAAGGAGAAGGGCGGTATACAAATCTAATAAATAAATAAATAAATAATAAATAGCCCCCCAGCAAAACGGGCAGCAAATAATTTAACACACACATAAATAAGTAAATAAATACAAATGCTTTAAATTGGTAAATAGAGTGCCAATTTGAATAAAGACAATTTGATCTAATGGTTAAGGCACCAGATTAGAAAACCAATGAGTTCTGGTCTCAGCTTAGCCGTGAAAGCCGGCTGGATGATTTTGGGCCAGTCCCTCTCTCTCAGCCCAATCCTCCTGAGAGGGTTGTGATTGTAGAGAAAATAGGAGAAGGAAGACGTGTTGCACATATTTGCTACCTTGCGTTATTTGTAAAAATAATAAAGGCAGGATACAAATAAATAAATAAAAACATTAAAAGGCCATACAGCAAAATCCATAGCCAAGGTATTCTCTCATCCATCAATAACATTCAGTACAGCCGCTGGTCTCCTGATTCCCCACATGATGGTGGCCTACAACAAAACAAATACTATTTATATTTAAGTGCTTGTGGAACTTCTCAGTTATCCAGCTCAGGGTTGTCCCAAAGATGCTTTTTCCAGGAGGCAGCTGGACTTTCTTTTTTTCCCCTCTGGAAGACCTTTCGTTTCTTCTCATCCAGGAAACTCCTCATCCAGGTTTCTTGGACGAGAAGAGAAGCGTCTTCAAGGAAAAACAAAAGTCCAGTTGCCTCTTCCAAAAACGCCTTTGGGACATATATACCGTATTTAAGGTTTAAACCGTTCCAAGTAATGTGGTATTTCCCGGTCCTAGAAGCTATGCAACATTAATTCCCAGACCTTAAAGATCTTCCAGAAAAACATTTCCAAAGCTTCCTGAAGTCCTTGAAAATGGGAGATTCCCTGGTCTTCCAGGGTAAGCTGTTGCAAATCAGCCTCCAGACAAGAATGATCTCTATAAAAGAAAATGGTTGCTTAGAAACAACTTTTTGCCCTTTTTGCCCCGGGTTGAAATAATATTGACAGCAGTGATACTGAAAGAGGAAAAACTCAGGGATTTTCCAAGGTTATCATTATCTCCCCGATTCCTGTTACAGAACAATGCGTTTATTTTCGTCTGGGGTTGTCAAGAAATCTTATTGTCTGCCCACCGTACTTGGCTATGTTTACACTGATGCAACTCAAACTTGACTCACTAACACTCAGTTTTGTTGTACCCGGAAATGTTTTGTTGTGCCTTGGAATGCTTGACTGTTTTATTGTGCCTGGTGGACTTGTAAAAAAGCCAGAAATGTCTGGGTTGAAATCAACATTCAATTTTAAGCAGAACTTTACTTACTGGGATTAACGGACATCCAATTAGAAAAGGACCCTGGGAGATTATTCTTGTTTGTTTGTTTCTCATGTTTCTAGACTGCTTATCTCTTTCAAAGATGCCTTTATACTACTACTAGTACTACTATTACTACTACTACTACTACTGGTTAATCTTGTCAGGTTAAATGTCTAACTCATCTGCATCACACCCCCATAGTCCTGCAAGGGTTAACATATCGCATATCCCATCATTTCCTTAACCCCACCTTACCTCTGACTCCTCCCCCTGGGTATAAGAACTTCCACCACGAGGTCATCCAGCAGTTCCAGATGTGTACCTGTAAGAGAAAGGATAAAGGTCAATGGTTATTGACTGAATAAGCCTAGGATAAGTTCAGGCTTGCAATAAAAGGAATTAAGAATAATATATATATATCTTGTGAGTTATTAGGTTAGATCCATCACTTTAACAAATCTGTAGTGAGATTCACAGTCTTTGAGGCTGGTTAATAGCTCAGCAGCTTGAGTTCTAACCAAGGACCTAGGAACTGTTAAGGTATCATCGGAGGATGTAAGCTGTTCCGAGTAAGGTGGTTTTTTGTAGAGTCAAAATGACCAAGTCCGGTAAATTTAGAATTTCTAAATAGCGGGGTAGCCCTTTGGGTATTGCTCCAAGGGCTCCAATTACAATCGGGACAACACACAATTTCTTTTTCCACAGTCCCTCAACTTCAATTTGCAAGTCCCGTTACTTTGTGATTTTTTCTTGCTGCTTATCTTCAATCCGTGCATCACCAGGTATTGCAATGTCAATGAACCATACTTTTTTCTCTTCAACTACTGTTATGTCAGGTGTGTTGTGGACCAAGTGCCTGTCAGTCTGAATCCTAAAGTCCCACAAGATCTTGAGTTTCTCATTCTCTAAAACTTTCTCAACCTGATGTTCCCAGTGGTTTTGGCTGTACTCAAATCCAAACTTCTGGCACAATTTCCAGTGAATGATCTTAGCAACGCGGTCATGGCGCTGTAGGTAGTTGGTTTGTGAAATTTTGCTGCACCCACTGATCAGGTGGTCGACTGTCTCATCTTTCTCATTACAGAGGCGGCATTTGCTGTTGGTGGTAACATGTTGAATTTTTGCCTTCATGCAGTTTGTGGCTAGGGCTTATTCTTGAGCTGCCAAAATAAAGCTTTCTGGTTTTTTTTTTTTTTTTCAGTACTCCTGATCTTAACCAGTTCCAAGTTAGTTTCTGGTCACCTTTGCCTTCAATACTTTTCAACTATTGGCCATGCAGAGCTTTGCTTTTCCAATTTTCAGCTCTCTGCTCAGTTACTTCTTTCTTATATTCTGCTTTTGTTTTAGTTGTCTTTAAAAGGCCTCCTTTATTTACTTCCTTAATCATTGGTTCTTCACTTTTCTGGATGTAATCATTCAAGCTGCGTTTTTCTTCTTCTACAGTCTGCTTTACTTGTAGGATTCCTCGACCACCCTCTGCTCTTGGTAAATATAATCAATCAACATCAGTTTTAGGGTGCAAGGCATGATTCATTGTCATAAGCGTCCTTGTTTTTCTGTCCAAATTGTCTAACTCCATCTGGGTCCAGTCAATTATTCCTGCAGAGTATCGAATCACAGGTATAGCCCAGGTATTTATGGCTTTTATGATGTTTCTTCTGCTCAATTTGGACATTAATATCTTACGAATTCGCTGAATGTATTTGGCTGAAGTTAATTCCTTGACTTTATTGTGCATTAAGTCAGAGGCCTCTAAAATCCCCAAGTACTTGTAGTCTTCTTCTGATTTTACTGCCTTTATTGTTTCTTCATTCTCTAGTTCTATTCCATCCTCTTCTATGATCTTGCCTGCTTTGGTTGCTATTGTTGCACATTTGTCAATTCCAAATTACATACTAATGTCTTGGCTGAATTCTTTTGTGTTTTCAATTAATAAATTCAGTTCAGCTTTTGTTTTACCATACAACTTCAAATCATCCATGTACATCAAGTGCGAGATTTTCAGTCCTTTCTTTGCAAGTTCATATCCACAGTTCATCTTCTTCAAAATGATTGAGAGTATAAAAAGTAGGGGTAAAAGGGAATCGCCCCCCATCTCCAATATACACAACATAAACATGACTAAATAAATAAAGACAAAATTATGCATATTTATTTATTTATTTATTTATTACATGTATTTATATGCCGCCCTTCTCCCAAGGGACTCAGGGCGGCGAACACAAGTTAAGAAACATGTACAATAAAATCGCACTTTAAATCAAATAACTAATTAATGATAAATAATAAACCCAGAATCAGAGTCAGCCTATTTGCTTGAACAGCCAAGTCTTCAGCTCCCGACGGAAGGAGCAGAGATCAGGAGCCGTCCGGAGCTCGGTAGGTAATTCATTCCAGAGGGTAGGAACACCCACAGAGAACACCCTACCCCTGGGCTCCGCTAGATGACATTAGCTCGCCGTCGGGACCCTGAGGAGAGCAGTCCTATGTGAGCGAACAGGACGGTGGGAAGCAGGCAGGAGAAGGTCCTGTAAATATCCTGGACCTAAATCATGTAGGGCCTTATAGGTGAGAACCAGCACCTTGAAATGGACCCGGAGAACCACTGGTAACCAGTGCAGCTGATGCACATAACCACATATATTATATGACAAGGAGAAAAACTATAAATTGTCTCAACTTCCACCCTCAAAATGACGCTATAGAGCACTGCACACCAGAACAACTAGACACAAGAACAGTTTTTTCTCAAACACCATCACTCTGCTAAACAAATACTTCCCTCAACACTGTCAAACTAGTTACTAAGTCTGCACTGTTAATCTTCTCGTCGTTACCACTACCCATCTCCTTCCACTTAGACCGTATGACTGTAATCTTGTTGCTTGTATCCTTATGATTTATATTGACTGTTTCCCTATGATTATCATTAAATGTTGTACTTTATGATTCTTGATGAACATATCTTTTATTTTATGTACATTGAGAGCGTATGCACCAAGACAAATTCCTTGTGTGTCCAATAACACTTAGTCAAGAAAGAATTCTATTCTATTCTATTCTATTCTATTCTATTCTATTCTATTCTATTCTATTCTATTCTATTCTATTCTATTCTATTCTATTCTATTCTATTCTATTCTATTCTGTTCTGTCTTCAGATTCAAATCTTTATTGTCAGTGCACAAACTCATATGTACAATGAGTTTGGTTGAACTTCACTCTACGTTTGTTTGCTAGTTCATTCATAAAGTTTATAGGCTGCCCATCTTACTACAAGGTAACTCTCATTAAATCATATATAACGTGAACTTTTAAGTTGTTCTATTTGATGCGAAGGCTGTGATAAATTTATATGAATCTCAACAGATGTTTTGCAGCTAAGTCTGAATGCAAGTTTTACTTTGGATTGATCTCAGTTCAACTTTGTTTCTACACCTCATTACTTTATTCATTTATTTATTTATTTATTTATTTATTAAATTTCTATACCGCCCTTCTCCTTCCGGACTCAGGGCGGTGAACAGCCAATTTAAAACCAATGCAATACAATACATTGTATTGTACAAAACCAATGCATACAATGCAATACAATACAACTTTATGAAAATTAATGTCCATTTCAAGTCACCCGTGTACTATCCCGGCCAATTATCTGCATGATATACGTGGGAAAAGTTGTTTCCCCCCCCCCCCTTCCGGCTTCATTTTTATTACTCTGGATAATAAGAGTAGAAAGTTGGTAGATATCTGGATGTCAGATCTGGAAACCATCTTTTACAATTGGGGGGCTTATTTAATACAGGATGAACATTTACGTAAGATTACCATCAACGCAAGTGAATTATGTGATTTGGAATAAACAATTTCCTTTAGTGAAAGGAATTCTCTTTTTTCCTTGTGGAAATGTATCAACTCTCCTTCCTCTCGGGAAACAATACTCACAATGGAGGAAATTGTAGGAATGAATTTAATGAATATATATATACAGGTAGTGCTTGACTTTGGGCCACAGCTGAATCTGTGTCTAATCGAGATAGTTAAGTGAGTTTTGCCCCATTTTATTACCTTTCTTGCCACAGTTGTTAAATGAATCTTGGCAACTGTGAAGTTAATAACATGGTTGTTAAGTGAATCCCGGCTTCCCCATTGATTCGGCTTGTCAGAAAGTCACAAAAGGAGATTGCATGACACCCCACTCACCGCCCCACCCCCCCCACCCCCAGGACACTGCATCCGTCATGAATACATGCCAGTTGCCAAGCATCCGAATTTCGATTACGTGACCGTGTGGGGAGGGGGGGGGTGCTGCAGCGGTCGTAAGTGTGAAAAGTGGTCACTTTTTTCAGTGCCGTTGAAACTTCGGTCACTAAACGAATGGTTGTAAGTTGAGGACTGCCTGCAATGTTGCTGCAGATTGCTAGATTTAACCCTTAAGTACCTACAGGCGGCTGCCATCTCATTCTGCCTGGTTTCAAGTATTCGGCAGACAAGTATTAAGCCATCTCTCTAATACGTTGATTGCATCGTGACTTTCTCCTTTTCTGCAGACCGTTCCCAGTTCATTTGGAAAACCCACATGTTATTGACAAACATCAAATTTGTGTAGGAGTCATTCCCAAAGGGCCGGATGGAAGTTTGCTGTCCTCCACTTACGAAAAAAGGTAATGATTTTTTTTTAAAAAATTGATTTATATGCCGCCTTTCTCCGGAGACTCAGGGCGGCTTACAATGCCTTAAGCAATAGCCTTCATACTTTTGTATATTTATACAAAGTCAGCTTATTGCCCCCACAAACTGGGTCCTCAATTTACCTCCCTTAGAAAGGATGGAAGGCTGAGTCAACCTTGAGCTTGGTGAGATTCGAATTTACAGTAATTGCAGACAGCTGGTGTTAATCACAGTGCTTTTAGTCTGCTGAGCTATCAGAATCATTTCCTGTTTGCTATCCCCCAGCTGCTGCTGCTGCTGCTGCTGCTATTATTATTATTATTATTATTATTATTATTATTATTATTATTATTATTGGTTAATCTGTGGTGAGATTCACAGTCTTTGAGGCTGGTTAATAGCTCAGCAGCTCGAGTCCTAACCAAGGACCTAGGAACTGTGAAGTTATCGTTGGAGGATGTAAGCTGTTCCAAGTAAGGTGGTTTTTTTGTAGAGTCAAAATGTTCAAGTCCAGTAAATTTAGAATTTCTAAATAGCGGGGTAGCCCTTTGGGTATTGCTCCAAGGGCTCCAATTACAATCGGGACAACACACAATTTCTTCTCCCACAGCCTCTCAACTTCAATTTGCAAGTCCCGGTACTTTGTGATTTTTTTCTTGCTTATTATTATTATGTTCAGTGGTAAATATGCACTGATAAAAGTGCTTCACACATCATAGTATCCAGGCGACGCATTGGAACCAATAGAAGGGAATATTTTAAGCTCAGGGTTGAACTGTGGGCTCCTCGGTGCTCTCTGACCTTAGTGGTTTTCTTGGAAACATTTCATTATCCAACTCGGGAACATCATCAGTGCTAAAAGGGAGTGGGGTTTGCAGAGAGGAGGAGGATTGTGGGATCCGTGGTATTCTCTGAGCTTGGTTATTTTTTTGCAGATGTTTTATGACCTAACTAGGTAATATCATCAGTGCTAGAAGGCAGTGGGGTTTGTTCTTCGTTTATACACCATTGGCTTGCCCTTGTCGGTGTTGGTGATTCCTTGAATAGCCCGTTGTTGACAGTTTGATTGCTGGTCTGAGTTGGTATTTCTCTGATTGGCCTGTTCTTTAAGTTTGACTGTTGGTTTAGTGTCAATATTGCTGTTAATCTCTGCTTATCTGGGTAAGGTGTGATCTATGAGGATTCTGCTGATATTTTTAGAATTTCATAGAGATTAAGAGAGGAATGTCCGTGGAGATTCTCAGTCATCCAGATCATGGTTGTCCCCAAGTGAACTTTCTGGTTTTTCTTTGAAGATGTTTCGCTTCCCATCCAAGAAGCTTCTTCAACTGTGACCGAGCTGAAGTCCGAGCTGAAGAAGCTTCTTGGATGAGAAGCGAAACATCTTCCAAGAAAAAGCAGGAAGTCCAGTTGCCTCTTGAAAAAGGACCTTGGGGATTAAGAGTGGGAAGAAGGAGTAAACATACCACCACCACCCACCCTCCCTTGTGAAATTTCAATCCCAATGGCAAACAAAATAGCGGTAGACTTTGCATCAAAACCCTGTCGGAGCCTTCGGCCTATTTCATCTGGATAAACAGGAACCAATTCTGGTAGTGAGTTTTTCCTGTTTCTTTAAGCCCTGTAAAATTTCCAACCTTTCCCCCCTTTCAAATTTATTACTGATATCTCAGGATGTCCCAGTTCAAACTGTGAGAGTCTTACATCATTTTCTCTATGAGATTCTCTCCTCCAATAGAAGAGAATATTTGTAGCTCAGTATCCTAATTATGTTACCTAGTTGGCTCATGAATTGTCTGCAAGAAAACCACTAAACTCGGAGAGCACCAAGGACCCCACAGTTCTCCTCTTTCTCCTTCTCTTCTTCCTTCTCCTCCTCCACTCCCCACACCCTTCTCCCTTCTAGCATTGATGATGTTACCTAGTTGGGTCATGAATCATCTGCAAGAAAACCAGCAAGCACCAAGGATCTTGGCACTTTCCCCTCCTTTTAACCAATGTGCTATCTGTTCTAATTGCAAAATATGTGCTTGTTCATATTCAGTGACGTATTGTTTCTAACTCTTAAAAAAAACCAAAAAAAAAAAAACCCATTAGGTCAGTTGGCCAAAGATCGCAGATAAACCTTAGGGGGATTGCTAAATTGAAAAGTCACTATTGCAAATTTGTTCTTGTTCTTGAATAATACCACGAGCATTCTCTATTTGTCATACAGTATCTCTATTTATTATTCTACCATGGTGTTCCTCTTTACTCAGAAAGCAGACAATGGATGATTTCCTACGTGTGGAGATAAACTATTACAGGAATCTGAATAGTTTCAGGGAAATTTGTCCCAGGGAGCATTTTAGGAGGGAAGATTCCTGATGAAGCATTAGGGAAAGCGATGCCTGTGAAATTGTGATTGTACATTTGCACATTTTTCAGGGTTCTTCTGAGGGGCGAATCCTGCTCTTCCCTTCACTTCATTTCACGTTTCACGGCCTTTTGATCAGCGGTTGGCCAACAAACACCATTAAGGCCACCGCTCCACCAGCTAAATTGTTTACCAGTCTGCTTCAAGGTGTTGGTGGTCACCTTTAAAGCCTTTCATGAGTCCAGGTTACTTCAGGGATTGTCTCACCCCACTGGGACTGGCCTGTACCATTTGTGCCGGCATGTTGCAAGTCCCGTGGGCCCCATTATTCCAGCTGGGATGGGGGGGAGGTCCAGGAGAAGGGCTTCTCTGCTGTTGCTCCTACCCTTTGGAGCATCTCACTATCCCTCACGTCACTCCATGTGAGGTTGGCCCCAACCCTCCTCTTTTCATAAGGACCTAAAGAAAGGGTGAAATGCTCCCGGTTTGGACCGGATCACCCGATCCGGTAGTGATGGAGGCAGGTGGTTCGGAGAACCGGTAGCAAAAATCCCTCCCCCCACCCCATTGCCCATCTGAGCCGCACAATCATCAGAGGCTTTTTTTTATTTTTAAAAGCATTTTTTCTACAAACTCTTTGGCTTAAAAAATGCTTTTAAAAGTAAAAAGTAAAAAAAAAAAAGCCCCTGATGATCTCGTGGATCATCTGGGATCGTCAGAGGCTTTAAAAGCATTTTTTTACAACCTCTTCAGCCGAAGAGATTGTAGAAAAAATGGATTTAAAAGTAAAAGAAAAAAAAAACTTGGCCATGCCCATTTTGTCATATTACTACCCCCCACCCCAAGCCACGCCCACAGAACCGGTAGTAACAAATTTTACATTTCACCACTGGCCTAAAGATCTGTTTCTGCCAGTCGGGTTAGGCCCCCAGTGGGGAGGATCAGCACAGTGGAGGTGATTAATAACAGATCCTCCCTCCAAAATAAGACATCATCCCCTGATAATAAGCCCAATCAGGCTTTTGAGCACATAGCAATAAGGCCAAGCGCTTATTTCAGGGTTCAAAAAAATATAAGACAGGGTCTTATTTTCGGGGAAACACGGTACATATACACATACATACATGGATGCATGCATATGGTCCTCGACTTAAAACAGTTCATTTACTGACCATTCAAAGTTACAACAGTGCTGAAAAAATGTGACCTATGAGCATTTTTCACACTTGTGACCGCTACAGCTTCCTCGTGGTCACGTGATCATATTTGTGACCGTTGCATTGTCCCAGGGTCACATAATTAGGTTTTGCGACCTTCTGACAAGCAAGAGTCAATGGGGAAGCCTGATTCACTTAACAACCGTCTTATTAACTTATCAGCTGTGATAACTCCCTTAACAGGTGTGAGAAGAAAGGTCATAAAACGGGGCAAGACTCACTTGACCAATACCTTGGGTCAATTACATTGCAGTCTTAAGTCGAGGACAACCTGTACCTGATAGGAATTTTAGAGTAAGAGGTGGAAAGATTGCAGCCAGCTAGCTAGTCTGTGCCGGAGCCCACAATTCATTGCTGAAGGACAATTCCATACAGCTCGGAGAGGCGTGGAGAGCAATTTTAGCACCACGAGCTGAGCATGGAAAAGTGATTCATTTATTTTTCCTGGACATTATTGTGTCAACCGAGCAGCATGACCTTCTTCCTAACACCCAGAACCTGCACGCTGATGGGATTCCTTCTCTCTTCGTTTACAGATTTACAGAAGAATGTCTATCCTCCGTTGGGAAAACCGTAGGTAAAGCAGAAAGAATCTGGGCGCAAGTCAGCACTGAATGCTCCAGGGCAGTGGATAGGGTGCATAGAAGAATAAGAGAGGGTTGAAGGAGGAGATAAGCCAGAACCCTGATGTTGCTCTCACCATGTCTGCCATTGGTGGTTCTTGAAAAGCTGGTGGGCTCTGAAATCTGTTTCTGGAACCTCTCTTGGAAAGCAGCTGTCAGTCCAGAGTACTCAAGGGGATGTTACAGTTTTACATTATACTGTATGATGCAAGTGTGTGTGTTTGTGTTTGTGTCTTCACCCCATTACATTGGCCTATCTCCACCCAGTCAGGCAGAGAAGGGATAGCAATAGCACTTAGATTTATATACTGCTTTCTAGGACTTCACAGCTTTCTGCAGTAGGTAGAGTTAGCCTGCAATACTGCATTCAGAGAGAGAGAGAGATTTGAGCCGCTCAGGATCGAACTGCTGGCAGATGAACATTGAGCTAGCCTGCAATACTGCATTCTAACCACTTGCCCACCGGGGCTCTTGTTGCAAATCCCATCAGAACTCCTTTAAGTGGAAAGATCTAGGAAGAGAGCCTTCCCTGACGTTGCCCATTGCCCTGTGGAATATCCTCCCAGAGGTGAGGCAGGCCCCCGTTCAGAATCCTTTCTTAATTCTAAATTCTTTAATTATTACATATACTGGTTTTATATTTTAATCTTTTATCGTGCACTGCCCAGAGTGTCTCTCTTGAGAGAGTTGGCCGGTTCAAAAATGTGTAAAATAATTCGTGCACGCCTGCGCGTGCGTATTCAATATATATGTATTTGTGTGTACCCGGGGGAGGGGGGTTGTTGCGTGAGATCACATGCACGCAACCACCCCCAAGTTATCCTTTTTGAGGTCAAGACCTAAATCAGTCAAGTACCTAAGCATCTCTTCAGATTTCAGTTTGGACGTATTTTCTGTGTCTTATCCTCGGAGTCTCAATGTCAGTGGTGCAGAAATAGCCAGTTTCTTAATGTTTGAAGGGAATCACTTCTCAGATTCAGTGTGAATCATAGAGTTGAAGGGACCTTAAGATGTCATTTAGTCCAGAGATCCCCTACAGCAGGGGTTGTCAAACTCAAGGCCCGAGGGCCGGATCCAGCCCATTGGGGAGCTCTGGAAATAGCAAAGGATCAGCCTGCGGTACCTCTGCCAGGGAAAATGTGGCCTTCCCAAGCTCTGTTTTTGCTGGCAAAGGGTTGCAGGAGGCCATCCCAGCTGAAAATAGAGCTTGGGAGCCCGTTTTTTCTGGCATAGTGCTCGGACAACAGGCACCCCCAACAGGAGTGATGTCAAGCTGGCACACTCATCCTGGCCACGCTCACCTTCTCCCCTCCCCCCGAGGTCAAACACAACCTTGATGCATCCCTCAGTGAAATTGAGTTGGACACCCCTGCCCTATAGTATCAATGGCCATCCAAGCTGAACCCAACATATTTACTTATTTATTTATTTATCGGTTTGATTTATATGCCGCTCTTCTCTGGAGACCCAGGGCGGCTTACAATGCGTTAAGCAATAGCCTTCCTACTTTTGTATATGGCAGCCTCTTCTGTTGGTTGAAAGCTTTTACAGTCAGCATTTTCGATGTATTTATTCTTGCACCCCAACATTTTAGCAATAGGAGGAAGATGGCTGAGAGGCTGAGACTTTGCTTTGCTGAGAATAGGGCTGTAGCAAAGTCCTCTGTTTCCCGCAAAGTAAGACATCATCCCCTGATATTAAGCCCAATCGGGCTTTTGAGCGCATGGCAATAAGGCCAAGCGCTTATTTCAGGGTTCAAAAAAATATAAGACAGGGTCTTATTTTCGGGGAAACACGGTAGACATAGTATGATGTACAACCAGTTGCTTAAGTGACCAAAGTTACAATGGTGCTGAAAAAAGTAACTTGCACCCAATGTTTGTACTTAAAACCATTGTAGCGTCCCACCCTCATGTGATCAAAATTTAGACTCTTGGCAATCGGCCATGTATTTACGACGGTTGCAACGTCCCGAATCACATGATCATCCTTTGTGACCTTCCCAGCCAGCTTCTGACAAGCAAAGTCAATGGGAGAAACCGGATTTGCTTAATTGCAGTGCTCTTAATTGCAGTGATTTGTTTAATATCAGGGGCCAAAAAAATGCCAATAAAGTGGGGTGTGATTCACTTAACAGCTGCCTTGCTTAAACAACATAAATTCTGGTCCCTATTGTGGTCGTAAGTCAAGGACTGCCTGTAGATCAGCAGAGAAATGTCTAACGGTGTTTCTAAAAGCAAATGTTATCTCAGATAAAATTGGTTTAACCCACTGTGTTTTATTGCAGTTAATCTTGTCCGAATAATACCAAATGGACTCCTGGTGTTTTTTCCTTCATATCCGGTCATGGATAAAAGCCTGGAATATTGGAGAGTAGGTTTCCACTTTGGGGAACAGACTAGACCTTAGATTGGGGGGGGGGGGTGTCTCCAAATTTGGCCATTTTAAGACTTGTGGATTTCAACTTCAGCAGCCTGCTGGAAAATTCTGGGAGTTGAAGTCATAAACGACTTAGATGAGCATATAGAAGGGGCACTCATTAAATTTGTAGAGGACACGAAGCTGTGGCAGGAATAAACAACACCATAGATGATAGGCTCAGGATCCCGATGGATCTTGACAGTCTTGCTCACCAGGCTCTATCCAACAAAATGAAGCTCAGTGTAGAGATAAGTAAGGTTTTGCACTTAGGCAAGAAAAACATAAGTGTAAAAGACAGACTAGAAATAAAAATAAGAAAATAGTAACAAAACACCTGCCTGACTTTGATGAATATAAATTACCGGGACCTGACTGATTACATCCCAGAATTCTGAAGGAGCTGACAGATGTCATCTCAGAACCATTGTATCATAACTTTAAAAAATCCTGGAGCACCAGGGAACTATCAAGAGGATTGGAAAAGAGCTGATGTGGTTCCCATCTTCAAAAAAGGGGGAAAAAAAACAGACCCAGGAAATTACAGACCAATTAGTGTAACGTCAATTCTTGGAAGGTACTGGAAAAAAATAATAAAAAAACAGATCTGCGAACATCTAAAAACAAATAAAGTTATAACTGGCAGCCAGCACGGGTTTGTTAAAAACAGATCATGCCAAACCAATCTTATTTCATTTGTTGACAAAGTGAGTAAATTAGTAGACCAGCGAAATGCTGTGGACATAGTATATTTAGACTTCAGCAAGGCACTCGACAAAGTAGATCACAACCCACTTCTTGGTAAGCTAGAAAAATGTGGGATGGATAGCATCACCATCCAGATGGATTTGTAACTGACGAATTGTACTCAACAAGTAGTCCTTAATGGTATTACATCTACATGGAGCGAAGTAAACAGTGGGGTGCCATAATGTTCTGTCTTAGGCCCAGTATTCTTCAATATCTTCAGAAATGACTTAGATGAGGGAGTAGAAAGGGAGCTCATCAAATTTGCAGATGACGCTAAGCTGGCAGGAATAGCCAACCACCCCAGAAGATAAGCTCAGGCTGAACAAGGATTTTGACGGATTTGAACAATTGGCCCTATCCAAAAAAATGAAGAAGAGCAAGGTTTTACACCTGGGCATGAAAAACCAGAGGTACAAATACAGATTGGATGAAACCTGGCTCAGAAACAGTATTGTGAGAGGGACCTTGGAGTTCTAGTGGATAATCACTTAAACATGGCTTAGGCCCCGAGTACTTACAGGACCATCTCTTGCCTTCCTCCCATTGTCCGGTGCGCTCCCACAGAGAGTGCCGTCAGCCAAACAATGTCGGCTGGCGGCCCCCAGGGAGAGGGCTTTCTCTGTCGGAGCCCCGACCCTCTGGAATAGTTTGCCCACCGACCTCAGGACGGCCCCCGACCTCCTCTCCTTTCGCCGCGGACTAAAGACATGGCTGTTCCAACAATAATCTGATCGTGGGGTTGTATAGTTTTACAATTTTTGGAATGGTTTTAATGGGGATTTTAATTTATTTTAATTTGTTTTACTGTGATTTGTATTGATGATTGCTGTATGTAAGCTGCCCTAAGTCCTCAGGGAGAATGGCGGCATATAAATCACAATAATAAATAAATAAATAAATAAACGTCTGCTGCAGCAGCCAAAAAAGCTAATGCAATCCTAAATTGCATTAAGAGAGGGATAGAATCAAGATCACATGAAGTATTAGTACTTTATAAAGCCTTAGTAAGTTTTTTGTTTGTTTGTTTGTTTGTTTTAATTTGATTTATATGCTGCCCTTCTCCGGAGACTCAGGGCGGCTTACAATGCGTTAAGCAATAGCCTTCATCCTTTTGTATATCTTATACAAAGTCAGCTTATTGCCCCCACAAACTGGGTCTTCATTTTACCCACTTTAGAAAGGATGGAAGGCTGAGTCAACCTTGAGCCTGGTGAGATTCGAACTTACAGTAATTGCAGACAGCTGGTGTTAATCACAATGCACAATGCATTAGTCTGCTAAGCTATGCAGGCTCCAGGTTTTGGTCACCATATTATAAAAAATATGTTGAGATATTGTAAAGAGTGCACAGAACAACAGCTAAGATGATTAGGGGGCTGGAGGCTAAAATATAAGAATTATTGAAGGAATTGGGTATGTCCAGTCTAGCGAAGGACTAGGGGTGACACGATAGCAGTCTTTCAGTGTTTGAGGGACTGACACAAAGAAGATAGAGTCATCTTATTGTCAAAAGTACCAGAATGCAAGACAAGAAGCAAGGGTGGAAACTAATCAAGGAGAGGAGCAACTTAGAACTAAGGAGAAACTTCCTAACAATCAACCAGTGGAAGAACTTGCCTCCAGAAGTTGTGAGTGCTCCATCACTGGAGGCTTTTAACAAGAGGCTGGACAGCCACTTGTCTGAAATGTATAGGGCAGTGGTTGGACTAGAAGACATCTGAGGTCCCTTCCAACTCTTGTTATTCACTGTTCCTTGAAGAACTCCCAGAATTCCCTATCCAGCCATGCTGGCTGGGAATGATCAGAGTTGAAGTCCACAAGTCTTAAACTGGCCAGGTTTGGAGACTCCTCCCAGCGGTGAAATCCATTTTTTTTTTACTACCAGTTCTGTGGGTGTGGCTTGGTGGGCGTGGCAGGGGAAGGATACTGCAAAATCCCCATTCCCACCCCATTCTGGGGCCAGCTAGAGCTGGTATTTGCCAGTTCTCTGAACTACTCAAAATTTCCGCTACCAGTTCCCCAGAACCGGCTGGATTTCACCCCTGACTCCTCCATTAGATGATGGAGGAGTTCTCCCTATTTTTATTTTATTGTAATCTAATCTCTTCTGTCTCTGCTCTGCTAGGCCCATGACTTTGCAAGAAAAATAGAAGCACTGAAGCCAATGTTTGTAGAACCGAGGCACAAAGGAGCATTCACAGAGGTCGGTGAGACTTCATCCTAATATTTTCACAAGAAATGACTTTTCTTTCAGAAACCTTATCCAGTCAGCTCCCTTATTAAGTGATAGTCTTGGCTTAGTGATATATTCAGATGCTTTCATAAGCGTTACTCTCAGCTTGATGGAAGAAGAACATCCGGCCAAGAAAGATGAAGTATATTTTGGCCTGCTTGTATTTTTCCATCTTTCTTGGCCAAATGTTCTTCTTTCGTGAACAAGCTGAGAGTAATGCTTATGAAAGCATCTGAATATATCACTAAGCCAAGACTATCAGTATTAGATGATGATAATTGAATGCTTTTAACATTCCGTAAGGTTATGCCACAAGACTACTGTAAAAGGGATTCTCCCAGAACTGATCCTTAAAATGGAGATTAAATGGAGATTGTAAAAGAGCGTAACGGACAAGTCATCCTTGATTTTCTGGATGATGCTTTTCAGTTGTATAAGGTGCTTGGGTCTTCAGAACTGAAGAAGCTTCTTGGATGAGAAGTAAAAGGTTTTCAAAGAAAAGACGACGAGGAAGTCCAGTTGCCTTTTGGAAAACCATTTTTGGAATAACCATGACCTGGATGATTGAGAATCTCCATAGACCCAAAGCCACTGTGCTGTCCTGTTCACACTCCCACATACCTAATGGTTTAGTGGGTTTATTAATACTCCCCAGCAATTCACTTCACCAAAAACTCAGAACTATCCAACTAAAAGCAGACCAATGCTAGTCCACGGAGCAATGGCCAGTGAGTCCACAAGGTATTTGAAAGTTTCCCACACGAGACAAATCCACCAGGCAAAATTAAATCCACAACACAAGAGGATTCACAAGGCAAGAAAAGTCCAGAGTTCACAAGGCACGATCTAAAGTCAAGGCACAGAGTCAAACCAAAGCAAGGCAGGAATCACGACCAGAAAACATGCATCTAGGAAATGAACACATCGTTCCCAACGTCGGCTCCATCCATGTGCTGTGCTAAATAGCCAGCTTCTGGTGCAGCCAAGAAAGGTGAAACTGCCTCCTTTTGAGTAATTTGGCTGACCTCTACGGCTCCTGCCTTTTCTCTGCCCTACTTGTTCTTGGATCAGGTGCAGAAGGCAGGATAGAAAAAAAAAAGGGTGCAGAGAAGAGCAGTAAAGATGATTAGGGGACTGGAGGATAAAACATACAGAGAACAGTTACTGGATTGAATATGTCGAGCTCACGGGTGTCATACTCGCCGCGTCCCGTTGCTGTCACGTGATGTTTTGCGACGTTTTCCCCATTTATGGAGTTGTGGGCGTGGCCTGCGTGCGACGCATCTGGCCCACAGACCGCTAGTTTGACACCCCTGGTTTACTTAAAGAAAAGAAGGACTAGGGGAGACATGATAGCAGTGTTCCAATATCTCAGGGGCTGCCCCAAAGAAGTGGAAGTCAAGCTATTCTCCAAAGCACCTGAGGGCAGGACAAGAAGCAATGGGTGGAAACTAATGAAGGAGAGATCCAACCTAGAACTAAGGAGGAATTTCCTGACAATTAACCAATGGAACAACTTGTCTCTGGAAGTTGTAAATTTATTTATTTATTTATTTATTTATTTATTCAATTTAAGTGCTCCAACACTGGAAGTTTTTAAGAAGAGATTAGATAACCATTTGCCTGAAGTGGTGTCGGGTTTCCTGCCTGAGCAGGGAGTTTGGACTAGAAGACCTCCAAGGTCCCTTCCAACTCTGTTATTCTATTCTATTCTCATCTTCACTGACTGGCTGCACTTGTGATTCAGCCAAATTACCCTCAGCTGGCTGCTTGAAAACATTGACCAACACCCTTCCTGAAGTGCCGGAGACTGGTTCATCCTCCTCTGAACTGACCTCTGGAGAGGTATCTGGGGGAGTCATCACAGCCACAGAGCCATGTTTGTATGTCTTTCCTGAAAGCCAGGACAATGGGGGCCCTGCCTTACCTTTGGGGTGCCCTATTCCATAGGGCGGGGGGAACAGCAATGGTTTTCTTGAAGCTCACCAGTTGGAGTTCTTTGGTTGACAGAGTCTGCAACGTATCTTCCCTGCCCAACCTGGGCAGAACAAAAAGGATTCCATAGGTAATTTTATTTATTTATTTAGAACAGGGGTAGGGAACTGTGGCTTCTTATGACTTGTGGATTTCAATTCCCAGAATTCCTGAGCCAAGCAGGAGTTTGGGGTTGAAATCCACAAGTCAAAAAAAAAAAAAAGACCTGTGGTTCCTCACCTCTATTTTAGAAGGTCACTTAAAATCCTACCTTTGGCTAACATGCTAAGTTTGAGATCGTGTTAAATCTCGTGTTAAATCTCACTTAGCTTTTTGGACATACGTTTTATACATATTATACAAAAAACAGCCTGCTTGGGGATTGGTGCCTCAGTGAATTTTGCAAACCCAGTCATGGGGTAACTAGGTTAGGCAGCCAGTGTTTGGGTAATTAAAGGTTATTTGCTTTAGGGACACTGCATAATCATTTTTTTCCCCCAGAAGGACAGGATTAGGAAATGGTATTTTTACTCAGAGTGAAGTGCTTGGGAGCAGGAAAAGAATTATGTGTTCTTTCTATCTTTTGCCCTTCCTGTGTGAGCAGCAGGAGGGAGTTTTCCGTTTTCCTTTGTTCAGGACAACTTGTCCAGTCTGGGGAATTTCTTATATTAGGGAGTGGGGTTTGCGGAAAAGAGGAGGACAATTCTGGGGTTCTTGGTGCTCTGAGCTTGATTGTTTTCTTGCAATGTTTCATTACCCAACTAACTAGTGTTATCAGTGTCAAGTGCAAGACGTCGGGAACCCGGATAGCGTCCAAAAGCACTACAGGTCTATTTCATCTTACCCCTACACGAGAATCTGAACTATTACGGAAATGGTCAGGGCAAATTGGCACCAGATAAGAGCCAACTGATTTCAATTTCAACTGACTCTGTCCTCTGGCTCAGCCTGTTCATTTCCAAAAATAAGTGCTAAAAGGGAGTGGCTTTCTCTGTTAACATACAAGTGGCTTGCCCTGTCCGTGTTAGTGGGACAATCAAGGAACTACCAACACGCAAGCAATGAACAACAAACCTAATCAAGGCACCATCGAAACAAGAACTCTCACTAACACTGAGAGGGCAAGCAACTAGTATATTAAGAGAGCAGCAATGATATTATCTAGCTGGGTAATGAAACAGCTATAAGAACTGCTTCCTCCTCCTCTTCCTCTCCCTTCTTGTACTCATGATGCTACCTACTGGATCCTGAACCGTCTGCCGGAAAACTACCAAGTTCAGTAACCATCGAAGATCCCACAGTTCAACCCCGAGCTACAAATATTCTATAAATAGGGTATATATTTGACAGTAAAAAAAAAAAGGTTCTCAGCTGAGATGGTGATCCATGTGCTTTTGGCATATAGTCATGCTGGCCACATGACCACAGAAATGTCTGCAGACAATGTTGGCTGTCAACTGAGGGAGCCAACATTGTCTGGAGACATTTCTGTGGTCATGTGGCCAGCATGACTATATGCCAAAAGCCCATGGATCACCATCAAAGTGGCACCTACTTAATCTATTTGCATTTGCACGCTTCCCATGCTTCCTCAGTTATCTCTCCGGTGTCAGCTGAGAGGAAGATGAACCAGTGCCAGGCACATCTGGAATGGGAGTTGCTCAACAGCGCCAAGCAGCCGTCTGAGAGGGATTTGGCTGAGGCACAGCTGCAGCAGGGCAGCCCTGAGGCTTCAGGCAGGAAAGCAGGCAGCTGCAGCCAGTCAGCAATGAGGAAGAGGAACTGCCTGCCCCACCTGATCCAAGGACACAGAAAAGGGCACAGAAAAGGCAGGAGCAGAAGAGGTCAGCAAGATTACTCGCAAGGAGGCAGCTTCGCCCCTCTTGGTGAGCTGCATTAGAAGCCGGCTATTTGGCATAACAGACAGATGGTGGGGATGCTGGGAAACTTCATTGACTAGCTGTCTGTTTCTGGGTCGTCGTGATTCCTGCCTTGACTTGGATCGTGCCTTGTGAAATCTGGACTTTTCTTGCCTTGTGAACTCTCTTGTATTGTGGATTTAATTTTGCTCGGTGTGGTGCTTTTTTTTTTTTTTGACTGGAAAACTTTCAAGTGCCTTGCGGACTCATTGGCCATTGATCTGTGGACGAGCATCTTTTTATCAGGTTCGCCTGATCCGCCAGTTGCAGCCCTTTCTGGATCGTGACGCCTTGCGCAGGGTCACTCACGCCCTTGTCACCTCCTGACTGGACTACTGTAATGCTCTCTACATGGGGCTCCCCTTGAAGAGCACTCTGAGGCTCCAACTAGGGTACCCGTTGTGCCCATGTAACACCCCTCCTGCGCGAGCTGCACTGGCTCCCAGTGGTCTTCTGGGTGTGATTCAAGGTGTTGGTTACCACCTTTAAAGCGCTCCATGGCATTGGACCTGGGTACCTTCGAGACCGAATTCTGCCACCAGTAGCCTCCCACCGGCCAGTCCGCTTCCACAGAGAGGGTCTCCTCAGGGTGCCATCGGCCAAATTATGTCGGCTGGCGACACCCAGGGGAAGAGCCTTCTGTGGGAGCCCCTGCCCTTTGGAATGAACTGCCCCTGGAAATGCGTAAGATCTCCAACCTCCGTGTATTTCGCTGTGCCCTCAAAACCTTGTTCCGCCAGGCTGGGCTATCGATGTAATGATTTTAACTGGGCGTTTTAAATTTGGGATTTTAAATTTGGGGTTTTATATTTGAGCCAAAATTATTTAATTTTAAATTTTTATTTTAAAAATTAAAAATTTTAATTTTTTATTTTAAAAATAATTTTAATTATTTTTAATTTATGTTTTCTTTGTGCTTTTAATAGGCTGTACACCGCCCTGAGTCCCTGGGGAGAAGGGCGGTATAGAAATATTATTATTATTATTGGTTAATCTGTAGTGAGATTCACAGTCTTTGAGGCTGGTTATTAGCTCAGCAGCTCGAGTCCTAACCAAGGACCTAGGAACTGTGAAGGTATCGTCGGAGGATGTAAGCTGTTCCGAGTAAGGTGGTTTTTTGTAGAGTCAAAATGTTCAAGTCCAGTAAATTTAGAATTTCTAAATAGTGGGGTAGCCCTTTGGGTATTGCTCCAAGGGCTCCAATTACAATCGGAACAACACATGATTTCTTTTTCCATAGTCGCTCAACTTCGATTTATTATTATTATTATCATCATCATCATCATCTGCTGGTGGCTGGACTTAATTGGGACAGTTCTGGGTTTTTAGTGAAGGGAATTGTGAGGGAATATTAATAAACACAGTGAACCACACAGTTACCTCTGTGTGTGTGTGTGTGTGTGCCTTCTGTTTGAACTGTTTTTTCCCTAGGTTATGGATGCCTATTATGAAAAGGTGGTCTGCCCGACATCAAACGGTGCTATTTTCTTGGCTGTGTGCAGAGGAAAGGTATGAGTTGGCCAAACATATATATATATATATATATATATATATATACCGTATTTTATTATTATTCTGGAAGTTGAAGTCCACCCATCTTCAAGCTACTAAGGTTGAGAAACACTGTTCTAGAGCAATATTTTCAAACCTGTCAACTTTAAGAGGGATGGACTTCAACTCCCAGAATTTCCCAGCCAGAACTTCTGGTAATCTAGTCTTCCATACATCCCAAGAGCTGCCAAGTTTGAAAAACACTGGTCGAAACTAAAGCCAGTGTCCTCCCATCCAAGTAATAATCAGATGTAATTCCAGTGAACTTTGCCAGAAAAGCCAACATTGACTACATACTACCACCTGATGCTTCATACATTGTTTATTTTGGACACACTCTATCTCCTCCTATGTACGGCCAATACGTGGGCTGAAGAATGAGAAGCACAACTTTTCCTTCTCCTTCCTCAAAGAAAAAACAGTCCAGTTGCCTTTTGAAGAAAAAAGCACCTTGGAGACAACTATTTTTTTTTTAAATTAGATTTATATGCCGCCCTTCTCCAGAGACCAGGGCGGCTTACAATGCATTAAGCAATAGCCTTCATACTTTTGTATATTTTTATACAAAGTCAGCTTATTGCCCCCCCCCCCCAAAACTGGGTCCTCAATTTACCTACCTTAGAAAGGATGGAAGGCTGAGTCAACCTTGAGCCTTGAGATTCGAACTTGCAATAATTGCAGACAGCTGAATGTGAATAAGAGGCTTTTTAGTCTGTTGAGCTGTCCAGGTCTATTGAGCTATCCAGGCTCCTGGATGATATGACCTGGATAACTGAGAATCTCCACAGACAACCCTGACTTGGAAGGACAGATCCTGAAGCCAAAGCACAAATACTTTGGCCACCAAATGAGAAGGCAGGGCTCCTTGGAGAAGACCCTGATGTTGGGGAAGATGGGAGGCTAAAGGGGAAGTGTGGAGAGCAGAGGAGATGGTTTGATGATGTCATCGACACAATGAACATAAATTTGGGCAAACTCTGGGAGGCACTAGAGAACAGGACGAGAGGCTGGACTGCTATGGGGTCACAAAGAGTCAGATACAACTTAGCAACTTAACAACAAACAATGAGAAAGGAAGCTAAAGACTCAAGCAGTTGTTGACTGTTTGGGTGGCAGGTTTTCATTGGCTTCTGCCGAAATCTGTGATTCCTCAAAAGTGAGCCAAGTTAGTAACAATAACAATAGCATTTAGGCTTATCCCAAAGGTGCATTTTCAGGAGGCAACTGGACTTCCTTGTTTTTATTCGAAGATGTTTTGCTTCTCATCCAAGAAGCTTCTTTGGCTCTGATTGGATGGTGGAGAACGGAAAGATCATCCACCACCATCCAGTCAGAGCTGAAGAAGCTTTTTGGATGAGAAGCAAAACATCTTCAAAAAAAACCCCCAGAAAATCCAGTTGCCTCCTGTAAATGCACCTTTGAGACAACCATGACGTAGATGATGGAGAATCTCCATAGACGCTTAGACTTCTATACCGCTTCACAATGCTTTACAGCACTCTCTGAGCAGTTTACAATGTCAGCATATTGTCCCAACAATCTGACCTCTGAAGGATGCAGGGCTGATTCATCCTTGAGCCAGTTGGGATCAAACTCCAGGCTGTGGGCCAAGTTAACCTGCAATACTGCATTTAATCACTGCACCACGAGGGCTAAGCTACCCCACCATCTGTTTTCCAAAGCAATTCTGAATATTTCATGCAATACCAGGCAGCACTTTGGGTCTCGGACAGCTCCTCGCAGCCAATTCGCCACAGGATAATTCAATGCTATGTTAATAGTTTCATTCAGTTGCTTATATTATTGGTGACCACGTTTTTGTCAAAATCATTGTAACTTGCGCTTTTGGATTGTGTTTCTTTATTATTAATGACCATTGCTCGGTCGGAATTAATTTAACTTTTGTATTTGTTGAATTGCCCCTTGGCAAGTTTGTCCCATTCTGCAGCACCTTGATTCTTACAGACATTTGTCCTTTAACAAGACAATGTTGATCAAACTCATTATTTGCCTTCAGGCTAGCGAAGGTTTGGACTTTGCTGATAAGAACGGACGAGGCGTCATCATCACGGGCATTCCGTACCCTCCTCGCAAGGACCCCAGGATCATGTTAAAGATGCAGTTCTTGGATGAAATGAAGGCAAAAGATGTCAGCAGGCAGGTAAGGAGGGAGAAAGAGATGTTGCTTTGATCATAGAGACGGACAAAACGTGCCAAAGTTTGAAATTCCAAAACATCCCATTTTGTGCCAAACGTGTCAAAAGGTTTTTTTCCAAATAATTCCATTTTTGACCTTGCAACGGCCTCCGTCAGAAGTATCCTGCCTGTTTTTGAGTTGATCAACCTGGATTCTAGTCTTTTTTTAATGGATTTCTAGCCAGATTTCTTAGGCTACAGGCACTGTTGCTGGATGCTTTCTAAACAGACTAAACTGAGCTCAGAAACATTCAGTCATTCTTCATTTTGGTAAGATTTTGTGTGGGGGCAGTTGCTATTGCCATCGTAACATGCGAAACAGATGTTCTTGTTTTCCACTTCAAATATTGTAAATGCCTATCAGTATATCCTGACCTTCTCATCTGTCTGCAGTCTAGAAGGAATGATGCATAGATTAAATACATGATAAGCTCTTTTACGTTGCTATTCTAATTGGGGTATTGTTTGGGATTGCAGTTTAGCTAATTTCCCAGAATGAGGCCTGCAATTTTCCCCTGTTCTGACCAACTGCAGATTAAGACACTGACATGGGTGTTCTCGTAAGAGGGAGCAGGGGTGAATTTTTTAAACCGCGTTTGGCCTTTTACTTTTTTTTTTAAAAAAAAGGCTGGGAATCAAAAACAGAACGCAACACTCTTAAATTAAAGCTGTATTCTTTCTGCCATGTTTTAGTATTTGTCTGGAAATACCTGGTACAAACAGCAGGCTTCTCGTGCCGTGAACCAAGCTATTGGAAGAGTTATCCGACATCGGCAAGATTATGGTGCCATTTTCCTCTGTGACCACAGGTGAACTTCCCTCCCAGTAGAATTTTGTACCATTAATGTTAATTTCTTTCTTCTCACCTACTCAATATAGAAATCAGATATGTTTGTACAGGTGGTCCACAATTTACAGCAGTTCATTTAGTGACGTTAAAAGTTACAACCACGCTGAAAAAAGTGACTATTGACTGTTTTAACTGACTCATATTTATGATGGTTGCAGTGTCCCAGGGTCCCGTGATCCCATTTTGCGACCTTCGGTCAAGCAAAGTCCATGCGGAAGCCTGATTCACGTAAAAGCTTTGCTACTAATTTAACAACTGCGACGGTTCACTTAACAACTGGGGCAAGAAAGGTCACAAAACGGGGCAAAACTCACTTAACAAATACCTCACTTAACAGCAGAAATCTTGTGCTCAATTGCGGTTATAAATTGAGGACTACCTGTAATTTTTTTGTCAGGGCTGACTACAAGTCTTCAATTCTCAACAGGTTCACACAGACTGAGACAAGAGCCCAATTGCCCTCCTGGATCCGCCCTTACGTCAAAACTTACGAAAACTTTGGACATGCCATCCGGGACGTCTCTCATTTCTTCCGTACTCTCCAACAGCGTGTAAGTATAAAACAGCAACACGTGAGTGGGTGGTGGTGAAAGAATGTCCCCCAATTATCAGAGGAAGTGTTCTGATGAGTACATCAGACATTTAAAGCATTCGCCCACAGACTTTTTTTTTAGAATCTTGACCCCTTGTTAATTCAGGAAATTGACCTATTAACTTTTGAAACAAAAATGTTTGGATACCTTCCAGAGTATCTGGGAGGAGTGTCAGGAGATTTTTTTTTTTTTAAATTGATTTTTTAAAATTGATTTCCTGGAAGCACGAAGCTGAGATCACCAGCCTGAAGATGACGAATGAGACTTCGTCGAAACGTCGCCAAGACACTTCCAATTTTACGTGGGAGAAGACCCGAATAACCAAAGACCTACATATATATATATATATATGTATATATAAATTTGATTTATATGCTGCCCTTCTCCGGAGACTCAGGGCGGCTTACAATGCCTTAAGCAATAGCCTTCATACTTTCGTATATTTATACAAAGTCAGCTTATTGCCCCCACAAACTGGGTCCTCATTTTACCTACCTTAGAAAGGATGGAAGGCTGAGTCAACCTTGAGCCTGGTGGGATTCGAACTTACAGTAATTGCAGGCAGCTGAATGTTCTTCTTTCTTTCTTTCTTTCTTTCTTTCTTTCTTTCTTTCTTTCTTTCTTTCTTTCTTTCTTTCTTTCTTTCTTTCCTTCCTTCCTTCCTTCCTTCCTTCCTTCCTTCCTTCCTTCTTCTTTTTTTAATTAGATTTATATGCCGCCCTTCTCAGGAGACTCAGGGCGGCTTACAATGCATTAAGCAATAGCCTTCATCCTTTTGTATATTTATACAAAGTCAGCTTATTGCCCCCACAAACTGGGTCCTCAATTTACCCACCTTAGAAAGGATGGAAAGCTGGGTCAGCCTTGAGCCTGGGGAGATTTGAACTTACAGTAATTGCAGACAGCTGATGTTAATCACAATGCTTTAGTCTGCTGAGCCACCAGGCCCTTTCTAATTTGATTTATATGCTGTCCTTCTCCGGAGACTCAGGGCGGCTTACAATGCCTTAAGCAATATCCTTCATACTTTTGTATATTTTATACAAAGTCAGCTTATTGCCCCCACAAACTGGGTCCTCAATTGACCTACCTTAGAAAGGATGGAAGGCTGAGTCAACCT
The DNA here is from genome assembly GCA_030761175.1 of Masticophis lateralis. NCBI lineage: Eukaryota > Metazoa > Chordata > Lepidosauria > Squamata > Colubridae > Masticophis > Masticophis lateralis. Next base: position 209,848,998 of record JAUDYJ010000003.1, on the reverse strand, counting down.
TGAGCCTGGTGAGATTCGAATTTGCAGTAATTGCAGTCAGCTGGTGTTAATCACAATGCTTAGTCTGCTGAGCTATCCAGGCTCTCATTTTGGAATGAGATTGAGATGAGGGATCCTTGGCGGTCTCTGAACTTGGTGCTTTTCCTGCAGATGTATTATTTCCCTAATGCCCAATACCAGAAGGGAATGGGGCAGTGGTGAAATCCAAACCGGTTTCCTACCGGTTTGCTGGCCACGCATATGTGCTGTGCTCACACGCTGTGCACATGCATGTGCAGTCCATGCCAAACGTGCTGCACATACATGCACAGTACAAACCCAGTGCACGCGCAGTGTGCACCAAACGTACACTATGAGCATGCTCAGTACGCGCTAAATTTGCAGAAAAAGGCTTTGGAAGGTAAGTATAAGGTAAGTATAAGGTAAGTATAACAGCGGGGGGGGGGCACAGCTGTGCCGCACGATTTTAAATCGTGCGGCACAGCTGATTGTCGGAAATACCAGTTTGGAGGAATTGGTAGGTTTTTTGTTTGTTTTTTTTTATTGCTAATGGTTCGCCCGGTAATATTTCACTGCTGGAATGGAATTTGTGGAGAGGAGGAGGAGAACGGGGGGGGGGGGGGGGGTAGTGCTCTCTGAACTTGGTGGTTTTCTTTTTTTTTTTTTTTTAAATTTGATTTATATGCCGCCCTTCTCCGGAGACTCAGGGCGGCTTACAATGTGTTAAGCAATAGCCTTCATACTTGTGTATATTTTTTATACAAAGTCAGCTTATTGCCCCCACAAATTGGGTCCTCCATTTACCCACCTTAGAAAGGATGGAAGGCTGAGTCGACCTTGAGCCTGGCTAGGATTGAACTCACAGAAATTACAGGCAGCTGGTGTTAATTGCTGCCTTTAGTGGGAGGCATTAGCCCCCTACGCTACACAGGCTCCTTCTTGCAGAGGTTTCATTAGCAAACTAGGTAACATCCACTGAGGCTAGCACTGATAATGTTACCTAGTTTGGGTAATGAAACCCCTGCAAGAAAACAAGCTGAGAGAGCATTAAGGATCCCAGTCATCATCGTCCTCATCCTCATCCTCGTCCTCCTCCTTCTCAGGGTTCCAAGTAATACATCCCATTCAAGGAGAACTCCAAAGCAGGCAATTTGCTCAAATAACATTCCATTGGGACATATCAAATTTATTTATTGATTGATTCGATTTATATGCAGCCCTTCTCACGGAGACTCGGGGCGGCTTACAATGCATTAGGCAATAATGCATTAAGCAAATTGGCAAGCTCCTGGTGAAAAATAGAATGGCACCTTTGCGGCCTCTAACCCGACGCAGGTCCCGGGTCTCTCCTTGGTTTTCCATGGAGCTCCGGGAAATGAAACATCGGAAAAGACGCCTAGAGGAACGTTGGAGGTCCTCCCGATCTGAATCTGACCGAACACAGTTAAAAACCCATATTAGGTCTTATCTAGTGGCAATGGAAGCGACGAAATGAGATTACTTCGCCGCCCTCATTGCATCTGCAGAAAACCGCCCAGCGGCCCTGTTTCGTGTGACCCGCTCCCTCCTCAATCAGGGAGCGAGGGAAGACCCTTTACAGGGCAGAGCTGAGGATTTTGTACAGTTTCTGCATGATAAAATCGCTCAGATCCGGATCGGATTGGACTCTGACTGGACAGAATCCAATCGGGAGACTAGGGTGGGTCTTGAGAATAATATCTGGATTGAGTTTGACCCTGTTTTTGTCAAGGAAGTGGACAGGATTATGGGCAAATTTAGTTCCTCCGCTTGCTTATTGGACCCTTGTCCCTCCTGGTTGGTTTCGGCTGCCAGGGAGGTTTAGGGTTTTTTTCAGTTTTTATTGAATTTATATACCGCCCTACTCCCGAAGGACTCAGGGCGGTGTACAGCCATAAAATAAAACATATAAATACAAAAAAATTAAAATAGAATAAAACGAATTAAATAATTTGGCTGACAATTTAAAACCCCAATAATTTAAAACAAATTAAAATTCCCATTTAAAAGGGGGAAAAAGATTTAGGTCAGGCCGGCTTGGTGGAATAAATGAGTCTTGAGCGCGCGACGGAAGGTGCGCAGGTCCGGGATCCTCCGTATCTCTGGGGGCAGCACGTTCCAGATGGTAGGTGCTCCCACAGAGAAGGCTCTCCCCCTGGGGGCCGCCAGTCGACATTGTTTGGCCGACGGCACCCGGAGGAGCCCCTCTCTATGGGAGCATACTGGCCGGTGGGAGGCTATTGGTGGTAGTAGGCGGTCCCGTAAATAACCAGGTCCCAAGCCATGGAGCGCTTTAAAGGTGATAACCAAAACCTTGAAACGTACTCGGAAGACCACCGGGAGCCAGTGCAGCTCGCGCAGGAGAGGTGTTACATGGGAGCGCCATGTCGCTCCCATCACCACGCGCTCTGCGCCAGTTGGAGCCTCCGAGTGCTCCTCAAGGGGAGCCCCATGTAGAGAGTGTTACAATAGTCCAGACGGGAGGTGACAAGGGCATGAGTGACTGTGTGTAAGGAGTCCCTATCTAGAAAGGGACGCAACTGGCGGATCAGGCGAACCTGATGAAAGATCCTCCCGATCACGGCTGTCAGATGCTCTTCTAAGGACAGCCGTGAATCCAGGAGGACGCCCAAGTTGCAAGCTTTCCGTGGGGGCCAGTGATTCACCCCCAATAGTCAGCGATGGCACCAACTGACTATATCGGGACGTCGGAAACCACAGCCACTCAGTCTTGGATGGGTTGAGCCTGAGCCTGTTTCTCCCCATCCAGATCCGTACAGCCTCCAGACACCGGGACATCACTTCAAGGGCATCGTTGGGGTGACTAGAGACTGGATCCAGGGAATTGTCAACGCTTCGTTGAGAGAGGGGAACTTCCCCGCCTCTCTTAAGGAGGCGGTGGTTCGACCCCTCCTCAAGAAGCCTTCCCTGGATCCAGACTTCTGTCTTAGACTTTGCAGAATGTAGATTTATGGAGCATTTAGAGTTTCTCAAGCCTCCTGCCCCATTGCCAACAATTACAGCAGCCCTCTGAATTCGGGAGGACAGAATATCCTGGTTTAGCCAATATGTGGTATAACATCATCCATTTGACGTTGCTCTCTCCTGTTACTACATCTTCCCCCCAACTCCCAAAATTGTGACTATGGGTAGCCCTCGATTTGCGACCACCATTGAGCCCATCATTTCTGTTGCTAAGTGAAACATTTGTTAAGTGAGTTTTGACCCGTTTTACAACCTTTCTTGCTAAGTAAATCACTGCAGTTGTTAAGTTAGTAACACGGGTGTTAAGTGAATCTGGTTTCCCAATTGACCAATTGCGTATCAGAAGGCCGCAAAAGGAGATCACGTGATCGCTGGACCCCCGCGACCGTCATAAATATGAACCAGTTGCCAAGCGTCTGAAATTTTGAACACGCCATCGCAAGGCGGCAATGGGAAAACGTTCATAAGTCACTTTTTTCAATGCCGTTGTAACTTCAAGCAGTCACTAAGTGGACTGTTGTAAGTCGAGGACTACCTGTATTGGCCATTTGAAAATGGTCTACCTGTAACGTGATGTTTCTCATTTCTGTACAGATGCCAGGTCCGCTACCTCCTCGTCATCTTCCTTCTACTATCACTGCCGAAGAAAATGATTCTTCTTCTTCGTCGTCTTCTTCGTCTTTTGTTCCGTGCAAGCAATTTCCTACTGGGACAAAAGCCAACGTGTTGGAAGACCATGTTCCTAGTCTGAAAAGGAAGCGGATGGGTCAGTACATTCCTTTCCTTAACATGTGAAAATAGGAAACATCTACAAGTCATCCTCAACTTGCAACAGTTCATTTATTTATTTATTTACCGCCCTGAGTCCGTCAGGAGAAGGGCGGTATATAAATCTAATAAATAAATAAATAAATAAATAAATAAATAAATTTATTTATTTATTTATTTGATTTATTTATTTGATTTATTTATTAGATTTATTAGATTTATAAACCGCCCTACTCCTGGGGGACTCAGGGCGGTGTACAGCCATAAATAAAACATATAAATACAAAAGTTTAAAATAGAATAAAACGAATTAAATAATTTGGCTGACAATTAAAACCCCAATAATTTAAAACAAATTAAAATTCATAATTAAAAGGGGAAAATAACTTAGGTCAGGCCGGCTTGTTGGAATAAATAGGTCTTGAGCGCGCGACGGAAGGTGCGCAGGTCCGGGATCCTCCGTATATCCGGGGGGAGCTCGTTCCAGATGGTAGGTGCTTAAAATTTAAATAAAATCTAATTTTATTTCTATACCGCCCTTCTCCCAAAGGACTCAGGGCGGTGTACAGCCAGAGTGAAAACCACAAAATATACCGACATCATAAATTTAAAATTCAGAATTATTAAAACTATTAAACAATTTCGGCCGAATTTAATTAAAAACCCAAAAATTAAAACTCCAGATTTAAAATTCATTTACATAGACAGCCCCGCCTGTCGGAACAGCAGGGTCTTGAGGGCACAGCAAAAAACACGGAGGTCGGAGATCTTGCGTATTTCCAGGGGCAGTTCATTCCAAAGGGCAGGAGCTCTCACAGAGAGGGCTCTCCCCCTGGGTGTTGCCAGTTGACATAGTTTGGCCGACGGCACCCTGAGGAGTCCCTCTCTGTGTGAGCGAACGGGCCGGTGGGAGGCTATCGGTGGCAGAAGGCAGTCTCATAGGTACCCAGGTCCTAAGCCATGGAGCGTTTTAAAGATGGTGACCAACACCTTGAATCGCACCCGGAAGACCACTGGGAGCCAGTGGAGCTCACGCAAGAGAGTTGTTACATGGGCGCAGCGAGTTGGAGCCTCCAAGTGCTCTTCAAGGGGAGCCCCATGTAGAGAGCATTACAGTAGTCCAAACGGCAACAGTTCATTTAGAGACTGCTCAAAGTTACAATGGCACTGAAAAAAAGTGACTTAGAAACATTTTTCACACTTATGACCATTTTTTTTTTTTAAATTTGATTTATATGCCGCCCTTCTCCGAAGACTCAGGGCGGCTTACAGTGCGTTAAGCAATAGCCTTCATACTTTTGCATATTTATACAAAGTCAGCTTATTGCCCCCACAAACTGGGTCCTCAATTTACCCACCTTAGAAAGGATGGAAGGCTGAGTCAACCTTGACTCATTGTGGCATCCCCATGATCAAAATTCAGATGCTTGGCAACTGACTCATTTATGGCTGTTGCGTCCTTCTGAACAAGCAAGGTCAATGGAGAAGCCAGATTCACTTAACAATCATATTATTATCTTAACAACGGCAGTGAATCACTTAACAACCATGGCAAGAAATGGGGCGAAACTCAATAAATGTATCATTTAACAACAGACGTTTTGGGCTCAATTGTCATAAATCGAGGACAACCTGTATTTTTAAAAAAAACTTCTAGTTGCAGGAAGTCATCAACTTACAACCATAACTGAGCTTAAAACTTCCGTTGCTAAGCAAGGCAGTTGTTAAAGAAGACATAGATTAGGGTCTTGTTGGAGGAGAAAAAAAAAATCTGTGATCTTGGCTTGACTTCCTCTCTTTTTGTCATCTTGTACTACAAGTATAGACCTCAACTTAGGACCACAATTGAGCCCACAGTTTCCATGGCTAAGAAAGACAGTTGTGAGTTTTGCCCCATTTTACGACCTTTTTACGACAGTGGGTTAAGCGAATCACTGCAGCTGTTCAGTGAATCATGCAGTTGTTACGCTTCCTCATTTGACTTTGTCGAAACTCGGCTGGGAAGGTCAGAAATGGTGATTGTGTAACCCTGGAACAGTGCAATTGTGATAAATACACACCAGTTTCCAAGCACCTGAATTTTGATCACGTGACTGTGTGAAAAAGGGTCATAAGTCACTTATTTCAGCCCCCTTGCAACTTCAAACGATCACTAAACAAATGGTTGTAAGCAAAGATTACCTGTATCTTATTATTAGTTTAGTTTAGTTCAGTTTATTAAATTTGTATACCGCCCTTCTCCTGGTGGACTCAGGGCGGTGCACAGCTAGGAATAAAAAACACTTCAATACAAAATTTAAAATTTGTAAAAGAATTAAACAATTTTTTGGCCCAGAAAATTTAAAAACCCATAAACAATTTAAAATTTAAAACCCATAGACAATTAAAAAACTAAAAGGGTGGGGGGGTTACGCCAGCCCAGCTTGACAAAATAAAGAAGTTTTTAGGGCACGGCGAAAAGCCCGGAGATTAAGTTACCCTTGACTTTGAGCCAATCACCAGGAAACTGTGAGTTCTAATCCTGCCAGAAGCATGAAAGCTGGCTGAATGACTTCGAGCCAGTCATTCTCTCTCAGCACAACCCACTTCATACAGAGGTTGTTGTGGGGAAAAATAGGGGGAGGAAAGGTAAGTTCACTGCCTTGAGTTACTTATAAAAGTAATAAAGGCAAGATAAAAATCTAACAAAAGAAGTAAACGTTGCAAACATCAATGACACAGATGGTGACATGCAAATGTTGATTTATGTAATGTCCAGTAACACTGACGTTGCATGAGGCACAGTTTCAAGGTAACTGCTTGTTGGCTTGATCCGGCTGTTTCATTTGCTTTGCTTACTCAAGGATAATTTAATCTTTCATATTCTGAGACATCCTGGAACAGTTGAAACATTCCTGGTTTTAATCCAGGGGTGGAATGCTCACGGTTCAGACCGGATCACCTGATGCGGTAGCGATGGAGGCAGGTGGTTCGGAGAACTGGTAGCAAAAATCCCTGTCCGTCCCCCCCATCCCCCAGCTGAGCCACACAATCATCAGAGGCTTTTTTTTTTAATTTTTAAAAGCATTTTTTCTACGAACTCTTCAGTGGAAAAAATGCTTTTAAAAGTATTTAAAAAAAGCCTGTGATGATCGCGCGGCTCAGCTAGGATCGTCAAATGCTTTTAAAAGCCTCTGATGATGCCAGCTGAGTTGCCTGATCGGCAGAGACTTTTTTTCTTTTAAAAGCCTCTGACGATCCAAGCTGAGTTGCTTAATCAGCAGAGGCTTTTTTTCTTTTAAATGCTTCTGAGGATCCAAGCTGAGTTGCTTAATCAGCAGAGGCTTTTTTTCTTTTAAATGCCTCTGAGGATCCAAGCTGAATTGCTTAATCAGCAGAGGCTTTTTTTTTTTTAAATGCCTCTGACAATCCAAGCTGAGTTGCTTAATCAGCAGAGGCTTTTTTTTTCTTTTAAAAGCCTCTGAGGATCCAAGCTGAGTTGCCTGATCGGCAGAGGCTTTTTTTTTTCTTTTAAAAGCCTCTTGACGATCCAAGCTGAGTTGCCTGATTGACAGAGGCTTTTAAAAGAAAAAAAAAGCCTCTGCCGATCAGGCAACTCAGCTGGGAGCGTCAGAGCCTTTTGGAAGCATTTTTTTACAACCGCTTCGCGGAAGGGGTTGTAGAAAAAATGGTTTTAAAAGTAAAAAAAAAAAATTGGCCATGCCCACCCAGTCACATTACCCCCCCACACACCAAGCCATGCCCACAGAACCGGTAGTAACAAATTTGAGGTTTCACCACCGTTTTATATTATGGCCTTGTGCCAATTGTTCACAGTTTACACCAAATTGTTCCATTTGCATGCCTCGTAATTGTGCTACCAGTAAACAAGAATACTTGTAGCTTAGGGTTGACATGAGGGGTCCTTGGCGATCTCTGAGCTTGGTTGTTTCCTTGACGTTTCATCACCCAACTGGGTATTATCATCAGCTCAAACCCCGCTCCCTTCTAGCACTGATGATGTTACTTAGTTGGATAATGAAACTTCTGCAAGAAAAGAAACAACCTAAGAAAGGACTGAGGACCCTACAGTCCTCCTCCTCTTCCTGCCCCTCCTCCTCCTCCTCCTCCTCCTCCTCCTCCTTCCCGCAAACCCTACTCCCTTCTAACACTGATGAGGTTGCCTAGTTTGGTAATGAAACGTCGGCAAGAAAAAAACCCAGCTCAGAGAGGATCAAGGACTCCACAGTCGTCATCCTCCTCCTTCTCCTTCTCCAAACCCTCCTCCCTTCTAACGCTGATGAGGTTTCCTAGTTCCTCTTCCTCCTCCTCAAACCCTCCTCCCTTCTGATGAGGTTGCCCAGTAGGGTAATGAAATGTCTGGAAGAAAATAAGCCAGCTCAGAAAACACCCAGGCCCCCTCACAATTGTGTTGCTTTCAAGGAATGCCGACTGTTTGCTATGCTGGCTGGAGAATTCTGGGAGTTGAAGTCCATCAGCCTTAAAGCGGCTGGAGAATTCTGGGAGTTGAAGTCCATCAGCCTTAAAGCGGCTGGAGAATTCTGGGAGTTGAAGTCCACCAGCCTTAAAATGGCCAAGTTTGAAGACCTCTTGGTCTAAGGCAACAGATAATTGTTTTTGCCTTCATTGTTTTTTTTTTTAAATAATTTATTTTTAAAAATTTAAATAAATTGGTAATTTATTTGTAGTCCAATGACTTAGGGGCTTTTGTGGTTCACTGTTGCAACTTTTGACGGTCACGAGTGTATAAATGTAAGGGAAAAAAACCATCGGCCGAGTAATGTAACAAGTGGCTCCGACTGGCCATCCACTCCAGCACATTTTGTTAACGGTTAACGCAAACAAGAATAGCTTTCTTAGGAAATCTTAGTCATAACACGGAAAAAGTCTTAATCCTAAAGTTCTTCAAATATCTGCTGTCAGGGAATTGCACAAACGGAGTCAGAGACGCTGACAGGAACTTGCAGCTTTATATAAATATATTTAGCATCTATTTATATAACTATAGAATATTTATAGTACATGAGATAATCAGGCACATCACTGCATCATGAGGTAAATTAGAGAAAAGCATCCATGGCGGGGAAAAGGGGAAACTCCCCCTTCTTGCCCGCCAATCAGTCATAACGTAGCTTGCCTCACGCAGGAGCTCGCCCTCTCCAATCAATCAAAACCACAATTTTGTGTTAATATAATGTTCCAGGTACTAAATTAAATATCTTAACACACAGGTAGTCCTCGACTTAGGACCACTGTTGAGCCCAACTTTTATGTTGTTAAGGGAGACCTTTGTTACGCGGGTTTTGGCCCATTTTACGGCTTTTCTGGCCACAGTTCTTATTTTTTTTTTTTATTTTATTTTATTTTATTTTATTTTATTTTATTTTATTTTATTTTATTTTATTTTATTTTATTTTATTTTATTTTAATTTTATTTCTATACCGCCCTTCTCCCAAAGGACTCAGGACAGTGTGCAGCCAAGTAAAAACACAAAAATATACAAACATCATAATTTAAATTTAAAATTATTAAACCATTTCGGCCGGAAATAGTTAAAAACCCAAGGTTAAAATTCCAATTTAAAATCCATTCTTAAGGGAATTGCCACACTTGTTAAATTAGTAAGGCAATTATTCAGTGACTCTGGCTTCCCCGTGGACTTGGCTTGTCAGAAGGCCGCAAAAGGAGATCGCGTGACACACCCCTCCCCCCCCCCGGGGATGCTGCAACCGTCATAAATATGAGTCAGAATACAAATTATGATCACCTGGCCATGGGGGATGCTGCAATGGTTTGCAAAAGTGAATAATGGCCATAAGTCACTTTTTTCAGTAATGTCGTCACTCTGAACGGTCACTAAACCAAATGTTGTAAGTCGAGGACTTACAACATTTGGACAAGTATTGGGCAAGTTAGCACCGCTCCTCTTTTCTCTTCCTATCCCTTAGTAGAACGGAAAGAAAGTTGTTCGAAATGCATTTTTTTTCCCAGGCTCTGTTTCTGTTTCTTGTCTCAGATAACAGAGAGGCCGGGGTGTGCGTGGCCTATGGGCAGGGCCCATCCTCTTCCAGAAGGCAGCCTGGAGGCCTCTTGGATGCTCTGGAGCACAACGATAAAAGCTGCCATGAAACAGACGAGGAGAAGTGCTTGCCGGGAGAGGAATCGGTATGCACATGGACTGGACTGGACGGAGCTCGTTTAGGTCCCCTTTATTACAGAATTTCTTCGATGTGGGTGGCAGCGAAGTAAACATAAACTTCCTCCTGCCTTTGATTTTCCACTACTTCTCTCATGATGATATTCAGACTTTAAAGGCTCTTTTGGAAATAGATTAAATAGATAGACAGACAGACAGACATAGATAGGTAGGTGATAGGTAGGTCGATAGTGGCTTTTAAAAAATAGGCAAGCAAACAGACATACAGAGATAGATAGGTGATAGGTAGTTAGATAGTATCTTAAAATTAATTAGGTAGACAGATGATAGAAAGGTAGGTAGGTAGGTAGGTAGGTAGGTAGGTAGGTAGGTAGATAGATAGATAGATAGATAGATAGATAGATAGATAGATAGATAGATTAGATAGATACCATACTTTTCAGAGTATAAGATGCACGTTTTTCCCTCTAAAGAGGGGAAGCCATTTTTGGCCTTCCAAAACTCCGCCCCGCTCGTTCCATTTTTGTGAAAAACAGGCCCGTTTTTTGCCTGTTTTTCACAAAAGCAGTGTTTTTGCCCTCCCCCAGGAGCACTCTGCAGGCCTCCCGAACCTTCTGCATGCCTCCTTTTTTGCAAAAACGGGCAAAAAATGGCCTGTTTTTTGCCCGTTTTTGTGAAAAAGAGGTCGTGCAAAGGGTTTGGGAGGCCTGCAGAGTGCTCCTGAGGGCCAGGGAAGGCAAAAACTTTTTTTTTTTTCCTTACTTGCCTCTTCGAAATCTTGGTGCATCTTATACACTGGTGTGTCTTATAGTCCGAAAAATACGGTACATACATACATATAGACATACTGTAGATAGATAGCTACTGTAGATTGATAGACATACTGTAGATAGCTACACTGTCGATAGATGGGTAGATAGGTAGGGATAGATGAGAAACAGATTAGATAGATAGGTGATAGACAAGCAGATTGATTGAGACAGACAGACAGACAGACAAACTGGATGGATGGATGGATGGATGGATGGATGATAGAGAGCTGGATTAACTAAATTGTTAACTTAATTATCAATTTCTAAGTCTGTCCTGCTGATTTTCAGCATTGGCTCTGGCTGTTGTTTGGGAACGTCACTGGCTGCATAGTGGAGAAATTTTTAAAAAATTTGCCTAGTCATCTGTCCACTTCTGACATCTACTTGAACTCCCGTGCTTTCAATGCCAAAAAAATGGATACCCGGAAATATTGCAGTCTTCCCAGAAACTGTTAAGTCAGCTTTCATAAACAAAACAGTTCTCTTCAGATAAATTGCTCTTAAATTTCTGCAAGCCCCACTTAGCACTGCTTTCATGGGCTGATTTGGTTATCTGAAGTTGACCTATTAAGGAAGGCAGACATTTTTTCTCCTTTAAAACTATTGAAATTGATGGATGAGGCATGGTAGAATATTTATTTCACTGTAAACTACCTCGGAATGTTTATAGTTTGGAAAGTCCTAAAAGCTGCACTAAATAAATAAATAAAATACATTTTAAAAAAAATCTTCTATAAGGTAGCCCTTGACTTACGACCATAATTGAGCCCAAATTTTCTGTTGCTAACTGATACAGTTAAGTGAATTTTGCCCCATTTTATGACCTTCCTTGCTACAGTTGTTAAGTGAATCGCTGCAGTTGTTAAGTTTGCTAAGGGAATCTGGTTTCCCCGTCAACTTTGCTTGTCAGAAGGTCGCAAAAGGTGATCCCGGGACATGCAACCGTCATAAATGTTAGTCAGTTGTCAAGCATTGGAATATAAATCATGCGGCCATGGGGGATGCTGCAGTGGTCTGAAGTGTGAAAAATGTCACAAGTCCCATTTTTCAGTGCCTTTGTAACTTCAAACTATCACTAAGTGAACCGTTGTAAGTCGAGGACTACTTATATTTTAGCATCAGCTTTCTAAATGTTTACGAGCATCCTGAATCCCTAGGCGCGTGATGGTGAACCTATGGCGTGAGTGGCAGAGGTGGCGCACACAGCCCCCTCTGTGGGCATGCACATCATCGCCAGCTGCTCTTTCAGGTTCCGCTGTGAGCATGATGCGCACCAAGCAGCTGCTCTCTCCCGGTGCTCTGGTGCACGCTCCAGTTTCAGCACTCAGTGCCGAAAAGGTTAGCCGTCACTGCCCTAGGCAATATTGGGATTTAATGTTGGAGTTTAAAAGGAGCGAGTTGTTTTCCCTTGAACTTATACAAAACAGATTCACAAATTAATTAAGGATTAAAACATTTGCAGAAGAAGTTAAAAGAAAACCCCACCCTTAAAAATACTTCTTCTTGGCTCCACTGCTAATCGTACAGCTTAGCTGAGAAATGTTTAATTTTCTGTTTCACATTCTGCTAACATGTTTTTTTTTCTCTCTCTCTGTTTTGTTTTTCTTCCTGAGTTGGATTTCTTTCTAGTAATTTCTGTACTCGCTCAAATGTTTTGGTTATTTTTTAAAAAGTGGTTTGACTGTTCTTTGGCCCTCGAGTGTCAGCATGTATTTCTCAGGAGGGAAATCCCACTTGCTCAGATCATGGGTTTCTATCTTAAATGTCTCCACTACTTAGGCTTTATTTTTTTATTTGTGAAATTTTATTCCATAAAATTCATAAAAGGTGACTCTGGGCGGCTTACAAAGTTAAAAAGAATAAAACAATTCAACAATATGAATATAGTAAGAATAAAGCACTATAAACTCAGTGCAGTAAGCCTCCCAGAGTCACTCTGAAACAAGATGTCCTCAATTTACAACAGTTTGTTTAGTGACTGTTTGAAGACACAACAGCACTAAAAAATGACATGACCATTTTTTACACTTAGGACAGTGTGACAAGGAATGTCGTAATATGCGATAAAATTCACTTCACAACTGTCTTGTTTAGCAATAGAAATCTTGGGCTCAATTGTGGTCGTAAGTGGAGGACTGCTTGTATAAAGAATGATTGAAAGAAAAGAAAGGAAGGGAAGGAAGGAAGGAAGAAGAGAAAGAAAGGAAAGAAAGAAAGAAAGAAAGAAAGAAAGAAAGAAAGAAAGAAAGAAAGAAAGAAAGAAAGAAAGAAAGAAAAAGAAAGCTCAAGGGTTTTTCCACCAATTGAATGATTTCTTCACCTACTGTGGGATTTAGTGAGAGGTCAGTTTTTGTGATCACCTGAAATTATGTTAGAAAGAGTGGCTACCTTTACTACCACAAACGCCTCCCCAGAGAAAAGGAAGACCGTGCTATTTAACCTTGTTTTTTTTTATAGGCAAAGCGTTTGTCAACTTTATCTCTTCAGTATGAAAAAAAACTGATGGACCAACAGAAAGGCAGCGGCCGGAAGAAAATCAAGATAGTCAGCGGCGTGGTATGTGGCATTTGCAGCGGCTGTAAAAGGATGTATAACCAGATGAGCCCCATTCATACAACCTCTTGACCTATTGTGGAGGAAAGGTTTCCTCCTCCAGCCTTTAATCTTTATATCAGAGGTGCCCATGGTCACGCGACCAAAAATTCAGATGCTCATATTTATGACAGTGTCCTGTGGTCATGTGATCCCCTTCTGCGACCTGACGAACCGAGTCAATGAGGAAGTCAGAATCACTTAACATCCGCGTTACTAACTTAACAAAGGAGCCTGGATAGCTCAGTAGACTAAGCACTGTAATTAAAACCCAGCTGTCTGCAATTACTGCTAGTTCGAATCCCCAGGCTCAAGGTTGACTCAGCCTTCCATCCTTTCTAAGGTAGGTAAATGGAGGACCCAGTTTGTGGGGGCAATAAGCTGACTTTGTATAAATATACAGAAGTATGAAGGCTATTGCTTCACGCATTGTAAGCCGCCCTGAGTTTTTGGAGAAGGGTGGCATATAAATCAAATTTTAAAAAAAAACCTGCAGTGATTCACTTAACAACTGTAGCAAAAAAAGCTCCTGTGGCAAAATGCACAACTCTCTTAGCGACAGAAACGTTGGACTCAATTGAGATAGTAACTCGAGGACGACCCTGTGTTCCGAAGCTGCTGTGCTCATTTCGTCCGCTTCCCCCTTGTCTGTAGGAAACAATGATTACACGAACTAGTATGCCAAGTTTTGTTTCCTCTTAAACATGATGATTTCCTAGCCTCTCTCTAAATATTCTATGCTAGGTTTCTGTCTATACTATTTATAGCCTGTTTCTATGTCTTAATAATCCATGTGCTGACAAGGGTTTGATAGATCATCAGCACTAAGTAAACACATTTTCCACTGCAACTACAATTCTCTTGTAGTTGTCTTGTTGGATTCTTGAAACAAATTCCTCATCGCCGTTACTCCCACTACATTGAACATTGCGATGAGTTAGATTTGGGCCCTGCACATGCTAAGCTACAAATAAACACGATGAGCATGTGATATAAGTCAGCAGCTGTGTTTGTCTGGTTGATCTAATTAAGGACAATCGTTTGGGCACCACTGTGATATATGCATTCTTTCAAAACAGCTGGAGCTTTTGTTCTGTACATTGGGGATCCTTTATGATCCTGTGTGGCCTCTGGATGGGATTGCATTGTCACTCCTGCTAGATCAGCAGACAGGAGACATGGCCAGGGGGTGTTTTGCCCAGGTTTGGTTGATGGGCCAGTCATGGCCTTACTTTGGTTGAAAGACTTAACGGCCACAATTGAAGCCACAATTGATGTTGCTAAACAAGACAGTTGTTAACGAACCGCACAGCAGCTGCCCAGATGAAGTTGGAGACACTAACACAAATTTGTAGTCTTTTATAGGTATAAGTATATTTAGCATTCAAGTTTACAGCATCCAGAAAAACTAGAATGGAATGGAATGGAATGGAATGGAATGGAATGGAATGGAATGGAATGGAATGGAATGGAATGGAATGGAATAGAATAGAATAGAATAGAATAGAATAGAATAGAATAGAATAGAATAGAATAGAATAGAATAGAATAGAATAGAATAGAATAGAATAGAATAGAAAAATGGAGTGGAGTGGAGTGGAGGAGTAGAGTAGAAAGGAATGGAATGGAATGGAATGGAATGGAATGGAATGGAATGGAATGGAATGGAATGGAATGGAATGGAATGGAATAGAATAGAATAGAATAGAATAGAATAGAATAGAATAGAATAGAATAGAATAGAATAGAATAGAATAGAAAATATGGAATGGAACGGAACAGAACAGAACAACAGAACAGAACAGAATAGAATAGAATAGAATAGAAAAATGGAGTGGAGTGGAGGAGTAGAGTAGAAAGGAATGGAATGGAATGGAATGGAATGGAATGGAATGGAATAGAATAGAATAGAATAGAATAGAATAGAATAGAATAGAATAGAATAGAAAATATGGAACGGAACGGAACAGAACAACAGAACAGAACAGAACAGAACAGAATAGAATAGAATAGAATAGAATAGAACAGAAAAATGGAGTGGAGTGGAATGGAGGAGTAGAGTAGAAAGGAATGGAATGGAATGGAATGGAATGGAATGGAATGGAATGGAATAGAATAGAATAGAATAGAATAGAATAGAATAGAATAGAATAGAATAGAATAGAATAGAATAGAAAAATGGAGTGGAGTGGAGTGGAGGAGTAGAGTAGAATGGAATAGAATAGGATAGGATAGGATAGAATAGAATAGAATAGAATAGAATAGAATAGAATAGAATAGAATAGAAAATATGGAATGGAACGGAACAGAACAACAGAACGGAACAGAACAGAACAGAACAGAACAGAACAGAACAGAATAGAATAGAATAGAATAGAATAGAATAGAATAGAATAGAATAGAATAGAAAATATGGAATGGAACGGAACAGAACAGAACAGAACAGAACAGAACAGAACAGAACAGAACAGAATAGAATAGAATAGAATAGAATAGAATAGAATAGAATAGAATAGAATAGAAAATATGGAATGGAACGGAACAGAACAGAACAGAATAGAATAAAACAGAACCATGATGGTGAACATATGGCACGTGTGCCCTATCTGTGGGCATGCGAGCATTACCGTAGCTCAGCTCCAGCGCACATATGCGTGCTGGCTCCAGCTGTATTTTGGCCTTCCGGGCCCACCAGAAGTTGGAAAAAGGGCTGTTTCCGGCCTCCGGAAGGCTTCCAGAGGGCCGGTGGGGGGTGGGGAAGGCCATTTTCATCCTCCCCAGGCTCCTAGAAAGCCTCTGGAGCCTGGAGAGGGCGAAAAACAGGCCTCCCGGGCCATCGTGTGCCAAAAGCAGGGGAAGCACGAGGTGGTCACACGCACACATGCGATCCCCCCCCCCCCATGCTCTCTCCATTTTTGGCACGTGACGGCAAAAAGGTTAGCCATCACTGGAATAGAATCAGAGTTGGAAGGGACCTTGGAGGTCTTCTAGTCCAACCCCCTGCCCAGGCAGGAAACCTACACCACTTCAGACAAATTTAATTTCATTAAAATTTCCAGTGTTGGAGCATTTACAACTTCTGCAGGCAAGTTGTTCCACTGATTCATTGTTCTAGCTGTCAGGAACAAGAGAGTCAGGAGCAGAGGAGTATCAGGAGGTAAGCTAAGCTGTACAGTTAGTCCTCGACTTACCATCACAACTGAGCCCAAAATGTCTGTTGTTAAGCTAGACATTTGTTAAGTGAATTTTGCCCCGTTTTACAACCTTACTTGCCACAGTGAATCACTGCACTTGATAAATTACTAATCTGGTTGTTAAGTGAATTTGGCTTCTTCATTGACTTCGCTCGTCCGAAGGTTGCAAAAGGGGATCACATGACCTTGGGACACAGCAACAGTCATAAATACGAACCAGTCGTCAAGCATCTGGATTTTGGGGTTGCTGCATAGGTCATAACTCTGAAAACCGGTCATAAGTCTCTTTTCAATGCCGTTGTAATTTTGAATGGTCGCTAAATGAACCGTTGTAAGCCGAGGACTGCCTGTATACAGTACACATGGAAAGTGGGGGGAGGGGGAATTCCCCTTTTATATTTACAGCAACCAATCATAGCGTAGATTGCATTGTGGGTGTGTCAGCACTTTCTATCCAACTAATAACTTATAAACTGTGTGTTATGGCCTTAAAAATGGGTGTTAATTTCATTTTGCCCAATTTTATGAGCTTTCTTGCTACAGTTATTAAGTGAATCACTGCAGCTGTCAAGTGACTCACGTGGTTAAGTCAATCTGTCTTCCCCATTTTGATTTTGCTTGTCAGAAGGTCGCAAAAGGTCATCCCAGGACGTTTCATGTATTGTAACTGTCATAAATATGAGTCATGCCAAGCGTCTGGATTTGGATCATGTGACCATGGGAAGGCTGCAATGGTTTGCAAATATTAAAAATGATTATAAATCACCTTTTTCAGTGCTGTTGTAACTTCAAATGGTCACTTAGCGAACTGTTGAGGACTACTTGTACTGTGATTCATGCCCTCATTGCCACCCAGAACAGAATACCAAGGTTGGAAGGAACCTCAGAAGTCTTCTACTCCAAACCTCTGTTCAAGCAGAAGACCCTATACCACGGGTGTCAAGCTCGATTTTATTGAGGGCCGCATCAGGATTGTGTTTTGACCTTGGGGGGCCGGGAAGAGCGTGGTCAGAGTGGGCATGGCCAGCTCAACGTCACTCGTGTCGGAGCGCCTAGGGTGGCCCGAGCGCTCTGCCAGCGAAATCAGGCTCCCGAGCTCCGTTTTCACCTCCGATGGCCTCCTGCAACCCTCTGCCAATAAAAACAGAGCTCTGTTTTTACTGGCAGATATACGACAGGCCGATCCTTCACTGTTTCCAGGGCAGCCCCCATGGGCCAGATCTAAACACCTCGCAGGCCGGATCCAGCCCCCAGGCCTTGAGTTTGACACCCTTGCCTTATACCATTTCAAATAAATGCTCTCTAATGTCTTCTTAATCCCCACCACCACCACCAGTGATGGAGCACCCACAGCTTCTGAAGGCAAGCCGTTCCACTACTGATGAACCAGTAAGGCTACTGCAGTGCGCTCTACGCGGTTTTTGAAGCACACTTCCGTTGGTTCAAGACGGAGTGTCACGGACGTTCATGCGGTCTTGCTGGCTGGCATAGATTAATCCTACTCTGTAGACCCACCATTGGCTTAGCATTAGCTTCCAAATGCAATTACATGTAGTCCTCGGCTTAAAACAGTTCACTTAGTGGCAGTTCAAATTTAAAACATCACTGACCATTTTTCACAGTGACAACCATTGCAACATCCCCAAGGTCATGTGATCAACTTTCAGATGCTTGGCAACTGACTCATATTTAGGACAATTGGAGGGTTCCGGGGTCATGTGTTCCCCTTTTGTACCTTCCAAGAAGCAAAGAAGCCTGGATAGCTCAGCAAACTAATGCAGTGTAATTTAACTCCAGCTGTCTGCAATTAATAAGTTCGAATCTCACCAGGCTCAAGGTTGACTCAGCCTTCCATCCTTTCTAAGGTAGGTAAATTGAGGACCCAGTTTGTGGGGGTAATAAGCTGACTTTGTACATAAGCATACTTTCATACAAAAGTATGAAGGCTATTGCTTAACGCATTGTAAGCCGCCCTGAGTCTCCGGAGAAGGGCGGCATATAAATCTAATTAAAAAAAGAAGAAGGAAGGAAGGAAGGAAGGAAGGAAGGAAGGAAGGAAGGAAGGAAGGAAGGAAGGAAAGAAAGAAAGAAAGAAAGAAAGAAAGAAAGAAAGAAAGAAAGAACATTCAGCTGTCTGCAATTATTGCAAGTTCGAGGCTCAGGGTTGACTCAGCCTTCCATCCTTTCTAAGGTAGGTAAATTGAGGACCCAGTTTGTGGGGGCAATAAGCTGACTTTGTATAAATATACAAAAGTATGAAGGCTATTGCTTAACGCATTGTAAGCCGCCCTGAGTCTCCGGAGAAAGGCGGCACATAAATCAGATTTTAAAAAAAAAAGTCAATGGGGAAGCCAGACTCACTTAACAACTATGTTACTAATTTAACAAGTGCAGTGATTCACTTAACAACTGTGGGGCCAAACTCACTTAACAAATATCTCACTTAGCAACAGAAATTTTGGGCTCATTGTGATTGCTCGTCGAGGACTACTGTAAAGTGCTGTCTTTAACTTAGAAGGGATCTTAATGACTTGGCACTGAATTTCCTGTAGGACCACATCTTTGCTCTGGAGTTTGCCTGGTTCATTTTTTTTAAATTAGATTTATATGCCACCTTTCTCCGAAGACTCAGGGCGGCTTACAATGCGTTAAGCAATAGCCTTCATACTTTTGTATATTTTATACAAAGTCAGCTTATTGCCCCCACAAACTGGGTCCTCAATTTACCTACCTTAGAAAGGATGGAAGGCTGAGTCAACTTTGAGCCTGGTGAGATTCAAACTGGTGTAATTGCAGACAGCTGGATGTTAATAACAGGCTTTAGTCTGCTTTTAGCCTGTTGAGCTATCCAGGTTCTGATAGCTTCGTGACAAGAGAGTAGCTGGCTATCTCCTATTAGACAGCAAATTCCTTCTAGCATTGATGATGTTTGTTTATTTATTTATTTATTAGTTTGATTTATAAGCCACCCTTTTCCAGAGACTCAGGGCGGCTTACAATGCGTTAAGCAATAGCCTTCATATTTTTGTATCTACCTGCTTAGTAGGACTTTCGGGGGCCCCCAAGCGGTGTTCTTTTTTATACAAAGTCAGCTTATTGCCCCCACAATCCGGGTCCTCATTTTACCTACCTTGAAAGGATGGAAGGCTGAGTCAACCTTGAGCCTGGTGAGATTCAAACTCGCAGTAATTGCAGGCAGTTGTCAGCTAAGTGCTACTTAACAGCACTTTAGTCCGCTGCACCACCAAGGCTCCTGTTACCCGATTGGGTAAGGGAACATCTGCAAGAAAACCATCAAGCTCAAGAGAGCACCAAGGACTCCACAGTCGTCCTCTTGTCTGCACCCCGTGTTTCCTTCTAGTGCTGAAGAGGTTACCTAGTTGGGTAATGAAACATCTGTAAGAAAACAAGCTCAGAGAGCACCAAAGACTTCGCTCTCCTCCACTTTTTGGGACGTCAGAGTGCTGAAGTCCAGAGGGATTTTTTTTCTATAATGGGGCTGTTTCTCTGGATGGCCTCCTGGGGGACATTACTTGTTTTCCAGAAACAGATGAAAATTGTCAAACAGGGATTGTCCAAGCCAGGGGAAAGAGGCAAGCGAGAAACTAGTCTGGAATTATTATGTGGGCATAAGACAGCAAGCCCCCCCCCCCCCCCCCCCCCCCACACACACACCAATGAAGTTTATCCAGTCTGGCCCAGGTGAAAACTGCCAGTCTGCGAAGATTCCTGTGAAATAGGCAAGAGCTATAAAATAGAATTTGGTTGCTTGTGCCTGACCAAAAATGGAGTTTTTACAGAGAGATTTCGCAAGGGTTAAGATGGGGGGTTAACCTAGAGGCACTATTTGTGTCTTTTAATATAGCATTATGTTATAATTCTCTTCTGTGCGCTCAAGAGTCTGTTTATGATGGCAGCGGGATATAAATATAATGAATAAATATCACCCTCTCTTTTTGACAATCTGACAAGTCATACATATAGTCAGGCAGTAGGAAATGGGCTGTGAAATCTCACTGCCGCCTGTTGTCGCACCGAGATTTAACTATCAGTGATAATCGCAAGGAAAAACAGATGTGCCTGGGAAGCTGAGCACGTTTGACTTAACCACTCATTTAACGACCATTTGCAGTTGCAGCGGCACTGGAAAAAATGACATGACCACTTTTCACATGACCCTATGGTCACGTGATCCAGATGGTCATGTGATCCAAATTTAGACGCTTGACACCTGGCAGTACCCCAAGGTCATGTGATCCCCTTTTGCGACCTTCTGACGAGCAGATTCATTTAACAATGGTGTTGCTAATTTAACTGCTGCAGTGATTCACGTAACTTTCTTGCTTAATAGCATCAATTTTGGGCTCCATTGTGGTCGTAAGTCGAGGACTTACCCGTACGTGTATTGTCTCAGGGCTGCCCATTAGAAAAGTGAAAAGAAACCAGACCAGGCAAAAACTGATGGGCATGAGTGACTTTTTCTTGGTGAATTTCAGGAGAATTGCAGCTGGCATGACCAGACAAGGTTGAATTGAAGGACCAAGTGTTCCTTTCATCTACCTGAACTAATTATGTTTACCTCAGTATAGCGTTTCCTAATAATCTTGTCTGTTTGCATCTACAAAGAACTATCTGGGGCCTTAAGGAAAATGCAACCTCAAGTAGATTCATTAAAATGTCTTATCAAAGAGAAAGAGCTCAAAACGTTTCTCAAGTTTTCAAGTCTTAACTAGGCCATTATTCACAGACCACAAATGCCTGCAAGATTATAACTAAGGATAACATTTAAAATATTTACTAGGGTGTAAGACATAAATTAAGTGCCAGTTTGATCTATTGGCTAATGCACCAGGTTACAAAGTGGGAGACCATGAGTTCTAGTCCCGCTATTGACATAGAAGCTGACTGGGTGACTTAGGGACAATCACCAGGAGACTGGGAGTTCTAGTTCTGCTTAGGCATGAAAAGGAGCCTCAGATAGCTCAGCCGGCTGAATAGCCTGTTATTAACATCCAGCTGTCTGCAATTACACCAGTTCGAGGTTCAAGGTTGACTCAGCCTTCCATCCTTTCTAAGGTAGGTCAATTGAGGACCCAGTTTGTGGGGGCAAGAAGCTGACTTTGTATAAAAAAATATACAAAAGTATGAAGGCTATTGCTTAACGCCTTGTAAGCCGCCCTGAGTCCGGAGAAGGGCGGCATATAAATCTAATTTAAAAAAAAAAAAAACCATCTGGGTTACTTTGAACCAATCACCAGGAGAGCATGAGTTCTAGTCCCATCTTGAAAGCATGATATCCTGCTGCGTGACTTTGGGCGAATCTCTCTCAGCCCAACCCACCTCACTGGGCTGTTGTGAGGAAAATAGGAGGAGGAAGGTATATTTCGTATGTTCATTGCCTTGAATTATTTGTAAAAATAATAATCATGGGAGACAAAAAAAAACAGAATAAGTACAGTAGCTATTGAGGCCCTAAAATTCATTCTGGGAAATATTTGGAGGGGATTTAGACAGTAAAGATATTTAAAGGGAAGGAAAAAAAGATAGTTGAAATTAAGTTGGCTAAAATATCTGGGCATATGGAGAGAGAAAAAAATAATCTTTTTTTTTTTTTAACTTTACAGCAAACTAACGAGATACCCGATTCTTCGGAGCCCAGGATGGCCAGAGCTGTCGCTTTTATTGCAGAAGTGAGGAAATCTCTGAGCCAGCTAAATTTTGATGTATTTTCAGAAGCCCTCCGCCAGTACAAAAGGAAACACGATTTCAATGCTATGTTATTTCAGTTGAGTGGACTTTTCTTAGAAGACCAGAACACCCACGTCCTCATGCGAGGTATTTGAAGTGCCCAGGTTTCTCTTGTACCAATAGTATGTATGAATACCAATGAGGGATTAAATGGGACTAGCGTTCCTTTTGTTAATACTTTGATTAACACTTTGTTGATACTTTTTTAATACAGTTCAAAAGGCTTCCTTCTGCTGATTGCATTAGGGCTTATGATTCGTAACAGGGGAGGCATGTACTGTAACATGTATAGTAACCACTGTGGCTAACACACAATGTTTTTATTATTATGGTTGATTGCACAGTCATCCAGATACTTGAACTACATTTGGCATTTTTATACACCTATCAAGTCCTTCCCAAGGGATAGGCAGAAATGTTTGATGCTATTAAAGGTATCATTGTAGGATGTCATCTGTTCTAAGTAAAGCTGCCTTTTGCAATTGACTGAAGGGGATTTTCTCAATGCCGATGGTGTTTCAGTGGTGTTCCAGATGTTTTGGGATTGCACCCAAAAGTGCCTATGACTACCGGTATTAGCTTTGCTTTCTTTTGCCACGGTCATTTTGCTTCTATTCGCAGATATTTGTATTTTGTGATCGTCTCCAGTTCTTTTTCTTCTTTTCTGCCACGTCCGCTATCCAGACTTTTTTTATCTTTCTTATTGACAGTTAAGACCTGCGTGTAATGTAGCAGGAGCTTGTCTGTCTGAATGCTAAAGTCCCAGAACAATTTCGCTTCTTCATTTTTCTCTATTTTGGGGTTCCACCAGTTCTTGCTTGCAGGCAACTGGTATTTCTTGCAGATCTTCCAGTGTGTACCATTGTTACTATTTGGTCATGCCACTTTTTTGTAGTAAGTCCGTGCGACATAGTTGCCATAGGAAAAAGGAACTAGGAAATCCAGTTTCTTCAGCTTCTTTGTAGCAGTGGCATTTGTGATCTTTTTCTTTCCTCTCCATTCTGGTTTTGTATGCATTTATTATTTCTTATGTTTTATTTATAGAATATTAATATATTAAGAAATATCAATATATAGTAACACACTCACAGGTATAAACACTATATTCCAAGACAACGAACGTACCTACTACTCTTGTTCCTACTTTTCCCACAGTCACCCTTCGAGAGTGACTGGCTCAAAGATTCCCAGCTGTATTTCATGCTTACGATAGGACTGGAACTCACCGTCTCCTGTTGATTGGCTCAGAGTCACCCAGCCAATTTTCATGCCTAAGCAGGACTAGAACTCACCATCTAAGTCGGCACCTTCACTACCACACCAAACTGGCTTTCTTGGTGATTTAAATTCTCTTTGCAGAGCCTGAAGATACCTCCAATACTGTTGAAAATCATCATTTTGCCCATTTTGGCAGCACAGTCTTAAGATGTAGAAGTGGAGGGGGCGGGGGGGGGAATCTTCTGGCAGATAGCCCACTCCTACGCTGTCAGCTGCCACCTTGTGCTCACTTATGCTTTGCTGCTATGCAGTGACAGACTGCCATGAAAGGGGGGGGGATGCTTGGGGAAACGAAAGTAAGTGCTATGCCTTCTCTAGACACTGCCTCAAGGTCACTCAGCTCAGAGGTGGGTTTCAGCAGGTTCTAACCAGTTCTGGAGAAACGGTAGCGGAAATTTTGAGTAGTTCGGAGAACTGGTAGTAAAAATTCTGACTGGCCCCGCCCCCATCTATTCTCTACCTCCCGAGTCCCAGCTGATCGGGAGGAAATGGGGATTTTGCAGTAATCTTTCCCTGTATTGGGGAGGAAATGGGGATTTTGCAGTAACCTTTCCCTGGATTGGGGAGGAAATTGAGATTTTACAGTACCCTTCCCCTAGAGTGGGGTGGGAATGGAGATTTTTCAGTATCCTTCCCCTGCCATGCCCACCAAGCCATGCCCACAGAACAGGTAGTAAAAAAATTTGAAACTCGCCACTGACTCAGCTGGAAGGAAGAGGGGGCTGCATACCAAACTGCTTGCTTGGACTGACCGTTAGGAAAACACCTTGCCTGAACCTGATTGATTACATCGGGTTGGGCAATGAGAGACAGTTAAGGAAGAGAAAAGTAGAACTTACGGATATAGGGCGTGATTCTCAGTTCTGGCTTTGCAATACTGTAATACCTTTGATCTCTAATAAACTATACCTTTCTCAGCAAAGGGAGCCAAGGGTTGTTTCTATTTAGAGGTGTACATTGTGGCAGGTGTGATATACACTGAATCATTAATCAATGATTGACGCACCATAGTGCTGGATTTGCACAGGCTAAAATACTCCCTGCATTTGGGGAGAAACAAGCCAGCGTTTGACCCTGTTAACTGCTATCTTCATCTTTCCTTCTTTTTTTTTTTTTTAAATTATTTGCCAGAGTTTTACCAATTTATTCGGCCTCAGCACAAAAAGCAATTTGACGAAGCTTGCCGTTCCCTGACCGGTGTTGGTTGCGGTTACAAACCCGAGCACAGCCTACTGCAAGAAGAGAGATTCTTATTAGCTGAAAACGCAGGTGAGGCCGTCTTTAAGCAGCTGGCAGCTCCGCCGGCATTGAAATGTATTTTTCGTAGAAGCCACCCCTTTCCCAGGAAAAGTAACAATGCCCTCGCCAGAACAGAGCGTCCTCTTCCAGCCTGTTTATTTTTCTAGAGGCTTCTCTTTCAAACTCTGTCAAAACAAAACAAATCCGCCTTAACAAGGAAAAAATGTCTAGGCTTCTTTCCCCGTTTTCTAAAGTCCCTGGATTTAATTTCTCCTGAATCTTCCCAGGAACTTCCCCTCCCGCCTGCTGTCCGCCACTATCAATAAATGTTTTTTTTTTTTTTTTGTTAATGCTATAATTTTAATGCTTAAAGTTTTAACATTTTCAATTTTTATGCGGGTAGTCCTCAATTTACAACCATTCGTTTAGTGACCGGCTGAAGTTACAGTGGCCCTGAAAAAAGTGACACATGATCAAAATTCAGACACTTAGCAACTGGCCGGTATTTATGCCGGTTGCAGCGTCCTTGAGTCACGCGATCACCTCGTGCGACTTTCTAACAAGCAAAGTCAACCGGGTTACTAACTTCACAACTGCAGTAATTCGCTTAACAGCTGTGGCAGGAAAGCTTGTAGAATGGGGCAAAACTCACTTAACTTAGCAACAGAAATGTTGGGCTCAATTGTGGCTCTAAGTTGAGGACTATTACCCGTACTGTTATTTATAACACTATAAACAGCCCAGATTTGCTTATTAGTGAGATGGTCGACGTATGAATATAGTAAATAATAATAAACGAATAAGACTATTTCTATTTACTTAAAAAAATATCTATTGCCTATCTCCGTGATGGCGAACCTACAGCATGGGTGCCACAGGTGGCATGCGGAGCCATATTGGTGGGCATGCGAGTGTTGTCTTATCTCAGCTCCAGCGGGCATGCGTGCACCAGCCAACTGATTTTCAGGCCTTCTGGTCCCACCGGAAGTTGGGAAACTGGCTGTTTCTGGCCTCGGGAAGCCTCCAGAGGGAATGGGGAAGGCTGTTTTTGTCCTCCCCAGGCTCCTAGAAAGCCTCTGGAGCCTGGGGAGGGGGGAAAACGGGCCTACTGGGCCCACCGCATGCCAAAAGCAGGGGGAAGTGTGGGAGGGTCATGCGTGCATGCGCGGGAGGCTGGGGCGCATTGAATTATGGATGTGGGCACACGTAGCCGCGACCCCCCCCCCGCTCCCCCCACTTTTGGCACACGACGGCAAAAAGGTTAGCCATCACTGGCCTATCTTGTCAGGGGAATATGGCCTTGCTGCCACCAGCTAATGGAATTATTTCTTGGGTGGGTTTTAACACATTTGATGTTCTGATACATTTGTTATTTTTGCTGCTAATCCAGGGGTCCCCAATTCCTGGGCTGAGTCCTGGGCTCTCCCAGGCCGTGGGAGAGATGGGCAACCGAACGGAGTTTCATTCATAAGCTCAAGCACCCTCCGCTCATGTGCGAAGCTCCATTTACACAAGTGAAAGGCACTTGTGCCCGCCACACGCACAAGTGGTGCATGTGTGCCTGCCACTAACACGCCTCCCCTACAAGCTGGAAAGGTCGGGGACCACTGTGCTAATAAAGCCAGTATCTCTATCTGGTTTTCTTTGATTTTAGGACAGGACTATGAAAAGAAAAGTACTTTTTGGGAAGTTTCCACTAAACAGCTTAATTCCGTGCAGCATTTAAACAAAGGCGGATCCCACCTGACGGCTGATTTAAATGCGAAAGGTATGCTTTAAATAAAGTTTCTGGTAACACCTGTGGGGAACTTTTCGTTTCCAGTTCATCATTAAAACTGAATTCAATCACATACTCACACGGATGCAACCGAATGCAGTTTTGCTTATTTTTGAATTGGGAGAAAGAGAGAAATTCTTAAATCCTCTTTTGAAGACTTACGCCCCAGGGAAAGAATCTTTGTAATTGCTCTGCTGTACATTAGTCATCCAGTTTGGACTTCAAAAACAACAAAAAAAAAAGAATTATAATTTTTTTAGGTGGAAAAGAAATGTTTCCCTTACTTTGAATTTGAATGAACAAATGTGACATGCATAGCTTGGAGCAATAATCATTGTTCTCACTTCTGGTTTATTAGTGCAAGAGGGCGAATCTGTTTCTCAGTAAGCATTGTACATGCTTTAACAATGGGGAAATTTATCCCCTTTATATCCTGGTTCGTCCTTTGAAAAATACTCCGGAGGATGTGCAACCATCTGGAGAAAACAATTGAAGAGGATGTTAAGTGATGCAAGTCTGGGTTTTCCAAGGAGACCAATGGCAGGAATAAAAAAGGGAAACTCAAAAGAAATAAAATGTCAACATTTCATTCATTTCTCAGATCCGTAAAGTTCTTGTTTCCTCAATCTTGCCTAATTCCATTGCGTTTGACATAGCGCACAGCTAAGAATATTTATTTATTGATTTGATTTTTATTCCACCTTTATTACTTTATAGGTAAGTCAAGGTAGCAAAACAGGCATTATACCCTTTCTTCCTCCTATTTTCCTAAACCAGCAACCCTCTGAAGTGGGTTGGGTTGAGAGAGAGAGTGGCTGGCCCAAAGTCACCCAGCTGGCTTTCATCCCTAAGGTGGGACTAGAACTCACTGTCTCCTGGTGGATTGTGCCAAAGTCATCCAGCTAGAATATGTGCTTTTCAACATAATTTAATAGAGAATCAAAGCAGGTAGAATAGATTAGAATAAGAGAGTTGGAAGGGACCTTGGAGGTCTTCTAGTCCAACCCCCTGCTTAGGCAGAAAACCCTACACCATTTCAGACAAATTGGTTATCCAACCTCTTCTTAAAAACTTCCAGTGTTGGAGCATTTACAGTTCTGGAGGCAATCATGGAGAGTTGACCATTATACAGGGAAAACTGCTGTTAGGTAATAGTCTAATTTAGAAATCAAAAGGTCGAGGATCAGCTTGGATTACTGCATCAGGCTCTATACGGGGCTAACCTTGAAGACTATCAGCAAGCTAAACTGGTCCAGAACGCAGCCATGCAATGATAGGCATTCCTTACTTTCCTCCTATAACATCTCTGCTCTACGAGCTGCATGGATTATTAGTGGGATTTCAGATGTGGCTGAAATTTACTTTAACTCAGGTATATTAGGGGTCTCCAAACGTAGCTGTGCTGGCTGGGGAATTCTGGGAATTGAAGTCCACAAGCCTTAAAGCTGCTAGGTTTGTTGACCCCTGATATACTTGGGTTAAAGTTAGCAAAGACCACACCTGGAATCATGATTAATTGATTATGTGCCATCAAATTGGTGTCCCCTCTTAGCAGATAGACCTTCTCCGGGATGAATATGTCCCCATCCTGGCTCTTCAGGTCTCTAACAGTGTGTCCATCAGTGCTATAATCAAGTCCATCTTCTGGCCAATTCTCCTTTTCTTCTTTGCTTCCACCTTGCCCAGCATCAGAGCCTTCTCCAGAGACCTCGGTCCAGGGTAATAATTGGACGTGATAATTTTAGTCTGGTCATTTGTACCTCCAGCAAGAACACAGAACTTTGCTTTGTTTGAGGAGCCATTTGTTCGTTTGCTTTTAATTATCAGTAGCATCCTTAGAAGTCTCCTCCCACACCAGAGTTCAAAAGGGTCAATGCTCCCTTATCAGCTGTTAAGGATATTGTTGTTGTGTTAGCAACCAGCAGAGTATAGTGCACAGAGAAACGTTGCTGAGAGCAATGAAATAAGAGATACGTGCAAACTGGTTTATCAAAAGGTTTCTTTATAGTGGAAAATAAACAATCTCATAGTCGTTTAAACCGTCCAAGTCTTTGCCAGTTAAATCACAAAAAGCGTCTTACCACACAAACAGTAGTTGGTTCACTCTGGTTCATAAACCCGGATGGTAGCAGATCCACCCACACACGCGATGATAGCACAATGGTAGCTTACCATCAACTGAATACATTACAGTACCTTTCTTAAATACGTTTACAACTAATTACAGCATGACTCAGCACAGAACACATATATTGCCTGGACAATCTGTTAGGTTCAAATCATATCCTAACACCAGCCATACCACATCAAGAACCCTTTACAGGTGGTTCTCAGCTGACAAGCACAATTGAGCCCAAGTTGCTAAGCAAGACAGTTGTTAAGTGACTTTTGCCTTATTTAATGACCTTTCTGGCCCCAGTCACTAAAGGGAATCACTGCAGTTAAAGTTAGTAACACAATTGTAAAGTGAATTTGGCTTCCTTATTGACTTTGCTTGTCAGAAGGTTAGAAAAAGGGATCATGTAACCCCAGGTCATTCCTACCATCATAAATGCATACCAGTTGCTAAGCATCTGAATTGCTATCACCTGACCTGGGGATGCTGCAAAGGTTGTAAGTGTGAAAAACAGTCATAATTCACTCTTTCAGTTCCGTTGTAACTTCAAACCAAGGGTGAAATGCTCCCGGTTCGGACCAGATCGCCCGATCCAGTAGCGATGGCGGGTGGTTCGGAGAACCGGTAGCAAAAATCCCTGTGCCCCCCCCCTCCCCATGCCCAGCTGAGCTGCACGATCATCAGAGGCTTCTTTTTTTTTTTTTTACTTTAAAAAGCATTTTTTCTACAGCCTCTTTTGATGAAAAAATACTTTTAAAAGTAAAAAAAAAAGCCTCTGATGATCGTGCGGCTCAGCTGGGATCGTCAGAGGCTTTTCAAAGCATTTTTTTCTGCAACCTCTTGGCTGAAGAGGTGGTTTAAAAAATGCTTTGAAAAGCCTCTGACGATCCCAGCTGAGTTTCCTGATCGGCAGAGAGGCTTTTCAAAGCATTAGAAAAAATGCTTTGAAGTTTGTTTGTTTTTTAAAAAAAAAGGTCGGGCTTTTAAAAAAAAAGGTCGGGCCCACCCCATCACATTTTTTTTTATTTCATTTATATGCCGCCCTTCTCCGAAGACTCAGGGCGGCTTACAATGCGTTAAGCAATAGCCTTCCTACTTTTGTATATTTATACAAAGCCAGCTTATTGCCCCCACAAACTGGGTCCTCAATTGACCTACCTTAGAAAGGATGGAAGGCTGAGTCGACCTTGAGCTTGGTGAGATTCGAACTTACAGTAGTTGCAGACAGCTGGATGTTAATTACGGTGCTTTAGTCTGCAGAGCTAAACCAGGCTCTATATTACATTAAACCCACCACCACCAAGCCACGCCCACAGAACCGGTAGTAACAAATTTTACATTTCCCCCCTGCTTCAAACGATCAACTGAACAAAAGGTTGTAAGTCAAAGACTACGTGTGTTCAGAGTTCAATTATAGGTAGTCCTCTACTTACGACCACAACTGAGCCCAAAATTTCCATTGCTAACTGAGGCCATTGTTAAGTGAGTTTTGACCCATGTTACAACCTTTCTTGCCACAGTGGTTACGTGAACCGCTGCAGCTGTTAAGTTAGTAACACGGTTATGAAATCAATCTGGCTTCCCCCTTGACTTTGCTTGTCAGAAGGCCACAAAAGGGGATCGCAGGATACTTGCAACCATGATAAATATGAGTCAGTTTAATTTTGATCACGTGACCATGGGGGGTGCTGCAATGGTCGTAAGTGTGAAAAATGGCCATAAGTCACTTTCTCCAGTGCCGCTGCCACTTCAGTCACTTTTTAAAAAATTCGATTTATATGCTACTCTTTTCCGAAGACTCAGGGCGGCTTACAATGCATTAAGCAACAGCTTTCATTCTTGTATATTTATACAAAGTCAGCTTATTTCCCCCACAAACTGGGTCCTCAATTTACCCACCTTAGAAAGGGTGGAAGGCTGAGTCAACCTTGAGCCTGGTGAGATACGAACTGGTGTAATTGCAGACAGCTGGATGTTAATTACGGTGCTTAGTCTGCAGAGCTAAACCAGGCTCCTAACTAAGTGAACTGTTACAGATCGAGGACCAGCCACCTGTATTTCTGAGATGTAGCCACAGAACATGCAGACCCCAATCAGCCTGAGTCACTTGTGTTTCCCCACCGTGTTGTGCCTTGTGTCTCAGGAGAAAGCAGTGCCAAGGTGTCTGATGTCTCTCCAAGATGTTCATTCAGTACCACAAAGGAGGACGAGAAAGAAACCTACCTGTCAGCCTATGTAAATGAACTCAAGAGGTCGCTGGACAAAACCGCCTATAATACCTTCAGGTCAGCACTCGTCGCATACAAGAAGACCGGTGACTATGACTCGATGGTGACTGTGGTGGTAGCCCTCACTACGGAGAAGCCAGAGAACTTCCACCTTCTGCAGAGTAAGTGCCTCTCCCAACTGTTTTTAGAGTAAGCTGAATTCTTGTCAGTATTCTGTTAGGTCCGGGGCATTATGGTTTATGTGGTGGGGAGAACCATAGGATACATTGCCCTCCCCAAGGGATTGCAAAACAGCTAAATTCTGGTGGCAGAACAGATCCAAAACTTAATTAACGATAGAAGTTCAAAAGACAGATAGTCCTCGATGTACGACCACAATTGTGTCCAACATTTCTGTTGCTAAGTGAGACATTTGTTAAACGAGTTTTGCTCCATTGTAGGACCTCTTGCCACAGTTCTCAAGGGAATCACTGCAGGTGTTAAGTTAGTAATATGGTTATTAAGTGAATCTTGCCTCCCCATTGACTTTGCTTAAAGTCAGAAGTTTGCAAAAGGTGATTACATGACCCCGGCCCCCTTCAACCGTCATAATTACGAGTCAATTGCCAAGTGTCTGAATTTTGATCAGATGACTATGGGGATACTGCAATGGCTGTAAGTATGAAAAACATTCATAAGTCACTTTTTCAGTGCTGTTGTAACTTTGAGCGATCACTAAACGAATTGTTGTAATTTAAGATTATTCTATACAGGGACAGTCCAGAGTGATCCTCTCGGGAGGTTGGTCCTTTTACCTAAGCAAACATTAGTCATGATTGCATTATTTAATCAAAGATGTGTCCAACCTTGGCAA
Source organism: Masticophis lateralis (assembly GCA_030761175.1). Taxonomy (NCBI): domain Eukaryota; kingdom Metazoa; phylum Chordata; class Lepidosauria; order Squamata; family Colubridae; genus Masticophis; species Masticophis lateralis. Next base: position 209,817,232 of record JAUDYJ010000003.1, on the reverse strand, counting down.
CTTTAAAACCTGTGGACTTCTTGTTGGGTTGGTTCTGCAACCCAACAAGACAGACACAGACTTCAGAGGATAGTTCGAACTGCAGAAAAAACAATGGCTACCAACTTGCCTTCCATGGAGGAAATGTATACTGCAAGAGTCAAAAAGAGGGCTGGGAAAATATCTACAGACCCCTCGCATCCTGGACATAAACTGTTTCAACTCCTATCCTCAAAACGACGCTCTAGAGCACTGCATGCCAGAACAACTAGACACAAAAACATTTTTTTCCCGAATGCTATCACTCTGCTAAACAAATAATTCCCTCAACACTGTCAAACTATTCACAAAGTCTGCATTACTATTAATCTTCTCATTATCTCATCATTCCCATCACCCATCTCCTCTCACTTATGACTGTATGACAGTAACCTTGTTGCTGGTATCCTTAAGATTTATATTGACTGTTTCCCTATGACTATCATTAAATGTTGCACCTTATGATTCCTGACAAATATATCTTTTCTTTTATGTACTCTGAGAGCGTATGCACCAAGACAAATTCCTTGTGTGTCCAATCACGCTTGGCCAATAAAGAATTCTAGTCTAGTCTAGTCATCTCCCAGAATTCCTCAGCCAGACAAGTATGGAATTATGGGAGTTGAAGTTCACAAGCCTTAAAGTTGCCAAAGTTGGACACCTTTGATTTAATTATTTTGATGCACACTTGGAATCATCCTCTCCTCAGGTTAGGATGGCCCCGACTCTGCTGGCTATTCAGAAGGCCTTGAAGACCAGGCTGTGTGTCTAAGCTTCAGCTCCCATGTGTGTGAAGGGCTCCATTCCCTGGTTGTGTTGATACTGATGCATTATAATATCTCTTGGCTTTTAATTGTATTTAATTTCCTTTTTGTTTTGTCTTTTAACTGTTTTGATTGTTTTTATGACTGTTTGCCACCCAGAGTTACTGCTTTAAGATGGATGGCGGGAAGGGAAAGGAAGAGAAGGATGAAGGGAAGGACAGAAGGAAGGAGAGAGACAGACTTACGATCGATTCCTTGGTGCTCTCTGAACTTAGTTGTTTTCTTACAGGCATTTTGTTACCCAATTAAGTAACATCTTCAGGGTTTGAAGGGATAGGGTTTGGTTATACCAACTGAAGATGATTTGATCAGAAAAGTTCTGGAATGTGCGGAAATGGATAAACTTACAAAGGAGATACATGAAAAAGAGGAAACAGAATATTACTTAGTGTGGGAGAAACGATATGAATGGTTAGAGGAGAGAGATAAAAGGCAAGGAAAAATTAATGGTTGAAATAGGAGTAGAAGTACAATAACAAATATAAGGAAACGAAAACTGTAGAAATGAAATTGTGTACACGGATATTTATATGTATATATGTAAATAACTAAATATTAGAAGTATATGTACAAAAGATACATTAGAATAAGGAAGGAAAAAATGTATGAATAAGAAATTTTTTACTGATGGGAAACTGTTGAAAAGGAAAAATTGTTAAAGTTCTTTTTTTTCTTTTTTTAAACAAATGTTTGATTAAAAAATAATTTTTAAAAATATTCCTGTTCAGTATAGGTAATCCTCAATTTATGATCACAATTCTGTTGCTATATGAGACATTTGTTAAGTGAATTTTTGCCCCATTTAATGAACTTTCTTGCCACAGTCGTTAAATGAATGGCTGCAGTTGTTAAATTAGTAACAGGGTTGCCGAGGGAATCTGACTTCCCCATTGATTGTGCTTGCCAGAAGGTCGCAAAAGGTGAATATGTGACCCCGGAATACCACAACCAAGCTCCTGAATTTTGATGTCATAACTATGGGGATGCTGAAACCATTGTAAGTGTGAAATACAGTATGTCACTTTTTTTCAGTGTCATTGTGACTTCGGATCACTAAGTGAACTGTTGTAAGTCGAGGATTACCTGTATTGAAGAAAGTTTATTTCCCCTCTGTGAAGCCTGTCAGGCCATCATAGGAAGGAAAAAAGACATATCTTTATATCTTTCGTAAAGATATGCTAACAATTATTAAAGACTGGAATGAGTTGAACTTGGTTCTTGGCAAATTTTATGGATCCATGAGGTCAGGAGATTTTAATTTTACAGTATGTGCACAATTAGGAATCTGTTTTTTTATTTCTCTGTCCAGTCTTGAATTCCTTTGCTGTATATCAGATATGAAAAATATCCTTCCTTAGTATTTCTAATTTCCTGTTTCTGCGTTATCTCTTTATTTGAATTTAAAATGAAATGGCTTTTGAAAGGCTGTTTTGAAATAACACAAGTACAGTTGTTTTTCCCTCAAATTCCCCTAAAGTGACGAGATATGGTCCCGTAATTTGGAAATAGGATATGGATGATGCTGATGCTGCTGTTATCCATTCAGTCATGTCCGACACTTGGGAATTTTGCGGGCCAAGGTCTCTCCGCATCTTCCAATCTTGCACCACTTCTTTGAATTGTTTTATGCTCTGCCTGGTGTCACTTTTGATGGTGTCCAGCCACCGTGTTCTTGGGCGGCCTGGTTTCCTTTTACTGTTAACGCTTCCAAATAAAATTGCTTTCTCCTGTGAATTTCCCCACATAACACAGCCAAAGTTAGTGACACGCAGAGGATGTGGATATAACAACAACCTAATGTAAAGCTAAAAAGAGACAAATCAATTTTGCATCTAAGATCTAGGGATCAGTACAGCAGACTGTGGAAAGGATTTCTCTCCCATGACATTAACACATAATAACTTCCTTTGTTTCTGTTCCAAAACAATTGAAGTGTCTTCCTGCCTTTTACAAAGATTCCTTTTCCTTCCAACCCAAAAAAGTCAGCCTGGTCTAACTGGTTGAGACATCAGGTTACAAACTCTGAGATTGTGAATTCTAGTCCCTCCTTAGCCATGGGCCAATCAACAGGAGGCTGCGAGTTCTAGTCCCACCTTAGGTTTGAAAGTCGACTGGGTCACTTTGGGCCAATTACTCTGTCTCTGCGCAACTCACCTCACAGGGTCGCTTTTGTGGGGAAAATAGGAGAAGGAAGGTTATTCGATATGTTGGCCGCCTTGTGCTGTTTAAAAAAAAACAAATAACAAAAGCTGGATATAAATAAAATAGATAGTAAAAGTGTTTTCAAAGAGGTGGGAGAAGAAAGTGGTATGGGAACGGTGAGTCACTTCCTCCAGCAAGGCAAAATTGGGACAAGGAAGGAGACTTAATTGTAATAACAATTTCCTCACCTGTAAAAAGAAAGCAACTCCTTTACAACAGGGGTCCCCAACATATGGGTCAGAGCCCATTATTGGGCCATGGCCTATTCACAACCGGGCCACCCATGCATAGCCCCACTCACCCGAGCGCCAAGCCTCAGTGCTTGCAGCCCCATTCACATGAGCATGCATGTGTATCCGCTGCTCACACAAATGAAGTTGTGTACATGCATGTAAATGCCCTCCCCCCCCCTCTGCCCTGCCCCCCCCCCCACCTGTCCAGAAAGGTTGGGAAATGCTGCTTTGCAAGAATAGCCCACTTATTATATTTACAGGCAGTCCTTCTCTCACAACCGTTTGTTTAGTCACCGTTCAAAGTTATAACGGCACTGAAAAAAGTGACTTACAACCATCCCGAAGATTCTTTGTCGAGAGGCAATTGGGCTTCCTTGTTTTTCTTGGGAGACGTTTCGCTTCTCCTCCAAGAAGCTTCTTCAGCTCTGACTGGATGGGGAGGAATGGAAGGATTTGTGTTCCTTGCAGACAGCCGGTCCTTTGCATTCTTTTAGAGAGCCATTGGATGTTTGACTGTGTCCTCAGGGTCACCTGAGTGGTGCAAATCGGTGTGGAGCCCTCTTGCTGAAAGGATTGTGTCGTAGACAGGAGATGGAGGATGTTGTATTGCTCTCCCTTTGTGGAAAGAAAGCTATTCGGTTTTGAGATAGATGGCCTCTTTGACCGCTCTCCCTTTAGTGATCCCCTGAAGAGACAGATAAACCTCCAAGTGGCCACAACAACTCTCCGAAAGGATGCAAATGGCCAGCTGTCTGCAAGGAATATAAATCCTTCCTTTCCCCAGCATCCAGTCAGAGCTAAAGAAGCTTCTTGGATGAGAAGTCGCCTTCAAAGAAAAACAAGGAAGTCCAGTTGCCTCCTGAAATAGCACCTTTGGGACAACCTTTGGATGATTGAGACTCTCCATAGATGTCATTTCTGACCATTTTTCACACTTACAGCCATTGCAGCATCCCCAGGGTCACACGGCCAAAATTCAGACACTTGGCAACAGACTCATATTTATGACGGTTGCAGTGTCCCAGGGTCATGTGATCCCCTCTTCTGGCCAGCAAAGTCAATGGGGAAGCCGGATTCACTTAACAACCGAGTTATTAACTTAAGAACTGCCCTGATTCACTTAACAACTGTGGCAAGAAAGGTTGTCAAATGGGGCAGACCTCACTTAATAAACCGTCTTGCTTCGCAAGAAGAATAAGATTGGCCCTGTTGCTTAACAACAGGAATTTTGGGCTCAATTGTGGTTGTACGATGAGGACTCTCTGTACTGTATAGAAGACGCAGCCTTCTGGCACACATTTCAAAATAAAGCAAATGGAAGTTTTCCACTCCAGTCCAGTGGAGGAGTTGAAGCAGGAATCTCTCACCAATGTTTTATGTCAATAAACAGTCTGTATTTGGCTACGCTGAAAGTACAGGAAGAAATTGTGCTTTAACTTAAAATTAAGAAAGTAAAGATGACGACAGCATTTTGTCTGCGGTTATCATTCGTAATACTTGTACCTTTATTTGTTTATTGACCTAAAAATCACAGTGGATGAAGGTTTGCAGGAAGCAAGAGTCATAGAATTGCATCACTATAACTCGGAGGCAATTTTTAGACTGCTGCCAGGAATAACCATGTTTGTCTTTCAGTGCGAAGACAAACTCGTCTCCTCTGCTCGCTACACAAAACCCGTATTTGGGGCTCTTTAATAAAAGCTTATCTACCCTACCTTTACTAATGAGCAAAAAGGAGGCTCTCTCCACTTAATGGGCCCTTGGTGCTCTCTGAGCTTAGTTGTTTTCTAAGTTGTCATCAGTTATTGGACCTTAAAAAAGCAAGACAAGAAGAAAATCGACTTTTTTAAAAAAATTTGATTTATATGCCGCCCTTTTCCAGAGACTCAGGGCGGCTTACAATGCGTTAAGCAATAGCCTTCATACTTTTGTATATTTATACAAAGTCAGCTTATTGCCCCCACAAACTGGGTCCTCAATTTACCTCCCTTAGAAAGGATGGAAGGCTCAGTCAACCTTGAGCCTGGGGAGATTCGAACTTCCAGTAATTGCAGACAGCTGGTGTATAATTACAATGCTTTAGTCTGCTGAGCACTCTAGAGTGCATATTCAGGCTCCTTTTGACTTGCTTGAACTATGGTGCTGCATATTTGTTGGACAGCAAAGGGGACTAAGAGGAAAGGACTGGAGTGCATAACATCTGACATGTCACTGGAAGGAAAAAAAATCTGCATCTCAATTACTTTGGCCATGTCATACGGAGGAATTTCACTGAAGAAAGCTATTATGTTGAGAAGAGATGGCAATAAAAGGAAACCAAAAGACCACAGTGGCTGGACACCATCGAAGTTGACACCAACCAGAGAAGAGAACAACTCAAAGAAATAGTGCAAGATCAAAAAATGTGGAGAAACTTGACCTATAGAATTCCCAAGAGTCAAACACGACTGAATGGATAATATCATTATCATCATCAGTGCTAAAAGGGAGTTAGAAGAGTTGCCATTCTCTTCGAGCACTGATTATGTTACCTAGTTGGGTAATGAAATGTCTCTCAGAAAACAACCAAGCTGAGAAATCTCCTCCTCCTCCTCCTCCTCCTGTCCACAACCCCACTGCCTTCAAGCACTGATGCAATGCTTCAGGGTCCATTTAGGCGACATATGTTGAATGCCCAGGAGAAACGCTCTGCAGTATTTCAAATGCTGCTTCTTCCAAAATTGGACAGTTGCACAGCCAACCTAGGATTCCACTAAAGCAGTATTTCTCAGCCTTAGCCACTTGAAGATGGGTGGACTTCAACTCCCAGAATCCACCAGCCAGCAGGGAATTCTGGGAATTGAAGTCCACCCATCTTCAAGCTGCCGAGATTGAGAAACACTGCACTCAACCATTCTTGAATCGGCAGCCACCTAAGTCCTGCTGGAAAATCTCTAGCAAGGAACAGCTTGCCATTATTCTTGGAAGACCATTTCACTGTTTAAAAATGGCTTCGTTTTAAATTTCTCAGGAACAGATGATTCACTTAGTAAAAACCAGGCCTATCCTTTACTTAGAGGTCTGGCGTTTTTTCCTAATTCCTTAAAAATATAAGGATATTTATCTTAGCTTCCTTCTAATAATATCGTGGTTTCTTATTAAGAAATGAATGGATGTTGTCAGACGCCCTAACAACTATAACAAAGAAACTCTCTTGTTATCTCATTAGAGCCCCATTTCTCACCCTGGGCATATTGACCTCTTGTTTGTGGGGGAGGAAATTTCTCTAGTTTTCCAGAAAGGTTAGATTGAGCTTTGGGAGAGAGAGACACACACACACATTTTGCCTTCTCAAATCTTCATATTTCAATCTCGCCCTTCCAAGAGAGGATGCTGTGGTTTTAACCTATTCCTGACAGCAGTTCTGTAATTTTAGCAAATAAAAAAAAAACCATTACAGGTAGTCCCTAACTTACAACAGTTCGTTTAGTGACCATTCAAAGTTACAACATCACAGAAGAAAGTGACTTATGATCATTTTTCACATTTACAACCATCCCCGTGGTCACATTTTATTCATTTATTTATTTATTGGTTTGATTTATATGCTGCCCTTCTCCGGAGACTCAGGGCGACTTACAATGCATTAAGCAATAGCCTTCATACTTTTGCATATACAGGTGAAACTCAAAAAATTAGAATATCGTGCAAAAGTTCATTTATTTCAGTAATGCAACTTAAAAAGTGAAACTAATATATGAGATGGACTCATTACATGCAAAGCGAGATAGTTCAAGCCTGATTGATTTGTCATAATTTGATGATTATGGCTTACAGCTCATGAAAATCCCAAATTCAGAGTCTCAGAAAATTAGAATATTGTGAAAAGGTTCAATATTCTAGGCTCAAAGTATCCAACTCTGATCAGCTAATTAAGCCATAACACCTGCAAAGGGTTCCTGGGCCTTTAAATGGTCTCTCAGTCTGGTTCAGTAGGAATCACAATCATGGGAAAGACTGCTGACCTGACAGTCGTGCAGAATACCATCATTGACACCCTCCATAAGGAGGGAAAGCCTCAAAAGGTAATTGCAAAGACGTTGGATGTTCCCAAAGTGCTGTATCAAAGCACATTAATAGAAAGTTATGTGAAAGAGAAAAGTGTGGGGAAAAAAAGGTGCACAAGCAGCAGGGATGACCGCAACCTGGAGAGGATTGTCAGGAAAAGGCCATTCAAAAGTGTTGGGGACTTTCACAAGGAGTGGACTGAGGCTGGAGTCAGTGCATCAAGAGCCACCACACACAGACGGATCCTGGACATGGGCTTCAAATGTCGTATTCCTCTTGTCAAGCTGCTCCTGAACAACAAACAACATTTGGGCTAAAGACAGAAAGAACTGGTCTGTTGCTCAGTGGTCCAAAGTCCTCTTTTCTGATGAGATCAACTTTTGCATCTCATTTGGAAACCAAGGACCCAGAGTCTGGAGGAAGAATGGAGAGGCACACACTGAAAGATGCTTGAAGTCCAGTGTGAAGTTTCTATAGTCTGTGTTGATTTGGGGAGCCATGTCATCTGCCAGTGTTGGTCCACTGTGCTTTATTAAGACCAGGGTCAACGCAGCCGTCTACCAGGAGATTTTGGAGCACTTCATGCTTCCTTCCGCAGACGAGCTTTATGGGGATGCTGACTTCATTTTCCAGCAGGACTTAGCACCTGTCCACACTGCCAAAAGTACCAAAACCTGGTTCAATGACCATGGGGATTACTGTGCTTGATTGGCCAGCAAACTCACCTGACCTAAACCCCATAGAGAATCTATGGGGCATTGCCAAGAGAAAGATGAGAGACATGAGACCGAACAGTGCAGAAGAACTGAAGGCCGCTATTGAAGCATCCTGGTCTTCCATAACACCTCAGCAGTGCCACAGGCTGATAGCATCCATGCCACGCCGCATTGAGGCAGTAACTGATGCAAAAGGGGCCCAATCCAAGTACTGAGTACATATGCATGCTTATACTTTTCAGAGGTCCGATATTGTTCTATGTACAATCCTTGTTTGATTGATTTCATGTAATATTCTAATTTTCTGAGATTGTGAATTTGGGGTTTTCATGAGCTGTAAGCCGTAATCATCAAAATTATGACAAATCAAGACTTGAACTATCTCGCTTTGCATGTAATGAGTCATATATTAGTTTCACCTTTTAAGTTGCGTTACTGAAATAAATGAACTTTTGCACGATATTCTAATTTTTCAAATTTCACCTGTACTGCTTAGTAGGGCTTTCGCCCCCCCCCTCCCCCCAAGCGGTGTTCTTTTTTATACAAAGTCTGTTTATTGCCCCCACAATCTGGGTCCTCATTTTACCTACCTCAAAAGGATGGAAGGCTGAGTCAACCTTGAGCCTGGTGAGATTTGAACTTGCAGTAATTGTAGGCAGTTGGTGCTACTTAATAGCACTTTAGTCTGCTGCGCCACCAAGGCTCTGATCAAAATTCAGATGCTTGGCAACTGACTCATATTTATGACAGTTGCAGAGTCACCTTTTACAACCTTCTGACAAGCAAAGTCAATGAGTAAGCCACTTAATAATCCTGTTACTAATTTAACAAGTACAGTAATTCCCTTAACAGCAAGATGAGTCATAAAATGAGGCAAAACTCACTTAACAAATGTTTTGCTTAATGACATAAAATTTGGACTCAATTGTGGTCGTAAATCAAGGACTCTAGCTCTCATAGGTGGTGTGGTCCACCAGCAGCCTGTGGAGCCGGCAGCAGAGTCGGACAGTGAGGAGGCTGGGGAGGAACATGGGCTAGTCCTGGAGTCTGGGGAAGGCACGGACGAGGGCTCTGCGTCAGAGGCAGAGAGGGGGCCAGGGCCATCTGGGAGTGATGCACGGACTCCGGAGCCTCCAGAGTTGGACAGCAGAGAGGCAGAGGAACAGGAGGAGCCTGTTCCTAGTACGCGAATGGACAGAGCTGCCAGAAGGCAAGAACAGTTAAAACAAAAGGGAAGACTTGGGAGTAAGGCCTGGAGATGATCGGCCTGTCCCATAAGGCTTAAAAGGGAAGCAACAGCATGTGGGCTCTTTGCAGGAAGGCAACATTGTTAATTCTGTTCCTAGTCGGCAGCTCTCTTTGATTCTGGACTCCGTGTGGCTTTGCCAGTAGATCTTTGGCAGAGCGTCAAGGGAGATAAAGGTTGGTGATTATCCCGAAGGACTTCCCCCGAAAGGCCTTTTTGCAACTAATTGGGACTCAGCTGTGAATGAACATAATTCACAACTGTTGCAATAAAAGAGGTTTTTGGGACTACTCGTGTGTTTTAATGACTCAGGAAGCCGAGGTCACAACAATAGGGTTAGGAAGCGCTGTGGAGAGAATCATTGTTAGTTAGACTCACAACTGGGTGTAAACGATCACCTGAGAAGTGTTCCTTGTTTTATATTGGGAGTAGGATTCACATCTTTATACAGAAGATTCTTAAAGCAAATATAGAGATAAAAACCAGAGGCTTTTTTTTTAGGCTTAATAATTTTAGGCTTTTAGGCTTAAGCACACACTCACATTTTCGGTTCTGGGTGAACCGGTTGTTACAGCATATGCCGCCCACCTCTGCACCTCTGATCCCCTTTTGCAACCTTCGGACAAGCAAAATCGAAAGGAGAAACCAGATTCATTTTAACAACCGTGTTACTAATTTAATAAGTACAATTGATTAACTTAATAACTGTTAAGAGCCTGGTGGCGCAATGGACTAAGTGCTGTTAAAGTAGCACTTAGCTGCCAGCTGCCTGCAATTACTGCGAGTTCGAATCTCACCAGGCTCAAGGTTGACTCAGCCTTCCATCCTTCCGAGGTAGGTAAAATGAAGACCCGGACTGTGGGAGCAATAAGCTGACTTTGTATAAAAAAGAACACCGCTTAGGAGTTTGTGAAAGCCCTACTAAGCAGGTAGATACAAAAGTATGAAGGCTATTGCTTAACGCATTGTAAGCCGCCCTGAGTCTCCGGAGAAGGGCGGCATATCAATTGAACTAATAAATAAATAATAAATAAATAAACTGTAGCAAGAAAGGTCATAAAATGGGGCAAAACCCACTTAACAAATGTCTCACTTAGCGATGGCAATGTTGGGCTCAATTGTGGTCTTAAGTTGAGGACTACCTGTATTACGTAAAAGTGGAGGCTGTATTTCATTAGCTTATTCTACTGCGCTGAAGAGAGTCAGAAGTCAATGCTTTTCTTCTTTCCCTTTTCCCTTAAATTTTTTTCTTCTTCCCTTTTTCCTCCCCTACTCTCCTCCTATTTTAATTTTTCTTTCTGTTGTATATTTTGATAAACAAATAAAAAATTTGGAGCTGAGAAGTCTTGTTTTTCCCAAAGGTGTCCCCCCCCCCCCCCCCCCCCACACACACCCTAAAAAGCAATTGAACTTTTTTGGTGTTTCTTTGAAACAGTTGAGTTCTGAAGAAGCTTCCAAGATGAGAAGCCAAACATCAATAAAATCCAGTTGCCTTTAGGAAAAAAAGGGGGGAAAAAACCACACCCTTGGGACAACCATGAGCTGGATGATTGAGAATCTCCATAGTCATTTGTTTGAGAAGACAAAACATGTTCTCGTTTTTCCTTGGAAGTGATTGGCACATCGTGACTTTCTGCTTTTTTCCTTTGGTAGAATTCGCCACGTTTGTCCGCCCTCCTCATAAGGAACAATTCCTGCAGATGTGCAGAGAACTGACGGGCACAACTTTTCCAGAGGAGAAGAATGAGAAAAGTTCCCTTGGTAAGAGCTTTCACACTGCACTCTGGAACAGGGGTCTCCAACCTTGGCAACTTTTAAGACTTGTGGACTTCAACTCCCAGGGTTCCTCAGCCAGCAAAGCTCTGGGAGTTGAAGTCCACAAGTCTTAAAAGTTGCCAAGGTTGGAGATCCCTACTCTGAAAGACACCGAAATGCAGGATAAAGCTGCCAGACCATGCCCAGGTTTTTAGTGCTGCTTTTATTGACATTTCCACGCTCATCTTTAAAATATTGCTTCCTTAATTTGAACATATATCTTTTTAAAAATCCGAATAATTTGAGATGAGTTTTATCCCCTGGGGAGCTTTCGGAGCAAGCCACCTCTGGTGTTATTATTAATACACATTTTTGTTTTGTTAGTTGGATTTGCAGAACATTACACTATAAACTTTGGAACAGCCCACAGATTTCAGAACGATGAGTCAAATTCTGCAAAATTAGTAAAAGGGGGTTTTAAAAAGCTCCAGGCTTCTCTAAGGAAACACTGCATTGTTGCATATAGATAGTCCTTGACTTACAATCATTTGTTTAGTGACTGTTCCAAGTTATAACTGCACTGGAAAAAGAGACTTATGGCTGATTTTCACACTTAACGACCGTTTCAGCATCCCCATGGTCATGTCATCAGAATTCAGACACTTGGTAACTGGCTCCTATTTATGACGGTCGCAGTTTCCCGGGATCACGTGTTCCCCTTTGGTGACATTTTGACAAGCAAAGCCAATGGGAAAACCAGATTCACTTAGCAACTGTGTTACTAACTTAACAACTGCAGTGATTCGCTCAACAACTGTGGCAAGAAAGGGTAGTAAAATGGGGCAAAACTCACTGAACAAGTGTCTCACCTAGCCACAGAAATGTTGAGCCTCAATTGTGGTTGTAAGTTGAGGACTACCGTGTTCTCAGTACCATAAATAGCTTAGTAGAGATGACCAGAAATTAGGCATATGATGTAGAGTTTGGTTCCAAGGAATAGATCCATCGCAAGCAGAAACTCCAAGGCAGGTGAATTCCTCAAAGAACAACTTTATTGGAAATAGCATATTGGCACATATCTGGTGAAAACCCACTTTAAGGGGCGCCTTGATTTTCACCTAATTAAAAGTAAGTTTTCCTCTCAACCCCAAGCAGCCACATGAACCAGTCAAGGCAGCCTTCACTGGTCTGGTGACATAACTCCTCCTTCCTCCGGCCAGGTGTGAGAACATCCTTGATTCCCAAGGGAAAGTGTTTTATTCTGACTTCACAACCGCAATTATCTCTAACCCCCACTCGCTATCCCTCAGCTCCAGGGTGGCAATATGAACCTCCAAGATGGCTTTGGCCAGGTCAGCTTCAGGGTTGACATTTGGGCTGAGAGAGAACCAATCACAACCTGGAGTCCCCTTTAGTTAGCCCAAGCTGAAAAAGGAATGGAATCGGCAGGTGACAAAAGAATATCATGATACTCTCATTATTTATTCATCCAATTTCTATGCTGCCCATCTCACCTACACGACTCCATAAAACCATAAAGGAGCCGTCGTAGCACAGTGGCTAGAATGCAGTATTTGTAGGATGACTCTGCCCCCAGTCAGCAGTTCGAGTCTCACCAGGCTCAAGGCTGACTCAGCCTTCCATCCTTCCAAGGTCGGTAAAACGAGGACCCAAATGGCTGGGGGCAAGAGGCTGACTCTGTAAACTGCTTAGAAAGGGCTGTAAAGCATTATGAAGCGGTATATAGATCTAAGTGCTATTGCTATAAAAACATTTAAGACATTGAGACTCCCATCTGATACTTCTTTCATATCTATAGATCAGAAGTGTCTAACTTTTTAGGGCAGCATTAAAAACTGTATCATGTCAGTCGGAATTCTGAAAGACTGTCAAACCTTGATGGATTTCATCTATAACATGACTGTAATTCTGCTTTTTTATATATATATGTAAAAAGTAATAATTAAAGCAAATTGACTTAGAGGTCACACATGTATCACGCGAGTGTGTCTTGAGTGCTGCATAACCAGCCCTCTCTGAACCGAGTCCTGTATGTTCTTGGCAGTGTGATTGTATAATATTTACTGCAGATTCTTCCAAGAATGAAGCACCACAGCTGCTCCAAAATCCAGACCCACCGGAAATTGAGAGAAGGCCCAGCCGATTACGAGAAGCCACAGATGATGGCAGCCTACCTCTCTCCCCAATAGGTGGTAGGTAGCCTCTTTTGATCAAGTCATTCCCTTCCTTCTAAATCCATTTTTCTCCACCTTTATAATGTGTGGTGTCAACTGTCCAGTTGGGGAAACGAGAACAAGGAACTCCTGGGACATTATTTTATCGAAAGTATATACAACTTTACTGAATAAATCACATTGGCATAGAAAAAGTGAAACCAACTCTGGATTTCCCACGCAAATGCAAGCATAGTTAATATCCCCTTTTCCCTACAGGCCACCTGCAGTCCAAAACATCCATCAATCACTCCTGTTTGTTTGGTTATGGAAATTGGCCAACTATATTAGGACATCTGCTCTTGCATTCCATCCACACACACCCCCACCCCACCCTGTAATTGTCAAGACGCCAGCGAAGGATAAAATGTAGATGAAAATGTGAATCTGTTCTTCCCCAGCGAAGGACCCCAAAGAACGCAGCACACACACGAAGTCCGTAAAAAACCTTAATTTACTAATTAAAGACTACTAATGAGCTTTCTTAGTAGTTGTTTGAACACAAGTACAATAAATCAGTCTTTTCTCAACCTTGGTAACTTTATAACAATGTATTATAAATATATCATAAATAGCACTTAGACTTACATACTGCTTCACAGTGCTTTACAGCCCTCTCTAAGCGGTTTAGCGCTCCCAGAATTCCCCAGCCAGCCATGGATTCTGGGAGTTGAAGTCCACATATCAGGACTGATTCTGTTGTGGCCCGTCAAGAGGCCTCTGCAGTTAGTAGCGGATTCCGACAGTGAGGAGCCTGGTGTGATGCTGCGCCAGCAACCTGTGCAGTTGGCACCCGAGTTGGACAATGAGGAGGCTGGAGAAAATGTGGTGCCAGAGGCGGGGATTCAACCAGGGCCTTCAGAACCTCCAGAAGCTCCTTTAAGTGAAGAGGAGGAAGAGGAGGAGCCTCTTCTCAATGCACGGGCGCGCAGAGCTGCCAAAAGGCAGAAGTGGCTCCTCAGGAGGAGGTCTCCTTGAGAGTAAGGCTTGGGGCTAATTGGCCATTCCCTTAGCCTATTTAAGGAGGAACACCGACTGAAGCAATTTGCAGGGAACAACTTCGTTCACATACCTTCGTGTCTTGTCTTGCTTATCTTATCAGCTTCCTGCAAATTGCTTCTGGGCATTCTGCCAACCACAGTAAGATGATGGTTATCTGAAATACTGTGCCTCAGAACTGAGTTATTATTCTTTGGATTCTTGTCGGCTGTTAATGAAGTTAAATTAACAGCCCTTGTTCAGAAACCCTATTGTAAAGAAAGATTATCTACTACAGGTAGTCCTGGACTTACAACCATTCATTTAGTGGCCATCTAAAGTTACAGCAGCGCTGAAAAAAGTGATTTAGGACTGTTTTTTACACTTACAATCGTTGCAACATCCCCATGGTCATGCTATCAAAATTCTGATGCTTGGCAGCTGGCTCATATTTACAACGATTGCAGTGTCCCAGAATCACGTCTTCCTCTTTTGCCACCTTCTGACAAAGCGAAGTGAACGGGGAAGCAAGATTCGGTTAACAACTTCCGTTACTAACTTAACAACCGGGGTGACTCGCTTAAAAACTGTGGCAAGAAAGGGAAGTAAAACGGGACAAAAAATCATGCAAGAACTTTCTCGCTTATCAACATAAATTTGGGGCTCAATTGTGGTCGTAAGTCGAGGACTACCTACCCATGGGAACTACAGATGGAAGATTGCAGATCATGTATGGCAGTGCAGATTAAAGTCTGCATTGAGCACCTGGGTCACGAAGACATGAAATGAATGCCAAGGCGAGCGTTTACACAAAAACAGTTATGACTATTATTAGATTTTTATCTTGTCTTTAGAAAGCAACTAGGCCAGAGTTGCTCAGCCAAAAAAGTTACATTCTTTTCCCTAATTGGTGCAGTTAACTCCACCGATTCCTTCCTTTTTATTTATTTATTTATTTGATTTATATGCCGCCCTTCTCCGGAAACTCAGGGCGGCTTACAATGCATTAAGCAATAGCCTTCATCCTTTTGTATATTTATATTTATACAAAGTCAGCTTATTACCCCCACAAACTGGGTCCTCAATTTACCCACCTTAGAAAGGATGGAAGGCTGAGTCAACCTTGAGCCTGGGGAGATTCGAACTTACAGTAATTGCAGACAGCTGGTGTTTAATTACAATGCTTTAGTCTGCTGAGCTATCCAGGCTCTTTTCTTTTTCCAATTCTTCTTCCTTTCCCCCATTTAGGTGGCTATCAGTGTGCTAAATGCAGTTCGGATCATGGTGTGCCCTTTAAATGCCAGCAGTGTTCCTTCACATGTTGCAACAAATGTTGGGAGAATTCCTTGAAGGTTAGCTTTCATTTTCATTTTCATTTTACCCTTCAGTCTTAATTGCGTCAGCTGATTTATTTTTGTATGTTTATTTATTTGTATCCTACCTTTATTATTTTTACAAATAACTTTGGGGCAGCCAACATACCCAACCCACTTGGGTTGGGTTAGGAGAGAGTAACTGGTCCAAGTCACCCAGCTGGCTTTTGTGTCTAAGGTGGAACTAGAACTCTCAGGCTCCTGGTGATTGGCTCAAAGTTATCCAGCTGGTTTTCTTTCCTAGGAGGAACTAGAACTCACAGTCTCCTGGTGATTGGCCCAAAATCACCCTGCTGTCTTTCATTCTGAGACTAGAGCTCTCAATCTCCTGGTGACTGGCCCAAAGTCACCCAGCCAGCTTTCATGCCTAAGGCGAGACTAGAATTCACGATCTCCCACTTTCTAGGCTGCTGCTTTAACCACTAGATTCTCCCTCTTGCCTGCTCTTAAAGCACAGCAGAATTTCCCTTGCTCTGTTTCTGCAGTGGATTCTTACAGTGCATTTTCCCTCCTTGGATGTGACTTGAGCATCTTCTTGCAATTGAGATCACACCCCCGCGGAAAAGAGGCTTGTTCTTGTGATCCAAGACAATGTTAGGTTTGGTTAAAGGTAGCCATGTGGCCCAATCCATGCAACTAAACAAGCCCAGAGAACTGTATGAGCTTTGCTTAGCTAGTTAGTCTGCTTAATTGTCAAGATAGTTGGGGATTATAAAAGCTGAGGTCAACAAGTCGACACTAGATTGGGAATGACTAAATAGACTTCTAATTTAAGCCGCAGAGGCCAGAGTCAGCACTAATTTAAGCCGCAGAGGCCAGAGTCAGCACTTAATCTAGATTAAGAGACAGTTCAATTCTGACAAAAACAATCTCTTCTTTGTGGCTGACTTCGCAGTTTCCTTTAACTTTAATTCAGCAGCAACCTCAATTAATTTTGCCTTCTGATCGGGGTTTCCCAACTCAGGCAGCTTTAAGATGTGTGGAATTTTCTTGCAGTCATAAAAGTTGCTAAGATTGAGACATGGTGCTTTTGATTTTGTATTGGACTTCAGTCAAGAGAAATGTTTCCTGTTCAACCCCCAAATCAGCTGGTTACTCTTCTGACCTAACACTGACCGAATCCGTATTCTTACGTCAGGCATTTCCCGCAGAAGAAAGTGGTTAATTGTAGAAAGCATAGTGAGGCAATAGCATTGATATAACCTATTATAATCCATTAACAAAATGAAATTCAAGGGTGAAAAATGGCAAGTTCTACATTTAGGCAAGAAAAACAAAATGCACAGGTACAGTAGATGTGGTACCTTGCTCAATAGTGGTGACCGTGAGAGGGATCTTGGAGTCCTAGTGGACAACCATTTAAATAGGAGCCAGCCGTGTGCAGCGGCTGCCAAAAAAGCCAACACAGTTCTAGGCTGTATAAACAGAGGGATAGAATCAAGATCTCATGTAGTGTTAATACTAGTTTATAATGCCTTGGTAAGGCCACACTTCCATTCAGTTTTGGTCGCCACGATGTTAAAAAGATGTGGAGACTCTTTTTAGAGTGCAAAGAAGAGCAACAAAGAGGATTAGGGCACCAGAGGCTAAAACATACGAAGAACTGTTGCAGGAACTGGGGATGTCTAGTTTAATGCAAAGAAGGACCAGGGGAGACATGATAGCAGTGTTTCAGTATCTCAGGGGCCGCCCCAAAGAAGAGGGAGTCAAACTATTCTCCAAAGTACCTGAGGGCAAGACAAGAAGCAATGGGTGGAAACTACGTAGAACTAAGGAGAAATTTCCTGACAGTTAGAACAATTAATCAGTGGAACCACTTGCCTCCAGAAGTTGTGAATGCTCCAACACTGGAAGTTTTTAAGAAAATGTTGGATAACCATTTGTCTGAACTGGTGTAGGGTTTCCTGCCTAAGCAGGGGGTTGGACTAGAAGACCTCCAAGGTCCCCTCCAACTCTGTCATTCTATTCTGTTCTGTTCTGTTCTGTTCTGTTCTGTTCTATTCTATTCTATTCTATTCTATTCTATTCTATTCTATTCTATTCTATTCTATTCTATTCTATTCTATTCTATTCTATTCCCTTAAAACAGGGCGAACGAAAACAACATGGAGTATCAACCCTCAAATTGATTTAACCATATTTCAAAAATGTGACGGGTCTTTTCTGGGAAGGGATGTGATTCAGACATCATGGTTTTGGGGGAGGTGAAAGGTTATAAAAATGGCTCTGGCGGTACCAGGAAATCTGTCCCCCCTACTAAAGGAAACACAAACAGTGTTGAGAAGGGAAACAGCAACCCACAACTCAAGTGGTTACTTTGCCTTTTTGGCTGGATGCAGTTTGGGAATTCGTGGGGTATTTCATGCCAGAAGCTCTCCTGAATTTTTAGATTTTAAAATTGCTAATTCAGGAAGCCAAAGTAGACATAACATTATACTCTTTGATGTTTATCATCTTTAACCAGAAGCCCACAGAGGTTGGCATGTGATCAGAATAATCTCCTTCCCTCTGGTTGGTCTTCTGTTACTAAAGTTTTTCATGCCAAGGTAAACAAAAGCTAATTTAGAATGAGTGAGTGATGTGGGAATGCAAGGCTTTAGCAGGCATGGCCTCCTGATTAAGATAAGCAATTGCAAGAGCCAGCCACAGGATCAGCACTTTATCTCCTGTTCTTGTCTCTATCATGTAACATAAAACAGATGCTGTTTCAAAAATAGGTCAGTGGTGCTACGTGCTCTTGCACAAGTATTTGGAGGTCGGAGTTAGTGTCAAATACAGCAAGCGGGCTGCTTGGTACAAGCTGTGGGGATCACCAAGTGCCTGCATGGGAAGAGCTGTATTCACTGGCATTTATTAAATAGCAATAGCACTTAGACTTATATACCGCTTCACAGTGCTTTACACTCTCTAAGCCGTTTACAGAGTCAGCATATTTCTCCCCAACTATCTGAGTCCTCGTTTTATCGACCGGATACATGATAAACAATGGAATCCTTGGTGGTCTCTGAGCTTGGTTGTTTTCTTGCAGATGTTCCTTTACCCAACTAGGTAACATCACTGCTACAGTAGAAGGAAATGGGGTTTGCAGAGAGGAGGAGAAGGGAAATGGGAAGAGGAGGAGGAGGAGGACTGAAATCGTTGGTGCTCTCTGAACTTTGGTGGTTTTCTTACAGATGTTTCATGACCCATCTAAGCAACAGCATCAATGCTAGAAGGGAGAAGAGTTTGTTTCTATTTTCATATACAGTAGCTTGTCATGGTGGCGCAGTGGTTAGAATGCAGTATTGCAGGTTACTTCTGCCGCCAGCTGTTCAGCAGTTCGATTCCTACTGGCTCAAGGTTGACTCAACCTTCCATCCTTCCAAGGTCAGTAAAATGAGGACCCAGATTGTTGGGAGCAACAAACTGACTCTGTAAGCTGCTTAGAGAGGGCTAGAAGGCACTGTGAAGCAGTATATAAGTCTAAGTGCTATTGTTATTGCCCTATCAGTGTTGGTGGAGCTATCCTTGGTAGTTCTTTGATTACACTGCTGCTTACTGTTTGATTGTCTGAGTTGGTAGTTCTTTGATTGGGGTATTGGGCAAGCCATTAGTATACAAACAGGGGCCAAACCCCACTCCTTTCTAGCACTGATGATGTTACCTAGTTGGGTCACAAATCGTCTGCCAGAAAACAACTAAACCTGTTGTGGCTCCGTTGCCTGAGCCTGCGTCATCAGCAGGGGAGGACTCTGAGAGTGAGGGAGAGGAGTTGGCAAGGCCTCCTTCTCCAGGACCCTCCTCTCTGGCAATGCCTCTGAAGGACACCAAAGGGCAGGAGATAGGCCCAGAGCCAAGCTCATCCCCGCAGCCACAGGAGAACATTGATGAGGGGAGTGAGTTTTGGCTGGATCCTCGCCAGCGTCGGAGAGACAGGAGAGCCCAGCAGAGGAAAAGGCGTGGTCGTGATTAGATGGTGGACCACACCCCACAGGCTATAAAAGAGAGTGATTGCAGCCTGTATCTTTGTGACGGACAAAACAAAGATTCATGGATCCCGGTTTCGAATCTGCCCTGTGTCTCAGCTCTGGACATTTTGGTGGTGTGTATTTGACTGAACTCTTAATAAAGGCTTTGGCAAGCAGCTGCGGGGATTGCTGCCAAGCTTTTTATCAGCTTACTTGGTTGCCTGCCAGTTCATTAGACTCTGACTGTCTGAGGGGGTGTATTCCTGGGAGCGGGGCCAGAACAAAACCCACAGAGCACCAGGGATCCCACAGTTCGACTCTGAGTTATAAACATGCTCCTCTATTTATTAAATTAAAACATATTATGGCTGCTTACTCCAATAGACTCCTTTTTACTGGTGAGCATTGAAGGACAGGGCCTCTCTCTGCCTCTCCCATTACAAGCCAGCCTGATAGTTAATGCCTGCCAGAAAAGTGGTCTTGAAAATGCTTCTATTGATGGTCCTTCTGGCATACAAAAGAAGGTCCTTTCTGCTGTTCACAGGCTACAGAATACATTCTTCATCACGTAGGATAAATTCTGTAAATGTCATCCTTCGTCGGTGGTTTATTTTTTATTTTTTTGCAAAAAGTTTTTTTATTTTTATTTTTCCAACACACAAATTACATCTTTTCGGAACAGAGCCCTGGTCTGGACATCAATATATACAGGGGTTTTTTTTCCATCTTTAACAAAATTTTGTATATTCTACTTTGCCATAACACTTATTTCTTACTCTTAACTCACCTATCTCAACTAACACCATCTTAAAAAAATTAAGTCAAATTTACTTAATCAAAACAATTACCCTTCTATTAACCCCCCTTAAATCTTAATTCAGTTAATACTTCATAGTACATTTCACAATTCTTACCCTAAATCCTCACTATTAGCAATACTTAATCTTAAATCACCTATCTCCCCTATTACCATCTTGTAAAAAGTACATTTTTTATTTCATATAATGCTCAATGAATCTTTATTTCCTTATTACTTCACCAAATTTAGATCCTATCTCTAATTCCAAAAATATAGCAATTTAACATTGAAACATAGTTCTTAATTCAAATAAGACTACAATACAATTTTCCAATTATTTCCCACAATTCTATCTCTTTAACCATACCATTTGTATAAAAATCAGTTTGAGTAATTCTTATTTGTAATTCATAGTACTATATTATTTCAATCTTCTTTTCTTTTTTGCTTAGATATATTATATATTATCAAAAATATCAAAAATATTAAAATATTAAAGTTATTGAAATATTCAAATTATTGCAATTGTTATAGGTATTTAAACAATATCCCAGTTTTTATAGTCATCAATTATTCTCAAGTAATACCATGTAACATCTTAATAAAAATTGATTCATTATGTCCATTAATATATTTTCTTTTAACATAGTCTATTTCTCATATATTATAGCTTCCATCCATATTTCAATTTTAAGTATCTGTGACATATTCTTCTCATATTTCTGTTAACCATTATTAATCTTAATATAGTTATTTTATAAATCAAAGTTCTGGACTTTTCTATCTTACCCCATATTCCCCAATTCTTTCACTGTTAATCCCAGTGTATTAATCTTTATAACTATTGTTTTTCACAATATAATGTCTAAAAACCTCCTTTTTATTATTACTATCCACCTGTGCATTACTTATTCATATTTAATCACGTTGTCTTTGTCTTCTTTATATCCAGCCGTTATATCTTGTTTCTTCATTTTCTTGTCTACTTGCATATACTTCATTTCAGCTTCAATGTCCTCAAATTTTGGCCTCCGTGTGGCATTTTAATTATTTTTCTTATTTCCACTCCAAGTCAAATACATCAATTTGCTCCTCCTCTAATTCCTGCGCCATTTTATTCTTTTTAAGTTGTTATTATCCCAATTATAAGAGTTCTCTTGTGGTTCCTCTTTTTCTTTTTCCCCAAAGTCAAGCCGCCTGCAGACAAAGAAATCATCCTCCACAAATTCTCACAGTTGTTAGTAAAGTTCACAATTTTCCAAAACAAAAACCAAGTTGCAATGTTCCTTTTTATTCCAGAAGATGTCTCTCTGCAATCCATAATTTCCAATTGTTTAACAAGTATCCATCTTATTTCAGTTACATAACAATCTTACTTGGCTTCTCTTTTTCTTTTAGTTTTAAAAGTATAGACTTTAAGCCAGATATCTTTTGATTCTGCCAGAAACATACAATAGAGAATTAAGATATTTGATTGTGAATGTTTTAAAAGCTGCTAGAATTGTGTTTGCTAAAAACTGGAAAAATGAGAAAATACCAATGCAAGATGAAATTATTAAGAAAATCATGGAATGTGCTGAAATGAGTAAATTGACATTTGAAATTAGAGAACAAGAAGATAAACAAAACTACAAGATATGGGATTTATTTTATCAATGGCTAGATAATAAAACATGGAAATGAAATATGAAATATGAAATGAATGTTAGAAATACAATAATTGAAATTTTTTTTGAAGTGACAGTGCCATAGTTAAATAAATGATAAATGAGGATGTTGATTTGTTTGACAATATGAGAAATTAGATAATTAGTAAATATGGGGATGAAGCACAAAAGATTTGTAACCGACTGACACACTGTTTGCATTTGTAGTGGATGATGGATTTGTTTTATGTTTTGTTTAAAAAATATAAATAAAAAATAAATAAATAAATAAGTAAGTAAGTAAGTAAGTAAGTAAGTAAGGCACCAGGCTAGAAAGCAGGAGATTGTGAGTTCTAGTCCTGCCTTAAAGATACAAAAGCCAGTTGGGTGACTTTGGGCCAATCACCAGGAGACTGTGAGTTCTAGTCCCATTTTAGGCATAAAAGCCAGCTGGATGACTTTGGGCCTTTTTCTCTTTCTCAGCCCACCCCACCCCACTCCACAGGGTTGTTGTTGGGGGAAAATACGAAGAGGAAGGCATGTTGGATATGTTTACCACCTTGAGGTATTTGTAAAAATAATAGAGGCAGGATACAAACAAATAATGTGGACTTGAGTTCACTGTCTTAAACAGGATAGGCATCACAAAATGACTGAAAACTGCTTTAGCACAAGGATCATGAGCAGAGACACTATTCAGCCGCTTTGAACCTGTTCACCCAACCGGTCGCGGAAATCATTGGTGCACCCACCTCGGCTCTGTGCCATCCTATTTAGTCACGTTCTTGAGGCCCGGCGCATACACGGAAGACCAAGTGTACGTGTAGAAGGCAGGCGTGTGCCCACGCAGGGCAAACCTGTAGTAACGTAATGTGAAATCCACCGCTGATCTGCTCTTGTGTTTCCCCACACAGCATGCCAAAAAGTGCCCAGAATGCCAAGCGGATACCAAGAGAAGACACTTGGCCATATCTTACTGGCCAGATCCCCCCGTGAAAGACACGTAGAGTGAACACATGCATTGCTCAATGGGATCTAGAGACTGTGTGGCTTGCTCCAGCTGGCCTGTGTGGAAGAGGAACAACAACATTGCAAGTGGTTTTAAGTCAGCTTTCTGGACCCTCCAGCCCCCACCCGCCTCACCCCACCCGCTTGGGGTTCCTCTTCTCTTAAGAGAAGCCACATGGTCTTCAACGTTACCATTCTCCAGATATTTGAGCCACTCAAGTGCTCCTGTCAGTTTCAGTCAATCCAGACAGCATTTAAATCAGAGTTAACATTTTATTATCTTTTTCTAATGATGACCTTTGCAGTGAGGTCGGGAACCACAAAGCCTACTATCTTTATCATGGGAAAATTAAAAAGGAGTTTGTAATATGGAGTCTGCCTGGCGCTTTCCTATTCTGGGTCCAAAGAATCGTACGTTTGTTTTTTAAAAAATTTTACTCTGCGGTCCTTATCAATTAAAGGAAAAGTTTCCACAAAGTCAGTATGAGTTTGGATTTCCACAGGATCTGGATAGGCATGTATTTTAAACAAAGGAATACACTGCAGGTAGTCCTCGACTTACGATCACATCTGAGCTCAGAAACTCAGAAACTACCTACCTCGGAAGGATGGAAGGCTGAGTCAACCTTGAGCCTGGTGAGATTCACACTTGCAGTAATTGCTGGCAGCTAAGTGCTACTTTAACAGCAGCAGTTTAATCTGCTTAGCACGTTCTTGAGCCTGGGCGCATGAAAAAAAGATGAGAAATAACATGATTAGCTGTTTCCCCTCGTTGAGGGGTAGCCCAAATTTACACCAGAATAGGTATCAATAGATAAATGAATATATTTCCAAGGAGCCAAAGAAGGAACATGGGTAATATCCATTTGCCATAATTGATTAGAGGTGAGACCACGGGGATTAATTCCCGCGTTTACTGAAGGGGATGCCCCAGAACATTGGGGACAGGATGAAACAATTATCTTAGCTTGCTCTAGTGGAATGTGGCAAGCTTGTGCCAGTCCCCTGGCATTTTGATGGAAAAAAAGAGTGATTAAAAAATGGATCTGTAAACAAAGTAGGTA
Organism: Masticophis lateralis; assembly: GCA_030761175.1. Lineage (NCBI taxonomy): Eukaryota > Metazoa > Chordata > Lepidosauria > Squamata > Colubridae > Masticophis > Masticophis lateralis. The sequence continues at coordinate 209,793,142 of JAUDYJ010000003.1, read as the reverse complement.
AAACATGAACAGCAGCATCAACATGACTCTTGCCTTCAGAAAGTGGCCCAGGAAGGGATGAATGACTACGTATGTGAGAGACAAAATATAAATGCTTCTGGTCTTGTAGAAGTTGCTGTAAAATGAGAAATAAAGCCATAAGATTGGAGTCAATCCTGGACGTGATATAAGCACCTGGAAGATTAAAAATAAGTTGACACGCATACTGAGAGTCAGAAATCAGATTAAAAGGCTGTTGAGAAAAAGTGTGGAAAGCTAAAATAGCCACAGACCATTCTGAGCGTTGAGATGAAAACTGCACTGTAGTGTAAGATTCTTTCCAGATGACACCATGAGTCTCCTTGTAAGCAATCGCTCCTCTCGTTCGTCCTCCATCAGAAAAAACAGCTTGTGGTAGTGGAGAAGAAGAAAGTAATGAGTGAATAGGAAAGGTGGAAGTCATTAAGGAAGTGATCTGTCCTCCCCCTTCAAAGACCCACAAAAAAACAGCCAGCCGAGGGTTAACAATCACTTGGCACACTCCACAGTTCTCATCTCAACCTTGGCAGCGATATGCACACCGTCTGCCAAGGACTTTATTAGGTTACACAAACAAGAAAATCACCTACGTAGCTTTGCCGTTCATCTAGCTTCCAAGACTACGAGGTTGCTATGTTTGTTTAGCTTTGTTCGTCACAAACTTCTTGACCCACTGGCCTGTCTTATATAGATAGGCTTCTGGGTGTGGTCCAGTGACTCATTGATCCTGTGACTCCAATCCAGTGACTCAGGTCTATTTCCTCATACGCCGCAGCTGCAGTAATCTTTTCTCTCGCCTTCTTTGGCGTGCGTCCAGGAATGATGTCTCTCCCTCACTCTCATCTGAGACACCTGTTTCCCCACTACTTGGCTCTCTTTCAGCTGGCACCTGAGACGGTGCCAGAGGGGGAGGGGGCTGGGAGATCTGGCTGGCTCCTCTTCCTCATGCTCAGAGCTTCCTTCCTCCAATGGGATAGGCTCAGAGGACGGGGCCACAACAGGAAGCAAACTTAGGATCTTTAGGCAGGTGACATGAAATACAGCCTACATAGTCAGTTAGAGCACACTGAAGAGATAAATTATTCTGAAAATAAAAGTGAAAGTCAGATTCTGAGATAGAAAGAACAATATTTATTAAGTCAGTTCCATTTCTTCGACAGGCTCGAGTACGCCCCAAGGTTATAAATTCAGCAGTCGCTTGGATAAAAGGTGAAACATTTTTAGATGGTAATGAGGCAAATAAAGCCATTCAATACAATATACTTTTTGCTGTTCTAAAACTCTCGATATTCCTGTGCGTAGTTTACTAGTAAGAAATATTAACAGAGATAACTGACAATCTCTATGAGGGATTCGATCCACAAACTGAGTACTCAAGATGTTATTAATTTTCTCAACTGTAGCAAATACTACAGATGGAACTATAATTAAATCTCCTGGCTTTTTTCCTTTAGTCAATAACTCAAATAATGGACTAAGTAAATGCGTAGGTACAGAAAAATATGAGCGGACCCAATTAATAGTACCCAGCATTTGTTGCAAATTTACTAAGGAAATGATTTTGGGTAACTTTAAATGAGGAAAAGCCGGAGCGGGAAAAGACTGCAACAGTTTATGTCCTAAATACAGATAAGGAGCGAGCAGCTGTATTTTTTCTGGGCCAATTTGCAATCCATAGACACATAAATCATTTTGTATTTCAGAAAGCCAACTAGGTTGTATTTTTTGCACTCCAATTAAAATGTCATCCATACGATGACATACCAGGGTTTTGATCCCTGATGAAAGAGAGGGCGAGATGCCACAGACATGCTTCCCCCCCCCCCCTTGGATTTTTACACTCTCTTTTAAAATAACCAGGTTTTCCACAATCGTAACACTTTCCTTGAGGTTTGCTGCCTGGTGATAAAGCAGCTGCTAATAAATTAATTTTATAAAATGATGTTCCTATATCCTGACACACTTTAATCACATCTGCCTTTTCCAAAGGTTTGATAACCATATTCAGAAGAAACTTGCAAAGTTGCAGCTGGTAGACAGAAAGCATATAAGCAATTTCTTCTATATCCCCCCCCCCCTTTTTTTTTGTCTGTTTCTTTAAATTCTGCCTAATGGGGGTGTAACTAGCTCCTTCAGAAGGAACTGATGGTTCAGTTAAAGATGGTTTTGAGGTGACAATTTTAACATTATAATCAAGTGGCGGGCTTGTAGTTAATTCTTGCCCTTCCAAAGCATCAGAGCCATATTTTTCTATTCCTTGATGACATTAATACCATTGATTGTAATATTTGCATTGAAACCTTAGGTTCAAGATGTAAAGCTTGTCCTATCTTTATTATATCTCTCAAACAAGGCTGTTCCGGATAAAAGGGACAACCTTTCCCTGTCTCAACTACCAGTTTTCTTTTGTCAGTCTGCACATCGTCATGCCAGATTTGCGCCATAGGAATCGTAAGTTCCCGCACACGCGTGTGCTGATATTGAGACAGATTGCAACCAATACTCACCGTTAGAGATCAACGTAGGATGAAAGGTGCACCAGGGGTCTATATTTCAGACGATGATGAATATCTTCGGCTGTTGCTTCCCGCGAAGAGGCATCCCTGTTTGGGCGCCAGATGTTGTAAATCAGACGTCCAGGCTTTTGATCTCTTTCAAGATGTTTCCAAGATGTCTCTAAGATGTCTCTCTCCATTATGTAGAGAGCTTTATTTTATACATTAGTACACAAGTAGATGAAAGGTAGCAGAGTAACAGGGTTCTGATTGGATAGAAATTATTCACACACACCACTCTCAAGATGCCATTTTCTCTCAAAATCCAAACCAAAGGTGAGCAAGCAGGCAAGACCCACGGCGCCCGAGCTGTGGCAGTGTGCTGCTCGCAGCCTGGTACCCTGGCTTATAAGCTGTCATAAATATGAGTCAGTTGCCAAGCATCTGAATTTTGATCACGTGATCCCAGGGACAATGCAACGGTTGTAGGTGGGAAAAACAATCATAAGTCACTCTTTTCAGTGCTGTTGTAACTTTGGTCACTAAATGAACTGATGTAAGTCGAGGATTACCTTTAAGAACTTGCCAGAACAGAGTTACCTAAGTGGAAAACTACGTGCTGAAGGACATTTTCCTTTAGAAGGCAGTGGACATGTTAGTTCTGTTGAAAGACCTTCTGACTAATCCTGATCATTGTTCATCTTGGAGAGAATTTTACACCTGTTAACCTGTCCTCTCTTGAACTTTGATTGGGCACTACCAAGCTACCTGAGAGGGGGAGTCTATCTCCGCTCCTGTTTCTAAACCCAGAAGCAGTTGATACCTGAAGTAACCGACAGCAACCTGATCTTCTGCAAATATTTACCTCAGTGGTGAAATCCAATTTTTTTTTTACTACTGGTTCTGTGGGCGTGGCTTGGTGGGTGTGGTGTGGCTTGGTGGGTGTGGCAGGGGAAGGATACTGCAAAATCCCCATTCCCACCCACTCCAGGGGAAGGATACTGCAAAATCCCCATTCCCACCCCACCCTGGGGCCAGCCAGATGTGATATTTGCCAGTTCTCTGAACTACTCAAAGTTTCTGCTACTGGTTCTCTGAATTGCACAAAATTTCCGCTACCGATTCGCCAGAACCTGCTGGATTTCACCTCTGATTTACCTTCTATACTCAACACCAAGGTTGCATTCCCCGTGCCTGCCTCCACTTGCTTCCTTATCTCCCATTACCCAACACCACTGAAAGAGACCTCCCTCCTCTGCCTTCCCTACAAACCATTCCATCCCCCCATCCCTTACACTCTTCCTTAAAAAGGGGGAAACGTCCTCCAACGGACCAATCATCAGAGGCAGTAACAGTAACACTAACAGATTGGAAGGGACCTTGGAGGTCATCTAGTCCAACCCCCTGCTCACGCAGGAGACCTATACTAGGGATTCGAACAGCCAACCTTTCTGATCGACAAGCTCAGCATCTTAGCCACTGAGCCACCTAGCCAGGGAAGGTGAGCCCTACAGGCACTGTAGCACTTGCTCAGTTGCTCTCACCCACCAAGCAGGGGGCCACTCTTCCCGCCCAGCTCCCACCCACGGGAGAAGGACTGATCTACTCATCTCTCACCCAACTTTTCCCTTCAGCCTCAAAATTCCCCCGAACAGCTTTCCCAGGCCAGATTACAGAACATTCCAGAGATTGCACAGAGTAGTCCGAGGAGCAGCCAAAAGGCATGCTATGCGGCACTAAATATTGTTGCAGCTGGGCAGTCCTACCATGTCTCCTGAAGTTCAAAACATTCCAAGCTCCCACTAGTCAACATCAAAAGATGTTGAGACGCGAGAAAGAATGCAGAGAAGAGCCACAAAGATGTTGAGTTTATATTTTCATTTATTTCATTTCATTTATTAGATTTGTATACCGCCCTTCTCCTTGAGGACTCAGGACGGTGAACAGCCAGAAGTAAAAAACAGTTGTACAAAAGTTAAAACAATTTTAAAAGCAACTAATATAAAATTTGGCCCATAAATTTAAAAACAGTTCAATTAATATTCAATATCAAACTCTAAAAATTAACCATGGGATCAGGCCAGTCCGGCTAACTGGAAAAAGTAAGTTTTTAGGGCCCGATGAAAAGTCCGGAGGTCTGAGATTGTTCGCAACTCTGGGGGTAGATCGTTCCAGAGGGTGGGAGCTACCACAGAGAAGGCTCTCCCCCTGGGGGTCGCCAGCCGGCATTGTCTGGCTGACGGCACCCTAAGGAGGCCCTCTCTGAGGGAGCAAACCGGCCGGTGGGAGACAATTGGTGGCAGAAGGTGGTCCCGTAAGTACCCTGGTCCTAAGCCATGGAGCGCTTTAAAGGTGATCACCAACACCTTGAAGCGCACCCGGAAGTCCACCGGCAGCCAATGCAGCTCACGCAGAAGAGGTGTCACATGGGAGCGCCCTGCCACTCCCATAATCCCCCGCGCGGCCGCATTCTGCACCAGTTGGAGCCTCCGGGTGCACCCCAAGGGGAGCCCCATGTAGAGAGCATTACAATAGTCCAGGCGAGAAGTGACGAGCGCTTGAGTAACTGTGCGTAAGGAGTCCGACAAAGAAATAAAGGGAGACTAGTATAGATGTATTTCGAGTTATTTAGCTCTCGCCAGCTAGCCATACCCTTCTGGGATTCGAACCTGGGCTACTTGCATGTTAGGTTGATGTATTAACCTCTAACTCACGGGCTCTTCTTCCTTTGTCACCTATACTAGGGGATAGAGTATGTGCAACCCGGTCTACCCAAAAATGGGACGGAGTAACAAAGATGATTAGGAAACCGGAGGCTAAAACATACAAAGAACGTCTGCAGGAATTAGGTATGTCTAGTCTAGTGAAAAGAAGGATTTTGTGGGGGGGGGGGGTGTTTGACATGATCACAGTGTTTCAGTATCTGAGGGGCTGCCATAGAAAGGAGGGGGGCACCTATTCTCCAAAACACCTGGAGGCAGAACAAGAAGTAACAACTGGAATTTAACAAATAGAGATTCAACCTAGAACTAAAGAGAACTTTTCTGACAGAATAATTATTTATTTATTTATTTATTTATTTATTTATTTATTTATTTATTTATTTATTTCAATTTATAAACCGCCCTTCTCCTTGCGGACTCAGGGCGGTGAACAGCCAGAATAAAACATGGTAACACAAAAATTAAATGAATCAGTGGAACAGCAGAAGTTGTGAGCGCTCCATCGTTGGAGATTTTTCCAAAAGAAATCGGACAGCCATTTCTCCAGAACGGTGTAGGGCGGTGATAGCTAACCTTTTTGCCGTCACGTGCCAAAAGTGGGGGGAGCGCAGGGGGTGGTCACGCCCACGTGTGTCCACACTCATAATTCAATGCGCCCTGCCCCCACGCATGCATACGTGACCCCCATGTGACCCCTGCTTTTCACACGTTATGGCCCGGTAGGCCTGGTTTTTTTTTTTTTTTGCCCTCCCCAGGCTCCAGAGACTTTCTTGGAGTCTGGGGAGGACGAAAACGGCCTTCCCCACTCCTCCGGAAGCTGGAAACAGCCTGTTTCCTGACTTCCGGTGGGTCCGGAGCGGTGGTGGGTTTCAAAATTTTTTACTACCGGTTCTGTGGGTATGGCTTGGTGGGCGTGGCATGGCTTGGTGGGCGTGGCAGGGGAAGGATACTGCAAAATCCCCATTTCCTCCTGATCAGTTTGGGACTCAGGAGGCAGAGAATAGATGGGGGTCAGTCTGAATTTTTACTACCGGTTCTCCGACCTACTCAAAATTTCTGTTATCGGTTCTCCAGAACTGGTCAGAACATGCTGAAACCCACTTTTGGCTCGGAAGGCCCGAAAATCAGCTGGCCAGCACACACATGCGCGCTGGAGCTGAGCCAAGGGAACACTCGTGTGCCCACAGATAGGGCTCCGCATTCCATAGTCCGCCATCATGGGTCTGGGGTTTCCTATTTGAACGGGGTTGGACTAGAAGACCTCCAAATTCCCTTCCAACTCTGTTTATTCTGTGTTCTGTAATCGAACGAACTCCAGTTGTCCTAAACACAATCCTTGTGTTTAAAATAAGAGCCCAGTATTTCTCTGCATAATTGGTTTGTTCCGTTTCTGTTTCGTTTTGGTGTAAACTGGGGGAAAAACTCCTATTAAACTTTTCCTCCCTTCATAGGGTATTGAATAAATTCATGATTCACATCCTGCTAGTCTGAATCAACAATAACAGGCTTTGGAAGGACTTGGCATACAATCAGCTTTAAGAAGATTAGGCAGAAGAACGGAACGGAATAATTGCGATACCTAAAATTTCAAGAGAAACGACTATTCATGAAAGAGACTTCATCATCAAAAACGTTAGTAATCACCTTTCCCTATTACTTTCTGGAAATCACAAGGGTTGTGTGTCTCTACTCCCATTTTTAAAAATAGACTTTGTTTTGGCACAAACTTCCGTCAGTTTGGAAAGGAGTTTCGAATTCTGTCAACAGTGAATTTTCCATTAGGTTTTTATAGCCAAAGTTCAGCTGGAGTTTCTTAGAAGGAAAAATGCCTTCTTCTTTTTTTTTCAGCTATATCACCTTTTAGGTTAAGGAGATGTTCTAACGAAATCACTGCAAAAATGGTTTTTAATCTGCCAAGGAATTGAATAAGAGCCTGAGTAGCGTAGGGGGGTAATGCCTCCTACAAAGGCAGCATTTAAGAACCAGCTGCCTGCAATTACTGTGAGTTCAATTCTAGCCAGGCTCAAGGTCGACTCAGCCTTCCATCCTTTCTAAGGTAGGTCAATTGAGGACCCAGTTTGTGGGGACAATAAGCTGACTTTGTATAAATATACAAAAGTATGAAGGCTATTGCTTAACGCACTGTAAGCTGCCCTGAGTCTCTGGAGAAGGGCAGCATATAAATCAAATTTTTTTAAAAAATTGAAATGTATCGTTCACATACTCTGTCATCAGTATTGGAAATGGTCAACTGTTTTTGTCCCAGTCAAATCCTGATTTTTTATTTTTTTTTCATTTTGGGCCCTTGAGGATGGTGGTAACAAATCCATGGTGGGGGTGTTTTTTTTATTTTTTTATTTTTGATGAGTTCTTTGAAATTAACACATCTATTTCCCTATCTATTTTAGCCCTGGTTTGGCATTTTAAAACTTAAAGACACCATTGAAACACTGTTCGTTCACCAAGCCTGTTGGGCTACTCATAGGAGGCTCTAGGGTAGGCTAGCAAAGTGGCCCTGGGGGCTATGGATTGCCTGCCCTTGATCTATCTAATATCAATCTGGAAGTTGGTATTATACATAACACTGGAAGTTTTTAAGAAGACATTGGATAACCCTTTGTCTGAAGTGGTGTAGGGTTTCCTGCCTAAGCAGGGGGTTGGACTAGAAGACCTCCAGGGTCCCTTCCAACTCTGTGATTCTATTTTTCCTTCCCTCTTGCTTTCCTTCGTTCTTTCTTTCTTTCTTTCCTTCCTTCCTTCTCTTCTTTTTCCTTCCTTCCTTCCTGAAACTCCCTTCCCTCCCTCCCAAATGAACCTTCCTTCCTCAACATTTATCAACCTTCCTTCCTTCCTTCCTTCCTTCCTTCCTTCCCTCCCTTCTTTTTAACCATTTGTCTGAAGTGGTGTAGGGTTTCCTGCCTAAGCAGGGGGTTGGACTAGAAGACCTCCAGGGTCCCTTCCAACTCTGTGATTCTATTCCCGTGATGGTGAACCTATGGCACGCAGGCCACAAGTGGCACAAGTCGCCCAGCTCAGCTCCACTTGGCCTGCGTGAGCACTTCCCACCAGCCAGCTGATTTTCGGATTTGCCCTGCTAGGCATGCGCTAATGTGGAGAGAGCTACCTTTCTCCTCACTTTCTGCTGCCTGTGCCTTCCCAGATCTCCGGAGATTCCTCTCTCAGCGCTGTTTTGGGAGGTGAGGCTTTTTCCCCCCCCCCCCCAACCGAGCACATGCTTTTGGCACCCGAGGAAAAAAAAGTTTAGCCACCACTGTTCTATTCTGTTCTATTCCAATCTTGTTATTATTTTTATTCAATTATTTAAACAATTTTAATATTGTCTCCAATGGTTGACATGCTCTGTTATTTATTTATTTAGTAGATTTTTATCCCACCTTTCTTACTCCCGTGTAATTAGTTGCAACTATCTCCTCTAGTAATTTATGGTCAGTTGTGGCTTAGTAAACACACAGTGGTTAAGCTACGATTTCATGCAGTAGTTCAACCCACTGCAAAGGGGTGACATCCAGGGGCGGGTTTCAAATTTTTTTTACTACCGGTTCTGTGGGCGTGGCTTGATGGGCATAGCATGGCTTGGTGGGTGTGGCAGGGGAAGGATACTGTAAAATTTCCATTCCCCCCCCCCCCACTCCAGGGGAAGGATACTGCAAAATCCCCATTTCCTCCCGATCAGCTGGGACTTGGGAGGCAGAGAATTGATGGGGGCGGGGCCAGTCAGAATTTTTACTACCGGTTCTCCGAACTAGTCAAAATTTCCGCTACCGGTTCTCCAGAACTGGTCAGAACCTGCTGAAACATACCTCTGGTGATGTCAGATTATTCTATTGATTTATGGCTCCTATTCCTCTAAGATAGTAGTCAGAATTTTTTTAAAAAATTATTTATTTATTTATTTATTAGTTCGATTTATATATGCCGCTCTTCTCCGGAGACTCAGGGCGGCTTACAATGCGTTAAGCAATAGCCTTCATACTTTTGTATATACCTGCTTAGTAGGGCTTTTTTTGGCACCCCCTGAGCGGTGTTCTATTTTACACAACGTCAGCTTATTGCCCCCACAAACTTGGTCCTCATTTTACCTACCTCGGCAGGATGGAAGGCTGAGTCAACCTTGAGCCTGGTGAGAATTAATTGCTCGCAGTAATTGCAGGCAGCTGGCAGCTAAGTGTTATTTTAACAGCAGCAGTTTAGTCTGCTGAGTCACCCAAGACTCTTAATCTGACGAAACTCAATAAACCAACTATTAATTACAATGGAAGCAGCCTTGCTAAAAAGAACAATCTCTCCCTATAGACAGGAAGACTGGCACCAAGTGCGTTTTCTCAGGAAATCATTTTCCAGGGTAGAAAGCCAACAAACACCTTTTAAAAATCCGGGCAGGTCCCGAATCAACAGAGGCAGACCTTTGACAGTGACCTCCAACCGAACGCCTGGAATGAGGTTTGCAAAACAGCTGGCACAACTGCTTCCCACAGGTGCCTTTTACATCCCGTGAGGATGATGAGACCTTTTCAAAGGAAGCCCCAAGCAGAAGAGAACAGAACCATTAATCAAGATGATGGGATAAGGCTGACTCGAAGATCTGAGTGAGTTAGGAACAGTCCGTGCTGAACATACTGCGATCTGGAAATCCCAGGACGATTTGCAGAAATTCTAACTTCGTTAATTAGCGTGGGCTGTTTGAGAAATAAGTGATGATTTCTGCATGGTCAGCACGATTTGTAAAAGTGCACAGCGTGGAAGTTGAAGACGGTGAAGTCCCAAAGGTTGCTTCATTTAATTAGTAAGATGAGTCTGGAAATTTTAAAAACCAAGTTGGCTGGTAGGGTTTTTTTTGAAACAGGTAACATACCTAATCATATTTCAGTTAGCGCATGTATTAGGAGTGCAAACTTAAAAGGGTTGATTCATCAGATCGGTTTGATCACGGTGAACCCCTCACTCTTAACTTCAGCAGAGTGAGGAAGAAAATTGGATGTTCAGCAGATGAAATGAAAAGAACTGTAAAATTAAAATCTCAACAAAGAATGGATTCTCAGAGAAGTTTTGCAAACCACATGGATAATGCTTGGCATCTTCGTTTAAGAAACTGTTTAATAATCTTATCTTAAATACAGGTAGTTCTGAACTTACAATGGACATAGGTAGTCCTTGACTCACAACTATTCATTTAGTGACAGTTCAGAGTTACGACGACACTGAAGAAAGTGACTTACAGCCATTTTTCACAGGTACGGCGGTCACAGCATCCCCATGGTCATGTGATCAAAATTCAGACACTGGGAAAGTGGCTTGTAGTTATGATGGTTGCAATGTCCCAGGGTCACATGATCTCCTTTTATGAACTTCTGACAAGCCAAAGTCAATGAGGAAGCCAGGTGACTTAAGTTAACAACTGCAGTGATTTGCTTAACAACCGTGGGAAGAAAGATCGTAAAAATGGATGAAAACTCACTTAACAAATGTCGTGATTAGCAACAAAAATTTTGGACTCAGTTTATTTTATTTATTTATTTATTTTATGTATCTATATGCCACCCTTCTCCAGAAGGACTCAGGATGGCGAACACAAGTTAAAAACATGTACAACAAAATCCCGTTTTAAACCAAATAACTAATTAATGATAAATAATAAAACCCAGAATCAGAGTCAGCCTATTTGCTTGAACAGCCAAGTCTTCAGCTCCCGATGAAAGGAGCGGAGATCAGGAGCCATCTGGAGCTCGGTAGGTAATTCATTCCAGAGGGTGGGAGCACCCACAGAGAACGCCTTATCCCTGGGCACCGCTAGATGACATTGGCTCGCCGTCAGGACTCTGAGGAGAGCGGCCCTATGTGAGCGAATAGGACGGTGGGAGGCAGGCAGGAGAAGGTCCTGCAAATATCCCGGACCTAAATCATGTAGGGCTTATAGGTGAGAACCAGCACCTTGAAGCGGACCCGGAGAACCACTGGTAACCAGTGCAGCTCACGCAGGAGAGGTGTTATATGGGAGTAATGAGGGGCTCCCGTAACAACCTGTGCGGTTGCATTCTGGGTCAGCTGGAGTCTCCGGGTGCATCTCAGGGGCAGGCCCATGTAGGGGGAATTGCAGTAATCCAAGCGGGAAGTAACCAGGGCATGAGTGACAGTGCGAAGGTCATCTCGGTCCAGGAAAGGGCGCAACTGGCGCACCAGGTGAATCTGTGCGAAGGCCCCCCTGGTCACGGCCGTCAGGTGGTCTTCTTGGGACAGCCAAGCATCCAGGAGGACACCCAAGTTGCGAGCCCTATCAACAGGGGCAAGCTTTTCCCCATCCGTCAAAAGTGATGGGACCTCTGAACCCCGAGATGCCGGCATCCACAGCCACTCAGTCTTGGAGGGATTGAGTTTGAGTCTGTTTCTACCCATCCAGGCCTGTACCACCTCCAGGCAACGGGACAGTTATGATCGTAACTCAAGAGCTTTTATATGTATCCTAGTTCTCAACTTACAGTCATTCATTTAGCAACTGTCTGAACTTAGAACAGCACTGAAAAGACTGATTTACAACCAGTCCTCGTACTTATGACCCTCACAGCACCCCTGTCAGTATGTGATAAAAATTCAGGAGCTTGGCAACAGGCATCTATGGACCAATGGTGCAGCATTCCTGGGGCAATGGGATTCGTTTAACAACCACAGCAAAAGAAGATCATAAAATCAAGTGTGATGCATTTAACAGCCGCCTCACTTAGCGACAGAAATTATGTTTCCCAATTGTGGTCGTAAGTTGAGGACTAACGGTAGACTGAGGTGGTAAGGTAGAGGTTTAAGAGTAAAACACGTTTGTCAATACCATCCTGCAGTTTTCTTGCCATTGATATTCAAGCGGCTTCCCGCTGCCTAGTTTGGGGGACTTCCCAGTCTAGCCAACAGCCCATGTATATTGGGGTGCCCCCTTCCCCCAAGGCTGAGTCCTGCTTATTTTTCCATCTTGAACCATGTCAACCATGTGCTGCCACCTGCTGGGGTACCTAAGGTAGGACAATAGCTCAAAGCAACCTTAGCTGTCCCATTAAATTAGGGGTGTCCAACCTTGATGACTTAATTAAGATTTGTAGACTTCAACTCCCAGAATTCCCCAGTCCACAGGTCTTGCCTGGGTTGGACATCCCTCCATTAAACATGAAATTCGTTAATCCTAAACTAAAGTGTGTTTTGACCTCCAAAAGCTCTGGTACTGTAAATCCTATCTATCTATCTATCTATCTATCATCTATCTATCTATCTATCTATCATCTATCTAATTTATATAGTCATCTATCTATTTTATATAGTCTCTTATATACTGTAGTTATCTGCATGTATATATAGCCACCTATTTTATATACTCTATTTTATATAGTTATCTATTCTTTCTATTATCTATCTATCTATCTATCTATCTATATCTATCTATCTATCTATCTATCTATCTATCTATCTAATTTATATACATATATCTATTTTATATAGTCTGTTATATAGTTAAGTATCATCTATTTTATGTAGTAATCTATTCTATATGGTCTATATATTTATAGTCATATCTATTCTTTCTCTCTATCTATCTATACCATAGTCATCTATCAATTTATCTTTTATCTCACCTATTTTCCTGCCTTTTTTAAAAAAAATTGATTTATATGCTGCCCTTCTCCAAAGACTCAGGGCGGCTTACAATCCGTTAAGCAATAGCCTTCATACTTTTGCATATTTATACAAAGTCAGCTTATTGCCCCCACAAACTGAGTCCTCAATTGACCTACCTTAGAAAGGATGGAAGGCTGAGTCCACCTTGAGCCTGGTGGGATTTGAACTTACAGTAATTGCAGGCAGCTGAATGTTAATTACGGTGCTTTAGTCTGCAGAGCTAAACCAGGCTCCTTGAGCAGGGGGTCTCCAAGGTCTCTTCCAACTCTGTTATTCTGTTATATAGTCGTCAGTCAATCAGTAGTCCTCTCAGACTAACATAATGCCGACCCTTTATTCACCAAGAGAAGATATGGCATATTTAATGGAAAGTGTTCTAAATATCTGAGCTTGCCGATTTATACATACCAGGTTTCTTCAACTATGCTTGACTTAATTATTCCCGTGTTAGTTGAATCACCCTTGGTTGGGTTCATAACAACAGAGTATTTGGTGGATAAATTCTTAGTACTGGAAGATAAACCTAGATGCAGGGATATTGACTACGTGTGTTTGTGTGTGTAAAAGAGAGAGGGAGGGAGGGAGGGAGAGAGAGAGAGGAAGGAAGGAAAGAAAGAAAGAAAGAAAGAAAGAGGAAGGGTAAAAGAAAAAGAAGGAAGGAAGAGGAAAGGAAGAAGGAAGGAGATAGATAGATGGAGGGAGGGAGGGAGGGAGGGGGGAAAGAATGAAAGAAAAGAAAGAGAACGAAAGAAAAGAAAAGGCCACACATATAAATACAAGCCAGAGCTTTGATTGTGTGTTTGTGGTCACAGTTCCACAGCTCCCACCCCCCATCCCAGCCTTGGTGTGCCAAAATGCAGCAACGGGCACCACACCATCCATTCTCTACCGGAATCCAGGGCAGGCTTCTTGAGGAGGGGACGAACCACCGCCTCCTTAAGCGAGGCGGGGAAGTCCCCATCTCTCAAGGAAGCCTTGGTAATCGCCCGGATCCAGTCTCCAGTCACCTCCCTGGTTGCCGCAACCAGGCAGGAGGAACAAGGGTCCAATAAACATGTTAGTCACATGATTGTTAAGTTAGAAAGACGGTTGTTAAGTGAATCTGGCTTCCCCCGTTGACTTTGCTTGTCAGAAGGTCGCAGGAGGGGATCCCGCGACCCCGGGACGCCGCTACCGTCTTAAATACATACCAGTTGCCAAGCGTCACAAGGATGATGCACCAGTCATAAGTCCTTTTCTCAGTGCCATTGCAACGTCCCACTGTCACGAAATGAACTGTTGTAACTCGAGGACTACCTGTTTTTCATTAATATACGTATGAAACGTATATTTAAAATTTTTCATGGCCTATTTCCATTGAGCTGGAACCAATTACCCGCATTTTCCGTAGAAAAATAGTGCAAGATAGCACTTTGTATACTGTTAGTCCTCCCCTTACGGCAGTTCATTTAGCGACCGTTCAAAGATACAACGGCACTGAAAAAAAGGGAATTGTGTCCATGTTTCACACTTACGACCATTGCAGCATCCCCACGGTCACATGATTTACATTCGGATGCTTCACCACTGATTCACATTGACGACGGTTGCACCATCCCTGGGTCACATGTTCCCCTTTTTCGACCTTCTGACAAGCGAAGTCACTGGGAGAAGCCAAATTCACTTAAGAACCGTATTACTAATTTAAGAACTGCAGTGATTCACTTCATTAATGTGAGAAAAGTCGTAAAATGGGGCAAAACTCACTTAACAACATAAATGGTGGTCGTCAGTTGAGGACTACCTGTAGTGAAACTTTGAATACAAGTATTCAAATATCCTCAACTTGCAACCGTTTATTTGAGGAATCATTTGAAATTACTGCGGCATTGAAAACAGTGACCGTTTTTCACACTTACAACTGTTGATCAGAATTCGGACGCTTGCCAACTGACTCACATTTATGACGGTTGCAGTATCCCTGGGTTATGTGATCCCCTTTTGCGACCTTCTGACAAGCAAAGTCAATGGGAGAAGCCAGATTCACTTAACAACCAACCGGGTGACTAACTTCACAACTACAGCGGTTGCAAAGCGGCTTGTAAAATGAGGCAAAACTCACTTAAAAACTTTCTTGCTTAGCCATGAAAGTTTTGGGCTGAATTTTTGGTCATAAGAAGTGGACAACCTGTAATGTCTAGGCATAATATGCGTAACAACTTTATTAGCTTATCAAATTGAGATTAGTTAATTAGACTCATTTCTTTCTTCCTTTATAGCAAATTTTTAGGTCTGGTTGAAGAGTCTAAACCAGTCAAGCATGTTCTCCATAGTAGAATTTGTTAAGGTGGTCAGAATCGATCCCAAGGGTTGTTAGAGTCACCCGCTATTGTTGAGGTTCATAATGCTATTAGTTAAAGGAGTAGTTTCATATAAGCGAGTCCTCGACTTACGACCATCCATTTAGCGACTATTTGAAGCGACAACACCACTGAAAAAAGTGATTTAAAACCAGTCCTCACACATCACTGTCACTATGTTCCCATGACCAACCATTTAACTTCAACTCACAGAATTCCTTGCCTACCCTTAAGGCAAGGTTTTGCAAACTCAGCAAGGTTAAAATAGGTGGACTTCAACTCCCAGAATTCCCCAGCCAGCATGGGAGCTGAATTCTGGGAGCTGAAGCCCAACTGTCTTAAAGTTGGCAAGGTTGGGAAACCTTGCCTTAAGAGGAGCATGTAGGCCAGTTTATGGAAGAAAATACATTGAAAATACATCATCCTGCTAGGAAAAATTGCCTTCACTAACAAGGGCTAGGAAGGGCCTGGTGGCTCAGCAGACTAAAGCATTGTGATTAACACCAGCTGTCTGCAATTACTGTAAGTTCAAATCTCACCAGGCTCAAGGTTGACTCAGCCTTCCATCCTTTCTAAGCTGGGTAAAATGAGGACCCGGATTGTGGGGGCAATAAGCTGACTTTGTATAAAAAAGAACACCACTTAGGGGGGGCCGAAAGCCCTACTAAGCAGGTATATACAAAAGTATGAAGGCTATTGCTTAACGCATTGTAAGCCGCCCTGAGTCTCCGGAGAAGAGCAGCATATAAATCAAATTAAAAAAAAATAAAATTGCTAGAGCATGACTCAAAGCTGACTTCACATCTTCCACTGTTCTTGGAAAATCAAACTGCCGCAGTCACTAAAGCTGAACGTTCAATACAAGCTTTTCAGAAATAAATGAGTTATTAGGCATCCCAATCATGGAATTACTTCAGAAGTGGCTGGTTGCCAAAAGTCACTGGATGAATCGCGAAGTCCAACCACAACTGCTAATGTGTAATTTGTTCTTCGCTGGGCTGGACCAAACATTGACATTGCAAAGAAAAATGTTGGAAAATTGGACCTGCAGAAAAGTGAAAGCATTTTGGATTAAATTATGGTGGGTTATGCAGAACGTTTTGAAAAAGAAGCTTCAATTTTCCCCGCAATTGTTTTTGTTGGGTATAGTTAAGGATTGCTCACCGAGTGACACGAGATTGATTTTGTATATGATTACTGCAGCTAGGTTATTGCTTGATCAATATTGGAAAAAAGATAGTGTACCTACTATAGGTGAATGGACATCAAAGATGGTTAATTTTGCGGAAATGGCTAAGATTTCTGCATACCTAAAAGACAGGACCCATGAAGTTTTTGTTAGGGACTGGAAGAAGTGGGTTGATTATGTGCAGAACAAATATCAAACTAAGAACTTTCAGTTAGTTTTTTGATTTATAATTATTAAAGGTTTGAAATTATTAGTATGGTATAATATATATGTTAAAGATTATATCATAATGAAATGAAAATTATGTTATCTAGAAAATTTATCATGTTAAACATATTTACTATATTATTACTTAGATAATTATGATGTTGAAATAAATTTATATATATTGGTTATACTGCTGTCTGGGATAAAAAGAAGGGAATCTTTAAGAATATTGGTTAAATTTTTATAAATGACTTATGCTTCAATGAGGTTTAATTGTGCATTTATAATTTAGTTTGATATATATTTGGGTTTAACTGTACTTTATGGTTTTGGTTTTTTTTAGCAAGCATTTTGGAGTAACTTCACTTTACTTATTGTTAAAATTTATGATATCTTATCTGGATCTCACCTATATTTAATGTTTAATAATGATTGATGTATAAAATTGATGTTTTGTTAGTAACGGAAGTCGGGGGGGTGGGGAGGGGTGGGGGGGGAAAGGGGGGGGTGTGGTGGGGGGAAATGGGGATAAAAACTGTATTGTAAAACTTTTCCAATAAAAAAAAAATGTTGGAAAATTGGAATATTTCCTGTGGACGTTGACATCTTTTATCAGCAACTCATTTAATATTTTTATCTTTAGCTGCAATGCCCAGACTTTGGAGAACGTTCAAATATCTCTTTGGATTGATGTCTCCAGATCCACCAAGGCCAAGTTTTGTTTTCTTTTACAAGACTTAGAAAAAAACGAAACAGAAACTCCAACGTCTGGGGAAAAAAAGAACGATGTCCAATTAAAATGCTGCAAATTATCTTTACTTTTGATTAAGTTTTTGCACTAGCTGTTATCTGATGCACACAGCTTTCCAGGAATCGGCCTTCCAGTGGAATTTAATGCACTATAAGCCGCCCTGAGTCTTCGGAGAAGGGTGGCATATAAATCAAATAAAAAAAAAATTCTTTCTGATAAAAAAATACATAAAATTACGTGGTAAAGCTTAAACCAAATATCCTATAAATTTTAAAGCAATAGTTATTTTACAGTGGGGCAAGAGGGGGGGGGGGGAAATGTTGTAAAAGATATATTTATACCAGTAGGAAAAAACCACCCAACCTTTCAAGATACTATAAAACAAAGGAGAAAATGTTAACCTGGGGTGGGGTGGGGGGAACATATCATTTCCTGAACTGAATTCCACACCCTCTTCTCAAACCATAAACTGCTATGGGTCTAGGCTGGAAGTTGATTCGAAAGTACTATCATTTGAGATAATTCAGTTTTAGGGCTAAAGATGTCCTGCCAAGTTAAATGTATGCTTGTACGGGAAGAAGTATATATTTTTTTTCTTCTCTCAGAAAAATAACAAAATGAAATTCAATGGTGAAAAAAGTAAGGTTCTACATTAAGGCAAGAGAAACCAAATGCACAGGTATAATAGTATAGGTGTTACTTGGCTCAACAGTAGTTAACAGCAGAAAGGATTCTGGAGTCCTAGTGGACGATCATTTAGATATGAGCCAGCTGTGGAAAAAGCCAACGCAATCCTAGGCTGCATGAACAGAGGGATTGAATCAAGATCCCATGAAATGTGACTCCCTTTATAATACCTTGGCAAGACCACAAGTGGAATCCTGCATCCAGTTTTGGTCACCACGATGTAAAAAAGATGCGGAGATTCTGGGAAGAGCAACAAAGATGCTTAAACATAGGAAGAATGGTTGCTAAATGATGAAAAGAGGACCAGGGGAGACATGAAAGCAGTGTTCCAATATCTCAGGGACTGCCACAAAGAAGAGGGTGGCGGAGGGGGTTTCAAATCTATTTTCCAAAGCACCAGAAGGCAGGACGAGAAGCAAAAGGGGTGGAAACTAATCCAGGAGAGAAGCAACCTGGAAGTAAGGAGAAATTTCCTGACCGAACAATTAATCCGTGGAACAGCCTGCCTCTGGAACGTTTGTATGCTCCATTGCTGGAGGTTTTTAAGAAGAGATTGGACAGCCACCTGTTCTGAAATGGTATGGAGCAGCGTTGGTGAAACCTTTTTGGCACCGAGGACCAAAACAGGAATCCCTACGTGGCATGCATGCCAGAAACCGGAAGAGCAGCAGCTCGGTGTGCATGTGTTTATGCGCCAACCACCTGGTCTTCTGATTTCTGGCATGCATGCGTGCACGAAGATCAGCGGGCTGGTGCATATGCGCGCAAAGACCAGTTGGCCGGCATGCAAGATGCTCTATTGGTTTCCGGCGCACGCATGCCAAACACCAGCTGGTCTTCAGTCTTGCATGCTAAAAACCAGAAGGCCAGGTGGCTGATGGGCATGCGCGCACTGGAAACAGGAAGAGCAGCTGCCTGGCATGGGTGGCTCCTCATCTGGCTTCCTGCACGCGTGAAAACCAGCTGGCCAGCGCGCACATGGAAGCCAAAAGAGCAACAGGCGACGGGTAGCGTGCCCGGAGAGGTGGCTCTGCGTGCCACTTCTGACATGCGTGCCATAGGTTCTCCATCACGGGTATATTTTTTATTTTTTATTTATTTATTTCAATTTATAAACCGCCCTTCTCCTTGCGGACTCAGGGCGGTGAACAGCCAAAATAAAACATGGTATACAAAAGTTAAAAACAATTAAAAATTATTAAATATTTTCAGCCGACAATTAAAACAACCCAATTTAAAATCAATTTCAAATTTAAAAATGGAGGATGGGATCAAGCTAGCCCAGCCAGAGGGAACAAATGGGTTTTAAGGGCCCGACGAAAGGTCCGGAGATCTGGAATCCTGCGTATCTCCGGGGGTAGGTCACTCCAGAGGGCAGGTGCCCCCACAGAGAAGGCTCTCCCCCTGGGGGTCGCCGGCCGACACTGTCTGACCGACGGCACCCGGAGGAGGCCCTCTCTGTGCGAGCGTACTGGCTGGTGGGAGGCTATTGGTGGCAGAAGGCGGTCCCGCAATTACCCAGGTCCTAAGCCATGGAGCGCTTTAAAGGTGGTCACCAACACCTTGAAGCGCACCCGGAAGACCACCGGGAGCCAGTGCAGCTCGCGCAGGAGAGGTGTCACATGGGAACGCCATGCCGCTCCCGTAATAACCCGCGGCCACATTCTGGACCAGTTGGAGCCTCCGGGTTCACCTCAAGGGGAGCCCCATGTAGAGAGCGTTGCAGTAGTCCAGGCGGGAAGTCACGAGAGCATGAGCGACTGTGCGTAGGGAGTCCCGATCTAGAAAGGGACGCAACTGGCGTATCAGGCGAACCTGATAAAAAGCCCCCCTGGCCACGGCCGTCATGTGTCTCTTCCTTGAGTAGGGGGTTGATCTCAAATCCCCATCACTAAATTCATCTCCAGGAAGAAAACAACAGCTAACTCCCAGTTCCATATAGCATCAACCTTGTGAACTCTCAAGTTTCATCTTTCCACTATGTATTCAAACTGGAGAGTGACTAATATGCAGTGTGTGTATGTGTGTATGTCTCTGTGTGTATGGGTGAGTAAATACTTTCTCTGGAGAGCAGGCAACAGAATTTCATTTTTCATGTGGGCCAGTGTACTCACAATATCATCTTTATTGAGATAATCTTTATGCCTTGGTGGCGCAGCAGCAGCTTAAAGGGGTGTTAAAGGGACACCAGCTGCCTGCAATTACTACAAGTTCAAATCTCACCAGGCTCAAGGTTGACTCAGCCTTCCATCCTTTCAAAGGTAGGTAAAGTGAGGACCCAGTTTGTGGGGGCAATAAGCTGACTTTGTATTTTAAAAAAAAGAACACCGCTTAGGGGGGGCCGAAAGCCCTACTAAGCAGTTTTATACAAAAAGTATGAAGGCTATTGCTTAAACACATTGTAAGCCACCCTGAGTCTCCGGAGAAGGGCGGCATATAAATTAAATAAAAATAAAAATAAAATAAATAAATCTCATCTCATCTTACTTTAAAAAAAGGGGGGGGGATGAAATAGCTTACCATGGCACAACAAACACTCTTGTTCCAATGTGTTGGAGACTCGTGATCCAGCTAACTTTAAGCATCTTAGCTTACCCCAAAGGTGTTTTTTTTTCAAAAGGCCACCGGACTTTTATTTTTAGGATCAAATAAAATGCAGCTGCCTTTTGAAAGAGCACTTTTGGGAATGGCTTGCCTCCAGTAGCCATTCTCTGTTTAAAAACACTGTTTTTTTTTAAGCAGATTGGACAACTATTTGTCTGAAATGGTATCGGATTTCCTGCTTGAGCAGGGGGTTGGACTTGAAGGCCTCCAAGGTCCCTTCCGACTCTGTTATTCTGTCATTAAGATGGTATTTGCAAATTTGCCTTGACCAGTCACATCAAATATGCACCTGCCAGAAAACCGGTGGGCCATTTCTTCCCCACTTATTGGCAGATGAGCAGGAAAAAGGAACACGAAGCTCTATGGGGCAGCCCCTGCAGAAAAAAAAACCCCTCCATCAAAAACAGCAGAAAAAAAGAATACCCCACTCCCCCCCCAGTCAAATTCAGCAGTGATGGGGAGTTTATCTCTCGATACACCGAAGGTCAAAACACAGAAGGTCATCTGAATTCACACACACCCAAACACATAGACACACACACCCAAACGGGAAATAATTGCTCATTCCAGATTATGAAAATTATTTTAAATTCTGGAGAAGGAGAGAGCTGGAAATGGCACTGCATATTCATACATAGCCAGTTAGGGTTTTCTACTGTCGTTTAAACTGCAAGTAATTTGTGGTTTTGAAAACATGAATTAGACAGCTTGCAAGTCAAATGCAACCTAAAGAATTATTTCCCCCTCCTGAACCTGGCAACCCCCATTTAAATCAGACATTTAAATCTGTGTGTCAGGTGGTATAAAGCCCTTTAGGAATCAAACGTTTTTTATGTGCTTTAGTTGGGGTCAACAGGGAGAGGAGATGGGTCCCTGCACTTGTGTGCATATTGGCACAGTTCTGCATTGTAATCACCGTATGCTCTTGGCAGGCCAGCATTTAACAGACCCAGGGCTGAACTCAGGAAAGTAAGCTCGATAGGAAATCACCGGGAAACTCCAGAAACAAATCAGACAAGGAAATGAAAAGGAGGCGGAAGGGCAAACCATGATGTGCTGAGACCACAAAATCTGATAGGACTTTTTGTGAGGTCACCAAAAATCACCTAGTGGTCTTGGTTACCTTGCAGAAAATGATCTGCTGTGCACCTGTTGTATACAGTACATGGTTGGGAATTCCCTAGAAAACTGCAGGTCCCTGAGATCACCTTGCAGAGATCGCTTTCCAAGATTCCTGCCCAGTTTCAGGAAATGGATTTTCACTTTGGCACAGCTGCCCAGCAAACCGTGACCTCTTACCTCCTTTCTCCCATGTCTGTGAATGCTGCGTCGAACATCCGCCCATCCTGCTTCAAATGGTGGGCAGGACGGTGTTCTTCAGCCTTGCCAACTCTGAAGTGCATGGGCCAACTCCCAGAATCTCCCAGTTAGCATTTGGGAGCAGATGTTCACTCATGCTGGCAAGGGAATTCTGGGAGGTGAAGTCCATCCATTTTGGAAGGAAATTCTGGGAAGCAAAATTCACTCATGCTGGCTGGGGAACTCTGGGAAGTGAAATTCACTCATGCTGGCTGGGGAATTCTGGGAGGTGAAGTCCATGCTGACAAGGGAACTCTGGGAAGTGAAATTCACTCATGCTGGCTGGGGAATTCTGGAAAGTGAAATTCACTCATGCTGGCTGGAGAATTCTGGGAGGTGACATCTTAAAGTTGCCAAGGTTGAGAAACACTGGGTAGTACACTTCCTTTTGGAATCACGATGTGTGACAAGTCCCATCGTAGTGATTTGGTTCATGTGTCTTCTTTATATAACGGAGGCTTTTGCTATCATTCTGAATATCTTTCCCTTTCTGCCACCCACAAAGTTTGTGGTGCCATTTGCCTATTTAAAAAAAACAATAATAATGAAGAAAAAGACTGCACAAAAGGAGCCTGGATAGCTCAACAGACTAAAAGCCTGTTATTAACATTCAGCTGCCTGCAATTACTGGAAGTTCGAATCTCCCCAGGCTCAAGATTGACTCAGCCTTCCATCCTTTCTAAGGTAGGTAAATGGAGGACCCAGTTTGTGAGGGCAATAAGCTGACTGTATAAATATACAAAAATATGAAGGCTATTGCTTAACGCATAAGCCGCCCTGAGTCTCTGGAGAAGGGCGGCATATAAATCAAATTAAAAAAAGAAGAAGGAAGGAAAGGAAAGGAAAGGAAAGGAAAGGAAAGGAAAGGAAAGGAAAGAAAGGAAGGAAAGAAAGAAAGAAAGAAAGAAAGAAAGAAAGAAAGAAAGAAAGAAAGAAAGAAAGAAAGAAAGAAAGAAAGAAAGAAAGAAAGAAAGAAAGAAAGAAAGAAAGAAAGAAAGAAAGAAAGAAAGAAAGAAAAAGAAAGAAAGAAAGAAAGAAAGAGAACATTCAGCTGCCTGCAATTACTGTAAGTTCGAATCTCCCCAGGCTCAAGGTTGACTCAGCCTTCCATCCTTTCTAAGGTGGGTAAATTGAGGACCCAGTTTGTGGGAGAAATAAGCTGACTTTGTATAAAAAAGTATGAAGGCTATTGCTTAACGCATTGTAAGCCGCCCTGAGTCTCTGGAGAAGGGCGGCATATAAATCAATTTTTTTAAAAAAAAGGTCAGCCATGGTTGAAAATAACAAATAGCAATGCAATCACAACACGCAAAATTGCCTGAGTGTGAAAGAACAGGGACCAACATTTAGGCAAATGTTCGTTGGGTTTTGCAGATGTTAGTCTGGTAATAAAATGCCTACAAAAAGACCCCACAGTGCAGAGAGCACCTAAAACCCAATAATAACTCTTAAGTAGATTGTCTACTATTGGAACAAATATCTATGTTACCAAACAACCCTCTGCTTATTTAATTATATGTATCAAGAATTTTTCACAGAATAAAAGGAGAAAGAAAAGGGAGGGAGGGAAGGAGGGAAGATATAGAGAAAGGAATGAAAGATAGGAAGGGAGGAAGGTTGATATTGAGGAAAGAAGGAAGGGAGGGAGGGAAGGAAAGCTATTTAGAAATACGAT
The DNA here is from genome assembly GCA_030761175.1 of Masticophis lateralis. Lineage (NCBI taxonomy): Eukaryota > Metazoa > Chordata > Lepidosauria > Squamata > Colubridae > Masticophis > Masticophis lateralis. The sequence goes on along the minus strand of JAUDYJ010000003.1, from coordinate 209,769,421 downwards.
TTTCAACCTTCCTTTCAACAGATTATTATAATCTTATAGTCCTTCCTCCCATTTGTGTCTCTTCTGCCTCCTCATTTAATCCACATCCACTTTCATCTTCAAATCCATAAATCAATTTGTGTTTTTCTTCTTTCAGCAAAAAAAAAAAAAAAGGCCACACAAGATTTGCAGTCTTTCAGAAAAGTTTTTGTTTATTTATTTTTCTATGACCAAACAGGTCAGTTTTGACATTGCTACAAATCCAGACCTTTTCACAATCCGTTCCCCCACTGGGGGAATTCCATTCTTTTCCCATCATTGTGTACAGAGTAATCTTGCTGCAATTAACAATGATTGAACAACCATTTGTCTGAAGTGGTGTAGGGTTTCCTGCCTAAGCAGGGGGTTGGACTAGATGACCTCCAAGGTCCCTTCCAACTCTGTTATTCTATTTTACACAAAATCAAGTTGCCACGAGTCTTCCAAGGTCCATGAGTGCCAATAACAAGATTCCTTCCTGCAGTATAGGTAATTCTTAACTTACAAGCATTTCTTTGCTGACCTCTGCTTCTTATACAGATAGTCCTCAACTTACAACATTTCATATAGTGACCATTCCAAGTTACACAATGGCACTGAAAAAAGTGACTCATGGACATTTTCCACATTTGCAACCATTTGCAGCATCCCGATGATCGCATGATCAAAATTCAAATGCTTAGCCACTGGTTCCTCTTTATGACAGTTGTGGGACCTTCGGACAAGCAGAGTTAATAGAGAAGCCAGATTCACTTAACAACTACATTACTAACTGAACAACTATGTCAAGTTGTTAAAATGAAGCGAAACAACCACTGTCTTGGTTAGCAATGGAAATTTGGGGCTCAGTTGTGGTCATAAGTCGAGGACTGTCTGTATCCATTCAACTTATTTCCCACCGATGGCATCCTAGAAATTTAAAGGAAGGAGATAAAAATTGAAAGAAATTGTTGGATTGAAATCTAAAGAATTCTGTGCGCAGACACCGAGACACTTTTCCAAGATCAGCAATAAATTTTCTTCGTACCCACCAAAATTGCTCAGCAAGCATTTAAAAAAAAAAATAGAAAAAAAAAGCAAACTTTAGCTCTCAGATATCGGGAAAATATTTTACACTTCTTCAAGGGAAAAACACGAGTAAAAAAATTAAAATTTGCATCTTGAATCTTGAACCCATTTACAAAAATTGCCAGGCAGTTTACAGTTTTTGGATCCCTGCATGTTGATGAGGAATGACCGTTAATCATTTGGGCAGCCGGTGATTCAGAATTCAGCCCAATCTTGGAAAGTTAGCAAGGCATGAGTATCCTCTGAGTATTGTTCTGTCGAAAGCATTAAAGAAAAAAAAAAAAGCATGGTTCCCCGATGTTAAATGAATTTAAAACATTTCTGCACTTTATGACCAAGCAAATTTGCTTGGTCATAAATTTGACCTGGAAATGGCCTGGAAATGTTCCTGGAAGCACTCCCGTGGCAAATAAGAGGGCAGATTCTCTACTTACATCATAGAATACTGCCTATGAATCAGACCAAAAGCACTAAAAGATCAGAAATGCATTACAAAAGGAATACAGATGGTGTTAAATATACAACAGTTCATTTAGTCATCATTCGAAGTTACAACACAAAAAAAATGTGACCTGTGATCTTTTTTCACACTTTATGACCATTGCAGCATCCCCCACCCTCCCCGGTCACGTGATCCAAATTCAAACAGACACTTGGCAACGGCTTCATGTTTACGACGGTCGCGATGCCCAGGGGTCATGGGATTCCCTTTTGGGACCTTCTGACAAGCAAAGTCAATGGGGAAGCCCGATTCATTTAACAACCGTGCGACTAATTTAACAGCCGCAATGATTCACTTAAAAGAACTGTGGCAAGAAAGGTCGTAAAGCAGCGCAGAACTCACTGAACAAATGTCTCGCTTAGCAACAGAAATTTTGGGCTCAGGTGTGGTCGTAAGTCGAGGACTACTTGTACCCATTTGTATTCCTTTTGTAAGGAACATAGGAGAGCCAACCCATCAGGACAAGACCCAGCAGTCCATCAACATTTGAAAGACAAAGGCCACTCTGAGCATGGGGTTGGACTAGATGACCTCCAAGGTCCCTTCCAACTCTTACTTGATGTTCTATTTCCACCCTTCAGCTGACCCCCAGGGCCCAGATAAACCTCCAAGCGGCCTCAACGATTCTCAGAGAGAGTACTAACGACCAGATAGATGACTGCAAGGAATATAAATCCTTCTATCCTCCCCCATTAAGTCAGAGTGGAAGAAGCTTCTTGGATGAGAAGCGAAATGTCTTCATCGGAAAACCAAGCAAGTCCGGTTGCCTTTTGAAAAAGCCCCTTTGGAACAACCATTTATTTATTTTTTATTTATTTAGTTTGTCAAACATGTATGAGATAACAGGAATAAGTATAAACATGGATATGAATACAGGAAATGGGTACGGATAAATGGGGACAGTAGGATAGGGACGATAGGCACGCTGGTGCCCTGGTGCATGCCCCTTACAGGAAAGGGGTGAGGTCAACAGTAGTCAGTTTAAGGTTAAAGTTATGAGGGTTTGAGGATGTAACAACAGAGTCAGATAGTGCATTCCAAGCATTGACCACTCTGTTGTTGTTGTTGTTATTTATTATTATTTATTTATTCAATTTGTATACCGCCCTTCTCCTATTGGACTCAGGGCGGTGCACAGCCAAGAATAAAAAACATACCAATACAAAATTTAAAATCATTAAAAGAATTACACGATTTTGGCCCACGATTTACAACAATCCAACTAAAACCCAATTAATACTTAAAAACTAAAAAATACTGAAAGGCTAAAAAAAAAGGGGGGGGTTTACGCCAGCCCTGCTTCACTCTGTTGCTGAAGTCGTATTTTCTGCAATCAAGTTTGGAGTGGTTTACCTGGAGTTTGTATCTATTGTGTATTATTGCAGTTGAAACTGAAGTAGTCATTGACAGGTAGGAGGACATTGTGGCGGATAATTTTGTGTACTATGCTTAAGTCTACGTGGGGTAGTTCTAAGTTGTCCAAGCTCTGGTGGCATAATACTGTTACGAGTAGAGGAGTGGAGGACTCTTCTCGTGAAATATCTCTGGACTCGTTCGATTGTATTAATGTCCGACGTGCAGTGCGGCTTCCAGACAGATGAGCTGTTGGTCTAGCAAAGGTTTTGTATGCCCTAGTTTGCAATACGATGTTACCGGAGGAGAAGCTTTGCAAGATTAGATTAACAACTCTTAATGCCTTTTTGGCAATGCTGTTACAGTGGGCTCTGGTGCTTAGATTGTTTGAGATGAGTACTCCAAGGTCCTTGACTATGACCTGAATGACCTGGATGACTGAGAATCTCCCCAGAAATTACAAAAAGAATACTAGTTATGATCACAGAATTACTTATTCTTGCATTTATTACTCAGTTGCCTGGCAAAGCATATCTATTAATCCCAGCTGGGCTTGGGAGCTTGGCATGATATAGTAAAATAATACTTTCAGCCTAACCTACCCGATAGTTATTGGAGATAACAACGGAAGAGGGGGCATTTTGCAAACCACCTGTAGAAAAAGGCAGGGCAGAAGTGTAGCCAAAAAGAAGAAAGAAAGAAAGAAACGAAACGAATACGAGTTTCACCCAGATTTGGGTTTGAAGCATTCTAGAATTACAGATTTTACTTCGTTCTGCTTCGCAGCCGCATCTTCTCCAGGGAAGTCCCCAGGAACTCCATTTCTGATGCTAACACTAGTAACCTTCAATAAGCAGTTGAGATTTCTGTATCCGTCAAAACTAAGCAGAGGAAAAAGGACCATCTATAATGGCAGTCTCTTTGTCTGGCCAGCTAGCTCAGGTTCCACTCCTCTCCTCTCCTCTCCTCTCCTCTCCTCTCCTCTCCTCTCCTCTCCCCTTCCCTTCCCTTCCCTTCCCTTCCATTCCTCTCTTCTCTTCTCTTCTCTTCTCTTCTCTTCTCTTCTCTTCTCTTCTCTTCTCTTCTCTTCTCTTCTATTCTATTCTATTCTATTCTATTCTATTCTTCTATTCTCTTCAATTCTCTTCTATTCTTCTCTTCTATTCTTCCCTTCTCTTCAATTCTATTCTTCTCTTCTCTTCTCCTCTCCTCTCCTCTCCTCTTCAATTCAATTCAATTCTGTTCTTCTATTCTCTTCAATTCTATTCTACTCTATTCTCTTCAATTCTATTCTTCTATTCTCTTCTTTTCAATTCTATTCTATTCTATTCTTCTCTTCTCTTCTCTTCTCTTCTCTTCTCTTCTCTTCTCTTCTCTTCTCTTCTCCTCTCCTCTCCTCTCCTCTCCTCTCCTCTCCTCTCCTCTCCTCTCCTCTCCTCTCCTCTCCTCTCCTCTCCTCTCCTCGTTGGAAGTCTCCAGTTTGAACCCTCCATTCACCAGCAGATAGCCAAGTAATTCAGCATTATAAATGGGTTGGAAGGGACTTCAGAGGTCTTGTAGTCCAACCCTCTGCTCCAGGCAGGAGACTTGATGCCATCCCAGTCAAATGGTTGTCCAGCCTATTGTCCGGTCTCAGTGGGTCATTGGCAGAACCTCATTTTTGGGAACATCTGTGCTTCTCCCACAACTGTTTGACCTCCAGTCTGAGACCTTCACGTCCACAGAAAATCTCCTTGTGTCCATTTCACCACCTGGGACTGCCATTCTTCTACCTCCCTCTGTTTCTTCACACCTTGTGGTGGCTTTCGGAATCAAACTTTTTTATTCATGATGATGATGATGATGATGTAACCTAGTTGGCTCATGAAACTTCTGCAAGAAAACAACCAACCTCAGAGAGCCCCCACAGGACCCCACAGTTGTCATTGTCCTCCCCACCCACCCCCTCCTCCCCATCTCTCTGCAAACCCCACTCCCTTTTAGCACTGATGATGTTACCTTATTGGGTGATGAAACGTCTACACAGAAGCAACCAAGCTCAGAGAGCACGAAGGACTCCACAATTCTTTTTTTTTTTTAAGGTTTTAAAACAAAACTTTATTAAATCTTTAAAACATTTAAAATATACAAGTTTCTCTTAATCAAAAACAAATTTACATATACAGTACACAACTTCACCTACTGACTAATTTTCTATTATTATATATACATATATAAAGACACACAATGACTTATTAGTGGGGGAGCTTTCTCTGTGGGGGCACCTACTATCTGGAACGAGCTCCCCCCGGAGATACGGAGGATCCCGGATCTCTGCACCTTCCGCCGCGCTCTTAAGACCTTTCTATTTCACCAGGCGGGCCTGGCCTAACCTCTCTTCTTTTAGCGTTGAATTTTAATCTGTTTTAAATTGTATGGGGTGTTTTAATTTTGTCTGGGCCAAATTTTATTTAATTTGATTTTATTTGAGTTTTTAAATTTTGTATATATGTATTTTTATTGTTGGCTGTTCACCGCCCTGAGTCCTCCGGGAGTAGGGCGGTATATAAATCTAATAAATCTAAATCTAAATCTAAATCTATTCATTTGACAGTGCAGTTTTTAATTGTGTTGATTTCTATCTTTACCCATTTTTTTTCCTCCTCTGATTTGTCCACTATTCCATACTGTAAAATATTTTGAGTCTTCCTTGTCCCTTAACTCTAAGGTTAATCTGTCCATTTCTGCGCATGTGTAGATTTTTTGTATTAGCTCCTGGTTAGTTGGCCAACTATCTATTTTCCACAGTTGTGCTAACGCTAATCTAGCCGCTGTGATTATGTGTAATATTAAATATTTTATATTGTTTCTAATATTCCCTTTGATCATGCCTAATAAAAAGACTTCGGGTTCTCATTCAATTTCATAATCTGTTATTTCTACTTTCCATGTTTTTATTTTGTTCCAATGTTTCTTAATTTCTGGACAGAGCCACCAAGCATGGAAGAAAGTTCCCTGCGTTTTTTGTGGGCCCCACAGTTCAACCCTGCATTACAAATCTTCTCTTCTATTGCCTTCGTGTTATTAAACTGGCAGGGGAATTCCTTGGGATCGTGGGGGAGACTAATTCAAGTGGCCTATGCCATCATGTTTCACCTCCATACTTGAGCACATCTGACTGGCAGTCCCTCTCAAGAGTAAGCCTGAAAACAGGAACCAACCCAGTCCTCTTGCAAGAAGTTTGAGTCTTCCAACTTGTCCTTCTCCTCACTTTCCCCCGGTTTTAAAGAATGCGGTCTCAGCAGGTTGAACCCCCAGTTTTTCCTGGTCACAAGGCCCTGAGGCTGGCATGGATGGCCAACATCTGTGATGAAACATCCATGTTGTTAAGGATATTGTTGTTGTGTTAGCAACCAGCAGAGTATAGTTCACAGAGAAACGTTGCTGAGAGCAATGAGATAAGAGATACGTGCAAACTGGTGTTATCAAAAGTTTTCTTTATAGTGGAAAATAAACAATCTCGTAGTCTTCTAAACAGTCCAAGTCTTTACCGGTTAAATCCAAAAAGCTTCTTACCACACAAACAGTAGTTGGTTCACTCTGGTTCACAAACCCTGATGGTAGCAGATCCACCCACACACGCACAATGATAGCAAATGGCAGCTTATCATCAACTTATCATTACAGTACCTTTCTTAAATATGTTTACAACTAATTATAGCATGACTCAGCATTACAGCATGATGCAGCATTAAAACTTAAAGTCACAGAACACATATATTGCCTGGACAATCTGTTAGGCTCAGATCATATCCTAACACATGTCATGAGGGGTCCTTGGTGCTCTGAGCTTGGTGGTTTTCTTGTAGACATTGCATTACCCAAACTGGACTGATAATGTTATCTAGTTTGGTTATGAAACGTCTCAGAGAGCACCGGGGACCCCTCGTATCAATCCTGATCTTCAAATATTCTCCTTTATTAGTGCCTCCATCTCAGGATGCTCTTCACTTTTTTATATGGGCCAAAGGTTTTGGAAGGGGGTGGATGATGTGTCAAAAAGTTTTTTCCACTTCTGCCAGCAGTGTCATCTGATGTTCACGTGGAGGATGAAGCAACCAACTCTCCTTTCGAAGGAATTTGCTTGCATGCTGGTTGAATGGGACCGATGAAGGGGAATATTTGTAGCTTAGGGTTGAAATGTGGGGTCCTTGGGGCCCTCTGAGCTTGTTGATTTTCTTGCAGGTGTTTCGAGACCCAACAAGGTAATGTCATCAATGCTAGAAGGGAATAGACTTGGGGAGAAGGAGGACTGCGGGATCCTTGGTGGTCTTTGAACTTGGATGTTTTCTTGCAGGAGTTTCATGAGCCAATGTAACGGTAACATCATCAGCACCTCTGATGTTTGGCTAGGAAACGTCTGCAAGGGAATAACCAAGATCAAGTTAGGAATTGGCAGACTTTGTCTTCCAATATAGGGAGCCTTCGACTATTATTATTATTGCACAGTGAGCCAGATGTTCAGACTGGGTTTGGGATTTTTGTCTACCTATCGAGCTTACCGAGGACCTGGATGTTTGATGGTGTTACAGATATCGTTGCTGGATGGAAGCTGTTCCAAGTAAACAGTAGCGTAGGGGGCTAATGCCTCCTACTAAAGGCAGCAATTAACATCCAGCTACCTGTAATTCTGTGAGTTCAATCCTAGCCAGGCTCAAGGTCGACTCAGCCTTCCATCCTTTCTAAGGTGGGTAAATTGAGGACCCAGTTTGTGGGGGCAATAAGCTGACTTTGTATAAATATACAAAAGTATGAAGACTATTGCTTAACGCATTGTAAGCCGCCCTGAGTCTCCGGAGAAGGGCGGCATATAAATCAAATTAAAAAAAAAAGTAAAGCCGCCTTCTGAATGAGGATTTTGTCAATGCCGATGGTGGTGCTCCAGTTGTTTTGGGATTGTCCCCAAGGCGCTTATGAGTATTGGAACTTCCCTTGCTTGCTTTGGCCACAGTCGTTCTATTTCTATTTGTAGGTCTTTGCATTTTGTTATCTTCTCCAGTTTTTTTTTTCTCTTCTCTTCTGCTGTCTCCAGGCACTGACTCATTCACTATCCAGACTTTTTTGTCTTCCTTATCAACAACTGTTAACTCCAGGGTGTTATGTGGCAGGTGCCTGTCTGTCTGAATTTTGAAGTCCCAGAGCAATTTAACTTCTTCATTTTTTATGACTTTTCCTACTTCATGGTCCCACCAGTTCCTGCTTACAGGCAAATGATATTTCTTGCAGATCTTCCAATGCACCATTGTTGCTACTTTGTTATGCCGCTGCTTGTAGTCGGTCTCTCCGATCTTCTTGCAGCAGCTTATCAGGCGGTCCACTGTTTCTTCAGCTTCTTTGCATAGGCGGCACTTACTTGTTGCTGCCTTCTCAATTCTGGCTTTGTACATACATTTGTCCTTAAGGCTTGGTCTTGTGCAGCCAGAATTAATCCCTCGGTCTCTTTCTTTAAATTTCCTGCTGTTAGCCATTGCCAGGTCTTGTTATATTATTATTATTATTATTGTTGTTGTTGTTGTTGTTGTTGTTGTTGTTGTTGTTGTTGGTTAATCTGTAGTGAGATTCACAGTCTTTGAGGCTGGTTAATAGCTCAGCAGCTCGAGTCCTAACCAAGGACCTAGGAACTGTTAAGGTATCGTCGGAGGATGTAAGCTGTTCCGAGTAAGGTGGTTTTTTGTAGAGTCAAAATGTTCAAGTCCAGTAAATTTAGAATTTCTAAATAGCGGGGTAGCCCTTTGGGTATTGCTCCAAGGGCTCCAATTACAATCGGGACAACACACAATTTCTTTTTCCACAGTTGCTCAACTTCAATTTGCAAGTCCCGGTACTTCGTGATTTTTTCTTGCTGCTTATCTTCAATCTGTGCGTCACCAGGTATTGCAATGTCAATGAACCATACTTTTTTCTTTTCAACTACTGTTATGTCAGATGTGTTGTGGACCAAGTGCCTGACAGTCTGAATCCTAAAGTCCCAAAAGATTCTCATTCTCTAAAACTTATTATTATTATTATTATTATTATTATTATTATTATTATTATTATTAATATTAATATTAATATTAATATTATATACTTTATTCATTAAACAGGAAACTCAGTCAACAGAACATTCCAATTTGCATCACAAATAGCATTGACTGATGCTAATGGTTGATACGGGTTGCTGCCAGCATCCTAGGTATCAACCAAATACCTTCTTAAGATGTACGATGTTCCAAGTAGCACAGTATTTTGCAGTTCTGCTGTTGTTGTTGTTATTATCTGTTTCTTTGCATGTAAACTGAGTGTTTCAATACTGGCGACAAATTCTATTTTAGTTTATTTTCGGTATTCTAAGACCACGCTTAGAATACTGCCTCCAGTTTTGGTCACCCTATTATAAAAAAGATGTAAGGCTCTAGAAAGAGTGCAGAGAAGAGCAACAAAAATGATTAGGACACTAAAACAACTGAAAAACAGTTGCAGGAACTGGGTTTGTCTAGTTTGATGAAAAGAAGGACTAGGGCATGAAAGCAGTCTTGCGATATTTGAAGGACTGCCACGAAGAAGAAGGGCTGTCAAACTATTATCCAAAGCACCAGAAGGCAGAACAAGGAGCAATGGATGGAAACTAATCAAGGAGAGATCCAACTTAGAAATAAGAAGAAATCTCCTGATATTTAGAACAATTAGTAGAACAACATGCCTCCAGAAGTTCTGGATACTCCATCCCTGGAGGGAGTACCTTAAACCTTAAGTAGAGATTGGAGGCTATCCAATCTCTACTTAAAAACCTGGAAGTTTTTAAGTAGAGATTGGATAGCCATTTGTCTGAAATGGGATAGAGTTTCCTGCTTTTGCAGGGGGTTGGACTAGAAGACCTCCAAAGGTCCCTTCTGATTCTGTTATTCTGTTCTATTCTGTTCCTAAATCCCACTTGGCCAAATAAAATATTCAATTCAATTCAATTCAATTGTTCGTAGCAGCCCAGAGTTGCTGGTTTGAGGCAGATGGCTCTATAAATTGACTGAACGATCAAATGATTGAATGAAGAAATGAATGAACGAAATGATCCAGAAGTGGGTAATCCCCTTAATAAAAACTGCCTCAGTCTGCCAAAACCATTTTTGCAATGTTGTTTTTCTCAGTCTTAAGATCGTGCTATCATATTTCAACACAAAGCAGTAAATTTGCTGATAGGTGTCAAAAACTCCCCGGCCTCCATAATACCACTTGTAAACCACAATTTTCTTTCGGAGTCATAAAATAATTTGGGCTTGTTCCTGACTCAGGAAAAAATATATCCTCTATTCTTATCTTAAGCTCTGATTTATTGTAGCCTTTTTACTGTCTCCACCACAACTGGACTGGACTGGACTGGACTGGACTGGACCAGAATAGAGTAGAGTAGAGTAGAGTAGAGTAGAGTAGAGTAGAGTAGAGTAGAGTAGAGTAGAGTAGAATAGAATAGAATCAGGAAGAGGAGGAGGAAAAGGAGGAGGAGGAGGAAGGAGAAGGAGAAGAAGAAGAAGAAGAAGAAGGGCAGGGGGAAGGGGAAGGGGAGAAGAGAAAATAAGAATAGAATAGAATAGAATAGAATAGAATAGAATAGAATAGAATAGAATAGAATAGAATAGAATAGAATAGAATCAGGAGGAGGAGGAGGAGGAGGAGGAAAAGGAGGAGGAGGAGGAAGAAGGAGAAGGAGAAGGAGAAGGGGAGGGGGAAGGGGAGAAGAGAAAATAATAATAGAATAGAATAGAATAGAATAGAATAGAATAGAATAGAATAGAATAGAATAGAATAGAATAGAATAGAATAGAATAGAATCAGGAAGCGGAGGAGGAAAAGGAGGAGGAGGAGGAGGAGGAGGAGGAGGAGGAGGAGGAGGAGGAGGGCAGGGGGAAGGGGAAGGGGAGAAGAGAAAATAATAGAATAGAATAGAATAGAATAGAATAGAATAGAATAGAATAGAATAGAATAGAATAGAATAGAATAGAATAGAATCAGGAAGAGGAGGAGGAGGAGGAGGAGGAGGAGGAAGAAGAAGAAGAAGAAGAAGAAGAAGAAGAAGAAGAAGAAGAAGAAGAAGAAGAAGAAGAAGAAGAAGAAGAAGAAGGGGAGGGGAGGGGGAGGGGAGAAGAGAAAATAATAATAGAATAGAAGAAGAAGAAGAAGAAGAAGAAGAAGAAGAAGAAGAAGAAGAAGAAGAAGAAGAAGAAGAAGAAGGGGGGAGGGGGAGGGGGAGGGGAAGGGGAGAATAGAATAGAATAGAATAGAATAGAATAGAATAGAATAGAATAGAATAGAATAGAATAGAATAGAATAGAATCACAGAGTTGGAAGGGACCTTGGAGGTCTTCTAGTCCAGCCCCCTGCTTAGGCAGGAAACCCTCCACCACTTCAGACAAATGGTTATCCAATCTCTTCTTTAAAATTTCCAGTGTTGGAGCATTTACAACTTCTGGAGGCAAGATGTTCCACTAATTAATTGTTGTTACTGTCAGGAAATTTCTGCTTAGTTCCAGGTGGCTTTACAGAAAGCATTAACCAGGAAGTTCGCCTTATGATTTGGGGGGGGGGGGTGTTTATCCATAAACCAGCTTGTTTTTATTTCATTTCAACATTAAATCCAAGAACTTCGTCCCACCCATGCATGACATATGACACATGACACATGACACATGGCAGCAAGAACGATTAAAAATAAATGCCGCAGACTGTTGTCTGGGGCGGGGGTTTATTTTAAAATCCCACAATTTGGCTAAGAAAAGCATACTGGAAAGTAGTAATATCAGGGACTCTCCATGGCTGGAAATCAAGATAACCTCGTATTATATGGGTGAAAGTGAGTGGATAGATACCATCCCCATCCAAGTGCCTAGAGGGCTACCTGAGATCAAAATAATAATATTTTTTTTAAAAAAAAAATAGACAATTGTATCACTTTCAATTAATTGGATTGCACTATTAACTGAACTTCTGAGTTTGCAGAAAGCAATCAGATTCCCCTCGCGAGTCTAAACCCCAAACCCAGGCAGAATTTTAGCGCCCCCCCCCCCGCCTTTCATTAACCTGGTTTAAATGCCTGTAACCCCGTCTCAGCTTAACCTGCCTCGGAGGGTAGTTGTTACCCCAGGTGGGTGGGGAGGGGGAGAAAAATGAGACCTCGCAGGGTTACGCTCAAACTCCTTGGACGCGTGCGAGGTCAGTCAGGAAAACTCAATAGATCCAGCCGGGGTGAGAGAAGAAGGGGCAAATCCGTTAGGAAGAGAGAGAAAGAGAGATCGCTTCCGATCCTAGCTCAGGAGAAGCGCGGTGGAAGGGGATGAAAGCGCGCAGGGATGGATGGATGGATGGATGGATGGATGGATGGATGGATGGATCCCACTGGGGAAAGCGACCAGACTTGCTGAGTTTCCGAGGATCCCACGAGGCTGCGCCGGAGACTGGATCCAGCACGGGCTCGACTCGATCTCCTTGGAGGTGGAGGTAGAATGGACCTTCTATTCAATTCAATATACTATGACGGGTCTCTAACCTTGGCAATTGTAAGACTTCTGGACTTCAACTCCCAGAGTTCCTCAGCCAGCAAAGCTCAATTCAATATACTATGACTTGTATACTGAGTATATTGAATTCGGTATATACTCAATTCAATATACTATGACAGGGGTCTCTAACTGTAAGACTTGTGGACTTCAACTCCCAGAGTTCCTCAGCCAGCAAAGTTCAATTCAATATACTATGAATTGTATATTAAGTATATTGAATTCGGTATATACTCAACTCAATATACTATGACGGGGTCTCTAACCTTGGCAACTGTAAGTCTTGTGGACTTCAACTCCCAGAGTTCCTCAGCCAGCAAAGCTCAATTCAATATACTATGAATTGTATACTGAGTATATTGAACTCAGTTTATACTCAACTCAATATACTATGACGGGGTCTCTAACCTTGGCAACTGTAAGACTTGTGGACTTCAACTCCCAGAGTTCCTCAGGCAGCAAAGCTCAATTCAATATACTATGAATTGTATACTGAGTATATTGAATTCAGTTTATACTCAACTCAATATACTATGACGGGGTCTCTAACCTTGGCTACTGTTAAGACTTGTGGACTTCAACTCCCAGAGTTGTATACTGAGTATATTGAATACGGTCTATACTCAACTCAATATACTATGACAGGGTCTCTAACCTTGGCAACTGTAAGACTTGTGGACTTCAACTCCCAGCAAAGCTCTGCTGGCTGAGGAACTCTGGGAATTGAAGTCCACAAGTCTTACAGTAGCCAAGGTTAGAGACCCTGTACTATGAGATTGGCTGAGCTCCCTTCCCGCACCACCACCACCACCACCCCCATACACACAATACAACTCACAGTGAAAGACACCCCCCCTCCCCAAAAATCCCTATCCCAGGGAATCCTGCACCCAATCCTATTGCACCAAGTGTGAACGGATCCCGCCCACCGCGTGTCCAAATCGTACTAAAGTGATTTCCCATCCAGCAGCCAGCCTGACAGCCGAAGGGAGAAAAACTCTCCTTCAGCCCTTTTGTTCGTACTCCTTCCCCGGTGGCAGGAGAAAAAAAGCAGGGCAGAGCCTGGTGGGAGTCCCCTAAGGATTTCCCTTCCTCTTGTCGTACCACTCCGCGCTGCAATGAGCGAGGATGCTTTTTATAGTGGGCGTTGCGGGCGTGGGAGTCCACGCCGATATAAGATCCAGGACGGGGCAGCGATGAATCAGGATCAGCAACCGAGGCGGCGCCTGAAAGGTAACCGCCGTAGAGGGGAGGGGAGGGGAGGGGAAGGGGAGGGGAAGGTGGCAAGGGCTGGATCCCGGGGCTGCTCACAAACCAGAGGCAATGGGGGCCGGCTGGGCGTTATGCCAAGCCGAGTCCCGGGGAGGAGAAAACTTTGCCATCTGCTTCCCTTCCCCACCACCGGACGCCTTCGGAGCTGAAGTTTTCTAAGATAACTTTGTAGGACGTGATGGTTATTGCTGTAATCTGTCAGAGATTTCCCACCCCCCACCCCCGCCCCCAATAGAGCAGGAATTGGGTAATTCAGAGGGAAGGATGAAAGGCAGAAAAAAGTAGAGAAAGGACAAAGCCCCAAGGGCAGGAAGGAAGAAGGGAAAAAAAAAGAAAAGAAAAGAAAAGAAAGAGAAACGAGTTTCGGGGTTCTTCTACAAAATTTAGTTCTAAATTTAAAGTAGCCCCTTCTTCTAAGGTTACAGGCTGAACTTTTATTTTTTTCTCTGAGCTGCTATTTTAATGTATGTATGAATGTATATATGTGTATATATGTGTTTTCTTTCCTTTTCGTAGGCTTTGTGTGTGCATGTGTGTGTGTGCGTACATATATGTTGTGTGTGTGTGTTTTTCCTTTAAGCCAGGTTTTTCCTACGTAGCCAAGATTTTTCTGGAACAACAATCTTGGCTACGTAGGAAAAACCTGGCTTAAAGGAAAAATACACATTAAACTTACGAAAAGTAAGAAAATAGACATATAGATATAGATATAGATATATAGATATATGTGTGTGTGTTTCTTTAAGCCAGGTTTTTCCTACGTAGCCAAGATTTTTCTGCAAGCCTAGTGGAGTGAAATCACTTTCACTACTTTTGGGGCTTTTTTTCCTTCTTTTCCTTCTGGCAGCCAGCAGATTTTGTGCTGCCCTATGGGAGACTTATATAGCTATTTCTGGCTCATTAACCATCATTAGTAAGGCACACCCACATCTCATGTATATATGTATTTAAATATAAGTATATATGTATTTATATATGTGTATATATATATTTATATGTATATATGTATTTACGTGTGTTTGTTTCCGTAGATTTTCACGGGTAGCGGTATGCAAGTTTTGATTTTATTCGGGTCTTATCCCATGTAAGATCGAGATAAGATTGTATTTATGTATGTAATGTATATATAGTGTGTGTTTGTATATGCGTGTGTATAATCTGTAATCTGTAATATAACACGATATAGAATCTGTAATACATGCTATGTATTATATAATGTATATCTATCCATCCATCCTTATCTATCTATCTATCTATCTATCTATCTATCTATCTATCTATCTATCTATCCATACATACATACATACACACACACACACACAATCAGAATCCCATTTTTTCCCCACCTCATGCAAAATATCCTAAAGGGCTTTCCAATTAGTGCTACAAAATACTCGATAATCTTTCATCAATAATAGAGTAATTATAATCAAAATAACCAATCCTAGGGTTTCCTGCCTGATCAGGGGGTTGGACTAGAAGACCTCCAGGGTCCCATCCAACTGTGTTAATCTGTTATTCAGTTTTCTCTATAGGTGCCTTTTGGGCATCTCAGCCAGTTCTACCCCCTTCAGGATCCTCCCTTCTGTTCCACCCACCTTCCCCTCCTTGCCTTGACTTTGATGACTCCCACAAACCCTCCGGAGGTTGCCAGGGAGCTCTTTGGATTTGCAGCCCATTAGAAGGCTGAAGTGATTCCCCAGAGATGAGGGTGGGAGGAGGGGAGAAGAAATCTGAAGGAAGGAAGGCCCTTTTCCTGCTAACCAACAGGGTTGAAAAATTTAGCTAGATGCACTTCACTTCTTGAGATGGATGAGGTGAGTAGGATGATGAAGGATTTAAATGGAGATGAGATAGGTGGAAATAGAAATAGAATAGAATAGAATAGAATAGAATAGAATAGAATAGGGAATGGAATGGAATGGAATAGAATAGAATAGGGAATGGAATGGAATGGAATAGAGAATGGAATGGAATAGAATAGAGAATGGAATGGAATAGAATAGAGAATGGAATAGAGAATGGAATGGAATGGAATAGAATAGAGAATGGAATATGGAATGGAATGGAATGGAGTGGAGTGGAGTGGAGTGGAGTGGAATGGAATGGAATAGAGAATGGAATAGAGAATGGAATAGAATGGAATGGAATGGAGTAGAGAATAGAATAGAGATTGGAATGGAATGGAATAGAGAATGGAATGGAATGGAATGGAATGGAATGGAATAGAAAGGAATAGAGAATAGAATTTGGAATGGAATGGAATGGAATGGAATGGAATGGAATGGAATGGAAAGGAATAGAGAATGGAATAGAACATGGAATGGAATGGAATGGAATGGAATGGAATGGAATGGAATGGAAAGGAAAGGAATAGAGAATGGAATAGAACATGGAATGGAATGGAATAGAGAATGGAATAGAGAATGGAATGGAATGGAATGGAATAGAAAGGAATGGAATGGAATGGAATGGAGAATGGAATAGAAAGGAATAGAGAATAGAATAGAGAATGGAATGGAATGGAATGGAATGGAATAGAAAGGAATAGAGAATAGAATTGAGAATGGAATGGAATGGAATGGAATGGAATGGAATGGAATGGAATGGAATGGAATGGAATGGAATGGAATAGAATAGAATAGAATAGAATAGAATAGAATAGAATAGAATAGAATAGAATAGAATAGAATAGGGAGTGGAATGGAATGGAATGGAATGGAATGGAATAGAATAGAATAGAATAGAATAGAATAGAATAGAATAGAATAGAATAGAATAGAATAGAATAGAATAGAATAGAATAGAATAGAATAGAATAGAATAGAATAGAATAGAATAGAATAGTTGGAAGGGACCTTGGAGGTCTTTTAGTCTTACCTCCTGATCGAAAGGGAAACCCTATACCACTTCAGACAAATGGTTATCCAATCTCTTTTAAAACTTCCAGTGTTGCAGCATTCACAACTTCTGGAGGCCGGTTGTTCCACTGGTTAATTGTTCTCCCTGTCAGGAAGTTTCTCCTCAGTCCTAGGTTGCTTCTCTCCGTGATGAGTTTCCCCCCCATTGCTTCTTGTTCTACCCTCAGGTGCTTTGGAGAAGAGCTCGACTTCCTCTTCCTTTTGGCAGCCCCTGAGATCCTGGAAGGCTGCTATTGTGTCATCCCTCGTGCTGCTTTTCATTAAACAAGGAAGGAAGGAGAAGAGGTGAGGATGATGCAGACCTGAATGAATGTGAGAGTCAGATGACAAGGATCATGATGAACAGAAACTGATTTGTTTTACTTGCAACTTGTTTCAATTTTGTTTCTCAAGCTAGGCTTTTTTTTTTTAATTAGATTTATATGCCGCCCTTCTCCAGAGACTCAGGGCGGCTTACAATGCATTAAGCAACAGCCTTCATACTTTTGTATATATATATTTTTTATACAAAGTCAGCTTATTGCCCCCACAAACTGGGTCCTCAATTGACCTACCTTAGAAAGGATGGAAGGCTGAGTCAACCTTGAGTCTCGAACTGGTGTAATTGCAGACAGCTGGATTTTAATAACAGGCTATTCAGCCGGTTGAGCTATCTGAGGCTCTTTTATGTGTGTCATTATGTGGATTTTATTTTTATGTCATTGGCAACTGCCCAGAGTCACTTAGGTGAGAGGAGCAGAGTAGAGAGTTACCAAATAAATTCAGTCAATGAAAAGTAAATTTGATGGACCTCAGGTTTGAATCCAATAGTTTTTTTTTTTTTTAATTTGATTTATATGCCGCCCTTCTCCGGAGACTCAGGGCGGCTTACAATGCATTAAGCAACAGCCTTCATACTGTTGTATATATTTATACAAAGTCAGCTTACTGCCCCCACAAACTGGGTCCTCAATTTACCCACCTTAGAAAGGATGGAAGGCTGAGTTGACCTTGAGCCTGGAGGAGGAAAAAAAAAATATTTGTGGGTTGGTTCATTTCTTGCAAATGTTTCATAACCCAACTATGTAACATTATCAGTGCTACAAGAGAGTGGGGTTTGCTCTCTTGTTTATATACCTGCGGCTTGAATTGTCAATTTTGGAGGGAAACTGTCAAGGAACTACAGTACCAACTCAGACAAACAACCGAATAGTAAACGACAGCCTAATCAAGAAACTCCCACCAACCGACAGAGAGCATTTGAACATAAACAGAGAGCAAACCCCATTCCCTTCTAACCCAGATAATGTTACCTAGCTGCGTCACAAAACGTCTGCAAGAAAATACAAACAAACTCAGAGAGCCCCAAGGACCTCATCATTCAAGGTTTAAATGGGTGCTTATGTTAAGGATATTGTTGCTGTGTTACCAACCAGCAGAGTGTAGAGCACAGAGAAACGTTGCTGAGAGCAATGAATAAGAGATGTGCAAACTGGGTTATCAAAAGTTTGCTTTATAGTGAAAAAAAACAATCTCATCGTCTTTTAAACAATCCAAGTCTTTGCCAGTTAAATCAGTCCGGTCTTCTTACCATACAAACAGTAGTTGGTTAGAATAAAAGTTCACTCTGGTACACAAAC
Source organism: Masticophis lateralis (assembly GCA_030761175.1). Taxonomy (NCBI): domain Eukaryota; kingdom Metazoa; phylum Chordata; class Lepidosauria; order Squamata; family Colubridae; genus Masticophis; species Masticophis lateralis. The sequence continues at coordinate 209,751,102 of JAUDYJ010000003.1, read as the reverse complement.
CACGATGGTAGCAGATCCACCCACGATGATAGCACAGTGGTAGCAAGTCCTCACACAATGGTAGCATATCATCAACTGGCTACATTACAGATCCCTTCCTAAATACGTTTACAACCTCATCATTCAAGGTTTAAATGGGTGCTTTTCTTAAACTCAAATTTTCAACTACAAGAAAAATCAGGAATCTGAGTCCTTCCTTTGTTCACTGGCATAGAGTTGTTTTGAGGAAAAAAAATGTGTAGGGAAAAGAGAAACAGAATTATTTTTACTTTCTAAGAAAAGGGGAAAATACATGTGGGGTCCTTGGCGCTCGTTGAGCTTGGTGGTTCATGCACTGATAATGTTACCTAGTTGGCTTATGGAACGTTTGGAAGAAAAACAGCCAAACACAGAGAGCCTTAAGGAGCCCTCATTTCAACCTGAACTACAAATATACTTTTCTATCGGAAATAAATGTTCTAACTAAATATACCTCTTGGGTTATCTCGCTTTTCACCGTGGCAATACTAATGATATGACTTACATGTATATGATTTCTAGAGAAGGCCGGTATTACTGGGAGGCTGATTAAAATCAGAAAAGAATTCAAGAATACCTTCTCCTGCCTTCCATTGAAGACCTGTATGTTTTGTGGGTCAGAAGGAGGGCTGAGAAAGTATCTACAGATCCCTCACATCCTGGACATAAACTATTCCTGACAGATGGAACAATTAATCAGTGGAATGGAAGTTGCCCCCAGAGGTTGTTTCATCACTGGAGGTTTTTAATAAGAGACTGGACAGCCATTTGTCTGAAACGATATAGGGTTCCTGCTTCAGCGGTGGGTTGGACTAGAGGACCTCCAAGGTCCCTTTCAACCCTGTTATTGCATGCAAAAAACAAGCAGACACAGGGAATTTTTTTTCCCTCATGCCATCACTCTGCTGAACACCTAATCTTCACAGTATCATTTTATGTCTCAGTATATTTATCCATGTTGTATGGCTGCAGTGTTACTATTAGAACCGTGGTGGGGCAGTGGTTAGAATGCAGCATTGCAGGCTAATTCTACCAACTGCCAGCAGTTCGATCCTGACTGATCAGCTTCCATCCTTTTGAAGCTGTTAAAATGAAGACCCAGATGGTTGGAGGCCCCATTGGCTGACTCTAAACCGCTTAGAGAGGGCTGTGAAGCACCACAAAGTGGTATCTGTTACTGCTATTATCCTTCTCATCTTCTCTGCTACCTGTCTTCTTGGTACCATTATTGTGGTTATTATTACTCTGTTGTTTTGCATGTACCTTGAGAGCTTCTGCAACAGAGACTAATCACACTTGGCCAAATAAAGTGTTCTCTTCTGTTCTATGTATTCTGTTCTGTTCTGTTCTGTTCCGTTCTTATTCTATTCCATTCTTCTTCCCTTCCCTTCCCTTCCCTTCCCTTCCCTTCCCTTCCCTTCCCTTCCCTTCCCTTCCACTCTCCTATTCTATTCTATTCTGTTCTGATTCTATTCTATTCTTTCCTTTTTCTATTCCATTCCATTCCATTCCATTCCATTCCATTCTTTCTATTCCATTCTATTCTATTCTATTCTATTCTATTCTATTCTATTCTATTCTATTCTATTCTATTCTATTCTATTCCATTCCATTCCATTCCATTCCATTCCATTCCATTCCATTCTTCTTCTCTTCTCTTCTCTTCTCTTCTCTTCTCTTCTCTTCTCTTCTCTTCTCTTCTCTTCTCTTCTCTTCTCTTCTCTTCTCTTCTCTTCTCTTTTTATTCTATTCTATTCTATCCTATCCTATCCTATCCCATCCCATCCCATCCCATCCCATCCCATCCCATCCCATCCTCCTATTCTATACTATACTGTACTGTACTGTACTGTACTGTACTGTACTGTACTGTACTATTCTATTCTATTCTATTCTATTCTATTCTATTCTATTCTATTCTATTCTATTCCATTCCATTCCATTCCATTCCATTCCATTCCATTCCATTCCATTCCACTCCACTCCACTCCACTCCACTCTACTCTACTCTACTCTATATACTCTATTCCCTGATCTGTTCCTTTCCTTTCCTTTCCTTTCCTTTCCTTTCCTTTCCTTTCCTTTCCTTTCCTTTCCTTTCCTTTCCTTTCCTTTCCTTTCCTTCCCTTTCCTTCCCTTCCCTTCCCTTCCCTTCCCTTCCCTTCTTTTCTTTTCTTCTTTCCTTTCCTCTCCTCTCTCCCTTCACCTCCCCTCCCCTTCCACCCCACCCCACCCTACCCCATCCCACTCCACTCCATTCATTTCCTCAGATGGGCAGAGTAGCTCACCCGATGTAAGGGGGAAGAGAGGGAAGTGCGGAGTGGTTTTGCTGATGGGAGACCGATTACCTTATGAGCCTCTCATATGTTCAGAACAGGCTGTTCTTGTGGAGAGCTTCCGGGACAGCCTAAAACCTTTTGGGGCATGCAGATCCCACCATTTCTCGCTCAATGGGGCTGCAAAAGTCCATCGTGCTCACCCGTGGAAAGAACAGCCTCTTCCTTCTCACTTGTGCTCCCTTCCACCGGACTTAAATCCTGCATCAGCCAAGCCATTTTGCAGATGCAGCTCATGAAACCTTTGGCCTCTAAACCACAGGGAGTCCTCCACTTACGACCATTCGTTTAGTGACGGTTCAAAATCTTAACAGCACTGAAAAAAGCGACTTTTGATCATTTTTCACACTTACGACATTTGCAGCATCCCCGCGGTCACGAGATCAAAATTCAGATGCTTGGCAACCGCCTCGTATTTATGACCGTTGCAGTGTCCCGGGATTACATGATCCTCTTTTGCGACCAGCAAATCCAAACCCTCTGTATTTAAATCAATGATTCCTTTATTAGGAGCATTAGCAGCCCCAGCAAAGTTTCTCTCTCACCGCAGGCTAACAAGTCCAGCTGGCCAGGAGATAAATAGTTGTCTGCCACACCTATTCATCTCCGCTCGCTGCCTTTTATCCCCAGAGCTCGGCTGGGGCTTCGCTAGCAGCGGTGGCTCTTCCATCTCAAGGACCGGCCCATAGATTTCCACTGCTCTCCTCTCCTCTGCCTTCTGTGCATCGGCGCGTCAGGCACTGGACCCAGCTGTTCCTCCTCTTCCTCATCAGCCACCTCCAGACCTGGGGGCTGTTGACTCTCCATCAACACTTAACAAGTTCAGTGATTCACTTAACAACTGTGGCAGGAAAGGTTGTAAAATGGGGGGAAACCTTCTTAACAACCTTGTCTCGCTCAGCAACCGAAATTTTGAACTCCATTGTGATTGTAAATCAAGGGCTGTCACCTGTGAGACAGGAGGAGGGGCGAGAGAGCCAATCTCAGTTTCCTTATTATAAATTCCAAATAGGGAAACTGAATTTAGTTGCAACCACAATCGTCTGAGATAAGATGACGAGGCATTTTACATATGTGTGGGTTGTGACCATTTTTTTACGGGATGTAAGCGCCGTTTGAAAATTTTTAATGTAGCAGGAAACCTTCTTGCAAATCTTTTCCTGCTTTGAGAAAAAGGTCTTTTGCAGTGATAATCGTGCTTTCCTTTTCTTGCTCTCCTGCTCTAGAATTGTAAGAAGAGGCCATTTCTGTTGTGTGAAGAATTTGCACAGCTACAAACCACCTTGACTTTCTGGGAAAGCGAATCGATTGGACGACCTTTTCAAGAAAATGCAAGACCTGTGCCAGGTAATAAATGTAAAGATAATATTTCCAAGGTAGAGCGAATGAATAGATGTTTAGTATAATGTTAAGTCTGGGGTACCATCCGCCGGTTGTAGCTAAGTTGAGCAGGCATCTTCAGTGGAGGTTTATCTTGAAATCGTGGGAGTGACGGCAACACGCAGAGTTGTACAAATAGAAGAAAATATTTATAGTTCAGGATTGAGCTGTGAGGTCCTTGGTGCTCTCTGAGCTTGGTGATTTTTTTTGTACACGTTTCATTACCTCATTAGATACTGAACGCAAATAGCAAACGAGATCCCAAACAAGGAATTACTAACTCAGACAAACGGAGGAATCACCAAGAAAACTCCCACAAACATTAGAGGGGTTGCCACAAAGAGGAAGGGGTCAAGCTGTTGTCCAAAGCCAGGCAAGGAACAATGGATGGAAACTGATCAAGGAGAGATTTAACCAGGAAATAAGGAGAAATTTTCTGACAGTGAGAACAATCAACCGATGGAGCTTCATCCCTGGAAGCTTTCAAGAAGAGACAGCACTGCCATCTGTCACAAATGCTGTAGGGTCTCATGCTTTAGGGTGGGGTTGGACTAGATGACCTACAAGGACCCTTCCAATTCTATTAATGTGATTACTAAAGAGACTGGACAGCCACCTGTCTGAGATAGTTTTTTTAAAAAAATTTGATTTATATGCCGCCCATTCATTCATTCATTCATTCATTCTCTCTCTCTCTCTCTTTCTTTCTTTCTTTCTTTTTTTAAAAATTAGATTTATATGCCACCCTTCTCCGGAGACTCAGGGCAGCTTACAATGCGTTAAGCAATAGCCTTCATACTTTTGTACATTTATACAAGTCAGCTTATTGCCCCCACAAACTGGGTCCTCAATTTACCCACCTTAGAAAGGATGGAAGGCTGAGTCGACCTTGAGCCTGGTGGGATTCGAACTTACAGTAATTGCAGACAGCTGGATGTTAATTAGGGTGCTTAGTCTGCAGAGCTATCCAGAGAATTTGTATATCTTCACCCACTAACCAGAAAACGAGGATGCTGTTGTGTATTGTCACTGTTTTTTGTTTTTTTAAAATTTGATTTATATGCCACCCTTCTCCGGGGACTCAGGGCGGCTTACAAGGTGTTAAGCAATAGCCTTCATACTTTTGTATATTTATGCCAAGTCAGCTTATTGCCCCCACAAACTGGGTCCTCAGTTGACCTACCTTAGAAAGGATGGAAGGCTGAGTCGACCTTGAGCCTGGTGAGATTCGAACTTACAATCATTGCAGACAGCTGGTGTTAATCACGATGCTTTTAGTCTGCTGAGCCACCGGGCCCTTTAGTATAGTGTTTCCTGCTTGAGCAGGGGGTTGGACTAGAAGACCTCCAAGGTTCCTTCCAACTCTGTTGTTCTATGATAGATGAAGCCACTTCTATATAAACCTTGCTCCCTTCTAACACTGATGAGATTACCTAGTAGGGTAATGAAACATTTGCAAGAAAATATCCAAGCGCAGAGAACACTGAGGACCTTACAGTCCTCCCCCTCTTGATTAAAGAACATTGAGCAGGGGAATTCTGGGAGTTGAAGTCCATAGATCTTAAAGTGATCGAAGTCAATAACTGTCTAGCTTAGCCGTGGGAATTTTGGGCTCCATTGTGAATCAAGGACTATCTGTATCTGGGAATCTCTGCTAACCTGTTTTCTTTTCTTCCCTCCCCCCCCCCCCCGGTCTCTAGTGGACAATTTGGAGTGTCTTGCTCTGGAGTACTCTGACCCATGCTTCCCAGCCCACTCCCACCTTCGAATGGAAAGACCCCCACACCCACGAGAAGCTGTTGTGTGAGAAGTGCCCCCCGGGGAAGAGCATGGCCAAACCTTGCACCCCGCACAAACAGACTGAGTGCAAGCCGTGTGCAAATGAGCACTTCACCCAGTACTGGAACTACCTGGACAGATGCTTGTACTGTAGCGTCCGCTGTAACATCCTGGAGGTGGAGGTGATGCCGTGCAACAGGACGCACAACAGGGTGTGTGAGTGCAAGCCGGGCTACCATGCCGAGTCGCTCTTTTGCATCAAGAACTCCAAGTGCCCGCCAGGAAGTGGAGTGGTTAAGCCCGGTACGTACTGGGGAGGAGACAGACAGCGACCTGTTCCTTGGGGCGGTGGGGGGTGGGGTGGGGGTTGAACTGGAACAGGCTGACATCTCTTGGGAGTAGTTTGGAGGGGTGGGAAGTCTGAAGGATCGACCCTTCAATTTGGTGTTTCTCAAGCTCAGCAATTTTGAGATGTATGAGTTCTCCCTCCTTCCTTCCTTCTTTCCATCCATCCTTCCTTCCTTCTTTCGTTCCTTCCTTCCTTCTTTCTTTTTTCCTTTCTGTCTTTCTTTCTTCCCTCCCTCCCTCTCTTTCTTCCTCATCAACCTTCCTCCTCTCCTCTCCTCTCCTCTCCTCTCCTCTTTCCTCTCACCGCTTCTCCTCCTTACCTTCCCTTTCCTCTCCTCTCCTCTTTCCCCTTTCTCTCCTCTCACCTCTCCTCCTCCTTCCCTTTTCTCTCCTCTCCTCTCCACTCCTTTCCTCTTTCCTCTCCTCTCCTCTTTCCTCCCCTCCCCTCCTCCTTCCTTTTTCTCTCCTCTCCACTTCTCTTTCTTCTCCTCTCCTCTCCACTACACTCCTTTCCTCTCCTCTCCTCTCCTCTCCTCTCCTCTCCTCTCCTCTTTCCCTTTCCTCTCCTCTCCTCTCCTCTCCTCTTTCCTCTCCTCTCCTCTTTCCTCCCCTCCCCTCCTCCTTCCTTTTTCTCTTCTCTCCACTTCTCTTTCCTCTCCTCTCCTTCTTCCCTTTTCTCTCCTCTCCCCTCCCCTCTTCCTTCCCTTTTCTCTCCTCTGCTCCCCTCTCCACTCCTCTCCTTTCCTTTCCTTTCCTCTCCACTGCACTCCTTTCCTCTCCTCTCCTCTTTCCCTTTTCTCTCCTCTCCTTTCCTCCTTCTCTGCTCTCCTCTCCACTCCACTCATCCTTCCTCTCCCCCCCTCATCTCTTCCCTTCTTCTCCCTTCCTTTCCTTCCACTTCTCCCTGCTTTTTAAGTTTTTATTTTACTATGTTGACATGCATTGATAAAGTCCGCCCCCTCCCGCAAGACAGCAGCCATGGAACGTGGTTGGAGAGGAAGCTAGACCTTTCCTTCTGCTCCCGTTTTTCCAGGCAACCCCCGAGAAGATACCCAGTGCGCTGTCTGCCCAAAGGGGAGCTTTTCCAGCAAGCATTCCTCTGAAGAGACCTGCCAGACCCACCAGAACTGCTCTGCGCAAGGCCTTCGGGTCAATGTGGCTGGCACCCTTTTCCACGATGCCTATTGCACCACCTGCAAAGCTGACAAAGGCTTGGAGGAGGGCTCAGGTAAGACCCCACTTGAGACTTACAGGTAGTCCTCAACTTAGAAACACAACTGGGAGCAGAGTTTCCATTACTAAGCAGGCAGTTCTTAAGTGAGACATGCCCCATAGGACAACCCTTGTTTGCCATGGTGATGAAGCCCATCATTGCAGTTGTTAAGTGAATCATATGGTCATTGAGCGAATCTGGCTCTTCCACCCCCACCCCCCCAATCGACTTTGCTTGTCAGAAGCTGGCAGGTAAGATCTCAAATGGAAGGCGAAAAGGATAGGGATGGATCTCGCTTCCAGTGGCGAGATGTTCCAGAGGCCAGGGTCCATAGCAGAAAAGGCTCTTCTCCTGAACCCAGCTTGCTGAAATTCCTCGGCTGATCAAGTCCAGAGCGTGGTGACGTGGTAGCAGCTTTCCAATATTTGAAAGGCTGCCCCAAAGAAGAGGGAGTCAAGCTCTTCTCCAAAGCACCTGAGGGCAGGACAAGAAGCAATGGGTGGAAACTCATCAAAGAGAAAAGCAACCTAGAACTAAGGACAAATGTCCTGACAGGGTGTTTTTTTTTTTTTTTAATTTGATTTATATGCCGCCCTTCTCCGAAGACTCAGGGCGGCTTACAATGCATTAAACATTAGCCTTCATACTTTTGTATATACCTGCTTAGTAGGGCTTTCGCCCCCAGCCCCAAGTGGTGTTCTTTTTTATACAAAGTCAGCTTATTGCCCCCACAATCCGGGTCCTCATTTTACCTACCTCAAAAGGATGGAAGGCTGAGTCAACCTTGAGCCTGGGGAGATTTGAACTTTTTTTTTTAATTTGATTTATATGCCGCCCTTCTCCGGAGACTCAGGGCGGTTTACAATGCGTTAAGCAATAGCCTCCATGCTTTTGTATATTTATACAAAGTCAGCTTATTGCCCCCACAAACTGGGTCCTCAATTGACCTACCTTAGAAAGGATGGAAGGCTGAGTCAACCTTGAGGCTGGGGAGATTCCAACTGGTGTAATTGCAGACAGCTGGGTGTAAATTACGGTGCTTTAGTCTGCAGAGCTAAACCAGGCTCTTGTGTTCCAAGTTAGTGGAACAACTTACCTCTAGAAGTTGTGGCTGCTCCATCACGGGGGCTTTTCAAGAAGAGGCTTCTGACCCAACTCCCCAGACATGACAAACCCTTTGAAGTGAACTCAAAGATACCATTTTTAGGAGCGCCAGCAGCCCTGGCATAAAGTTTCTCTCTCAACACAGGCTAACAAGCCTGTCCAGCAGAGAGATAAATACTTTTAACAAGCCTGTCCAGCAGGGAGATAAATAGTTGTCACCTATTCATTTCTGCCCCCTGCCTTTTATCCCCAGAGCTAGGGTGGGGCTTCGCTAGCAGACCGGCCCTTAGATTTCCACTGCTCTCCTCTCCTCTCCTCTGCCTTCTGTGCATCGGCGCGTCAGGCATTGGACCCAGCTGTTCCTCCTCTTCCTCATCAGCCACCTCCAGACCTGGGGGCTGTTGACTCTCCATCTGAAGGCTGATGGACGGCCCAGGCTCCACCTCTGTCTCTCTCTCTCTCTCCGCCAGCTCCATTCCCTCTTCCCCCTCAGCTCTCAGGTTGCCTTCTCCCATGCCTCCTCCTCTGATTCGGCTCTTGGAGGGGCCGGCGGCCGACAAGCCACAACAGGAGTGATATAGGCTCTCCTGCCTTGAGCAGGGGGTTAGACTAGAAGACCTCCAAGGTCCCTTCCAGTCCTGTGACTCTATGCCCCTTCTGCTACAGCAGTGGAACTGAGGCAGGCCAGTTCCATTGGGGTGAGACACTTCCTCAGATAATCTGATCCTGGAGGCTGATCCAGAGATTCTGGTCATAAGCCCTACAGCAGGACAGTGCAGGAGATGGTATTTATTTACTTATGATTTATTTGCATCCCTCCTTTATTAGTTTTACAAATAACTCGAGGCGGTGAACATATCCAATACATCTTCCTCCTATTTTCCTCACAACAACCCTGTGAGATGAGTTGTGCTGAGAGAGTGGGACTGGCTCTAAATTACCCAGCCAGATTTCATGCCTCAGGAGAGACTAGAACTCACTTCCCTCCTGGTGATTTGCCCAAAGTCACCTAACCAGCTTTCATGCCCAAGGCTAGACTAGAAGTCACAGTCTCCTGATGATTGGCCCAAAGTCACCCAACTGGCTTTCACGTCTCAGGCAGGACTAGAACTCACCATCTCCTGATTATTGGCCCAAAGTCATCTAACCGACTTTCATACCTAAGGTGGAGCTAGAACTCACCATCTCTTGGTGATTGGCCCAAAGTCATTCAGTCGGCTTTCACTTCAAGCTGCATTTATCCTAGTGCTGACATAAGAAGGAGAAGCGGATGCGTCTGGAAAGGGATGTTTGACTTTTCACCTACTTATTTTCCCTGGAGATAATATCCCCTAGGAGATGGGATGGGAAGGGGGAAATTCTTTTGAGCTGGAGCAGTAGATTAGGGATAGAGTGTCTTGGAAGAAGGCCAATGAGTGCAGAGGAGTGGGGAAAGGAAAGGGAGGGGTTTGGGTCAGGAAGTCAGTGTTGGCTATGATGGAGTCGGAGTTAGAATGTCGTGCGTAATAAATGAGAGATTTTCATCAAAGACTTTGTTTGAAATGCAATTTATTTGAGACGACCTCGAAACCTGACATCATGGCTAAGGTGGGACTAGAATTCACTGTCTCCTGATGATTGGCCCAAAGTCACTCAGCCGGCTTTCATCCCTTAGACGGGACTAGAACTCACCGTCCCCTGCTTTCTTCAGTGGTGCCTTAACCATTAGACCAAACTGGCTCTCCCAGCACCTCTTATTTGATGTGTGTTTCTCACCTGTTTCTCGTCTAGGTACAGAAGACTGTTTCGAGGCAGCCCTTGACTTTGTAGCGTTCCAACTGAAGTCCTCACGAAAGCTCCGGCGTCTGTATCGTAAGCTCACTCAAACTGCTCCTGGGACGGAGAAGAAAAAGCCCATCGAAGAGCTCCAGGTGGACCTTCATAGCTACCTGCTCCAGCTCAAGAACCTCCATGGGAAGGAGCGAGCGTGGGATATGGTCCAGGTAGCCCTGACGAAGCTGAAGTTCGAACACATTCTGCAGAATGTCCTGAGGAGGTTCTCTGTGGGTTGATGAGGCCACTCAATACGGGGTTTGTTGTATCGTAGGTATAAAATGGTTGGTCATGGATTTGTGGACTTGGATCGTTGAGTTAAGGTATATATGTCAGTCCCCCCATCCTCGATTCGGCATTTGATTGAAAACTTTGATTGATTGGCATTTGACTGGAAGAAAAAGGGCTACGGAAAGGAAGGGTGGCCGGTTCATTCGGCTTCTCTATAACGGAGTCTCCACAACCCTGCACAGACTCCGCTGGGGAAGCAGAATAGACCCCCTCCGTCCTTGGACCACGCAGCTGTGTCCCAGAAGGAGCCGCCATTTTGGAGGGGCACATTTCCTAGCAGCTGCTCAGAAAATGGCGTTCACTTCTGGGATACAACCAGGCGGTCCACGGATGCTGAGTGGCCTTCCCTCCTTCCCCAACATGAGATCTGGAGACCTTCAAAAGATATGTCCTCGATGGGGTGACGGGGTGGGGAGAGTGGGTGGGGCCCGCTGGGATGGGAAACAGGTCCAAGGTCTGCAGGGACCCAGCGGGACAGGGTGGGTGGGAGATAGGGAAGGAGGAATGGGTGCTGCAGCACATCCCTGGGATCGGTCATAACGGTGAATGATCCCAAGCTTGCTGTAACTTTGAAACATGGTCATCAATAACATTTTTTCTGCATTTGGGGGATATCTATCCTAACTTTGAATGGTCACTAAGTGACTCATCATAGGTGGAGAACGACCTCTCTGCCAATATGTATTTTTGGGGGAAATGCTGCCAATGTTTTGACTCTCTAGATCAGGGGTGTCAAACTGCCAGGCCGCGGGCCGGATGCGTCACAGGCAGGCCACGCCCAACCCAGATCCGCGAAGGGGGAAAACGTCGCGATACGTCACGCGACAGCAACGTGACACTGCAAGTTTGACACCCGTGCTGTAGATCAGTGGCCCCCAACTTTTTGGGGCACCAGGAACCAGTTCCGTGATTTGTCCACGGACCAGAGGGGGCGTGGCTTCATGTGCTGCCTTGCATCCTGTGGATGAGACTTTGCTTTTTTGGGCCTAGTCCGGATTCTGCCATGCCGTGTAGCGGTAACCGGTCCCCTGGGGACCCCTGTTGTAGATGATCAGGATGGAGGTTGTCAAAGATCCTGTTGCGTCAACATGCTAACCTGTCCTTCCTTTCCGAGGTCATGATTATACCCCTATTTCTAGGGATTAAATGGAGTGATTGTTTGTGTTTTCAGGAAATGAAGTATTTTGCATTGGTTTGCTTCTAGGAGAGGGGTTCCCAACCGGAGATGCGAGACAATATTCCAGGGGTGCAAAAACTTGGGTTTAGAAATTTCAAAATTGTAGTGCATATACATACTGTATTTTCCTGCGTATAAGACTACTTTCTAACACACAAAAATCTTCTCAAAAGTCGGGGGTCGTCTTATACGCCGGATCTCATTCTCCTGTAACCAGGCAGACCATAAGGCTCTGACGGGCCTTAAATGGCTCTGAGGAGGGTCGTCTTATACGCCGGAAAATACGGTAATTACAGTATATGCATATAATTATTTACTTTTGTAAGGGGTGCGAGAATGTATCAGAAGCGTTCCAGGGGTATAGAAAAGGTTGGGAACCCCTGTTCTAGGAGTTAACTTTGTTTTTCCATAATGTGAATTTCTCAGGGGTGGCTAGTCCTCAAAGGTGACCTCCATGAGAGCCAAGAACAGGTAGTCCTCGAGTTACGACTATTTGCTTAGCAACCGGGGAGGGGGGGGGGCAGACAGTTGGTATTTGTGACCTTCCCAGGGGGTGGTCAACAAGCAAAGTCAAAGAGAAGCCGGATTGGCTTAACGTCTGTGTCATTCGCTTAACAACCGCACCCAAAAAGTTTGTAAAATTGGATACGGCTCACTTAACGACCCCATAGCTTACTGACAGATGTTGTGATCCCAGTTTGGTTGTAAATCGAGGACTTCCTGTACGGCACCGAGCTTTGAGAAATACAAATGTTTTGTGATGATTTTGTGATGATCCTTTCCAAGGGTAGCAGTCACAGGCAGCTGAACTGAACATCACTGTGTGTCTGCGTTTCTGTATTGTACATTCTACACATGTTTTCTTGGTTACATTTCTTAGTCTAATCATGGTCTGTTACATTTCAAGCAAAGTGTTGTGGCCAGTCAGCGGCCTGTGCAGATTGTAGCTAATTCTGACAGCGAGGAAGCTGTGTGTGGTGTTGCGCCAGCAGCCTGTGCAGCTGGCACTCGAGTCAGACAATGAGGAGGCTGGAGAAGAGGTGGTGCCAGAGGTGGGGATTCAGCCAGGGCCTTCAGAACCTCCAGAAGCTCCCTTAAGTGAAGAAGACGAAGAGGAGGAGTCTCTTCTCGATGCACGGGCACGCAGAGCGGCCAAAAGGCTGGAGTGGTTCCTCAGGAGGAGGTCTCCTCGAGAGTAAGGCTTGGGGTTAATTGCCCACTCCCTTAGCCTATTTAAGGAGGAACACCGACTGAAGCAATTTGTAGGGAACAACTTTAGTTCATTCTCCTCCGCGTCTGGATTCTCTGCAAAATTGCTTCTGGGCTTTCTGCCAACCTTAGTAAGATTGTGATGACTTTATCTTTGGTTTCTTGTAGGCTGTTCAGAAAGTTTCTTAACAGGCTTTGTTTTGAAAAAGACTGAGCTATTTTAGTAAATTAAGTTTTGTACAAACTTTGTGTGTGCTGTGTTCTTTGGGATCCGTAGCTGGAGCAGAACACAAAGATAGTGCCTGTGCTTGAACTACGGTGTGTGCCTCTCCGCTTTCACATGCAGGAGCTTCGGAGAAGTTGTTCTGCTTAACTGCTTTTCCACCCTCAGGGAAAGATTACAACGGTTGTGTAAGGAAACCAAGGGAGGAAATTGGATGGAGCAAGTGGTTGCAGAGCCACGTTTAAGGTGGTTGGTTGTTTCCAGTTTATGCCGAAGCTCCACTCCCAATGGCCGAAGTCCAGAGCAAGTGATTTGGGGTAAAGTATTGGCGCAAAGTATTTGAGGACTGTGGTGTCTGATTTACTAGAGTAAAGTTTCTCAATCTTTAGAAGAGAGCATGTGTAGCTCATTTGTTGAATTGTGGGATCCTTGGGCTTTCTGAACGGGGTGGTTTTATTCACACGCTTCATCATTTGCACAAAGACCATGTGCATGTCGGAACCCGGAAGAGAGCAGCTGGCCGGTGCACATACGCGCGACGGAACCTGGAAGAGCAGCTGGCCGCCGCATGCAAGCACACCAGCCAGCTGCTCTCTTCTCAGTTCCGGTACTCGGCCGCACGCTCCAGTTTCAGCACTCGGTATTGAAAATGTTAACCATCACTGTCTTAGGGGCTCCATCCCACTTCTTTGGAGGGTCCCAGCAGCACACAACAAATTCAGGGGGGAAGAATCAGTGGGGTGGACTTGAGGGAAGATGGACCTTGGGGGTGAGGTGGAGGAGAACAGGTGGGCCTTCTTGGCACCTCATAGACTTGCTGGGTCTCACCAAAAGCTCCTTATCCTTGGTTATTCGTGAAGGGCCGCTCTTGTTCTCCCTACGTTGACTGCAAGAAAATGTCTTTCTGCACTGAAAGTTGTTCCTTCTGCCTAATGTGTGTTTTGTTTGTAAAATTATTTAGTACTGGTAGTCCTCGATTTACAACTGTTCATTTAGTGACTGTTCCAAGTGACAATGCCACTGAAAAATGGGACTTATGGCCGTTTTTCACACTGAAAACCATTGCAACTTTCCTTTTGGTCACTTAGCAACTGACTCATATTTATGACAGTTGCGGTGTCCCGAGGTCAAGTGATCCCCCTTTGCGACTTTCTGACAAGCGGTCAGCGAGGAAGCCGGATTCACTTAACAACCAGATGGACTAACTCAACAACTGCAACGATTCACTGAACAACTGTCTAGCAAGGAAGGTCGTAAAATGGGGAGATGCTCGCTTCACAACTGTCTCACTTAGCCACAGAAATGTTGGGCTCAACTTTGGTCGTAAGTCGAGAGCTCCCTTATCTTCGTTTGGAGAGCCTTTGTAAATTCACTTTGTTACCAGTTGTACTCACAGCCTCAAAGACCCATGTAGATCTACAAAGAGTAGATTTTAGCACATCGATTTTATTTTTCTTAGATTTATATTTTTTTAAAGCTTTTGTACATTTAAGTAGAAGTCACTGAAATGTTAATAAACACACTGCCTCCTGCTGTTTAAATCTTTTCTTCTTGTTGTAAAGCGTCCTAGGTATTGCTTGTCCTAAATTCATCCTTCTGCCCCCAAAATAACCCCTTAAAACAGCTGGGGAATTCTGGGAGTTGAAGTCCGAACATCATACCATTGCTTCTTTATTCCAGACCATTCCATCTGGGGTCAAAATAGCCACTGCCAAGAATCTTTCTCTTTCTTTGCCTGCATTCACCAAAATGTTCTGAACGACACCATATTGGGAAGATTTATTCTCATGAATATTCCTTCTTCATAATTCTTATGAAAAAGATATTGCTTCCTTCCTGAGCTACCTTTGTTCCCGTTAATATTTATCATTTCAATATTTGATGTTTTCTATTGTTATTATTATTGTGGTGTGAGCCGCCTAGTCTCTCTCGATGGACGGCCTATAAATTGAATAAATAAAGGAAACTCCTTCACCTCGCTCTCGATAGGAATCCAGTGGAGCCATGAGGACTACCCTGTTTCCCCGAAAATAAGCCCCTGTCTTATATTTTTTTGAACCCTGAAATAAGCATTTGGCCTTATTTTCGGGGACGTCTTATTATTTTGGGGCAGGTGGAGCAAAATGGGGATCCTCTTGCCATCTAACCTGATTTCCAGCTCTGTCTCCCTAACTCTAACCAGAAGAAATGGCGAGGACTGGCTAGGCATGCGGTTAAATATTTTCAGGGAGGGCTTATTTTCGGGGAAACACGGTCGAAGCATGTCTCGCGTGTGAGACGCGTGCTTGTGGCGATCCTACCACTGCATTTGGCCGCCCTCGACAACATAATACAGCTGCAACAACCTAAGGAAAAGCACAGAGTGCAGATCATAGAATGATCCTGCCTGGGTTACCCCTCTTCTAGAAAAGCACTCTAAGGGTCAAATCAACCAACCAAAAGGAACTGCACTTGAATTACTAGAATGCCGAAATGAGACTCAAGCAGAGGCTTGGAAAATTACAGCTTTTAATTGTGCAAAGAAGAGCTGGGTAGACTTATTCCATAAGCATAGAGACAAGAAACATGCAAAGAGAAAACCCACACCTAGGTAAGGTTTTTCTAGGACCGTGATGACGAACCTATGACACAGGTGCCACAGGTGGCACGTGGGGCCATATTGGTGGGCACGCGAGCTCAGCTCCGACACGCATGCGTGCGCCAGTCAGCTGATTTTCAGGCCTTCTGGGCCCACCAGAAGTCAGGAAACAGGCTGTTTACAGCCTCCGGAGGGCCTCAGAGGTGGGGGGGAGAGGCTGTTTTTGCCCATCCCAGGCTCCTAGAAAGGCTCTGGAGCCTGGGGAGAGCAAAAAATGGGCCTACCGGGCCCACCCACCGAGCCATCACGTGCCAAAAATGGGGGGAGCACGGGGGGGCGGGCGCATAGAATTATGGATGTGGGGACATGGGTATGTGAGCCCACTGCACTCCCCCCACTTTTTTAAAAAAATTTGATTTATATGCCGCCCTTCTCCGGAGACTCAGGGCGGCTTACAGTGCGTTAAGCAATAGCCTTCATCCTTTTGTATATTTATACAAAGTCAGCTTATTGCCCCCACAAACTGGGTCCTCAATTTACCCATCTTAGAAAGGATGGAAGGCTGAGTCAACCTTGAGCCTGGGGAGATTCGAACTTGCAGTTATTGTAATTGCAATTGTAGTAATTTACAATTTCAAATTGTAAATACACACAGGGAACCTCAATGAACACAGTGTAAACCTAATTATAACACTCACCGTTCAAATGAAGACACTCAATCCATCACTCTGGGTTTAATCCATCCTTTCTCTGGGGTCAATCCGGACTCACACCCACAGCCAGGGGTGAAATCCAAAATTTTTCCCTACCGGTTCTATGGGCGTGGCTTGGTGGGCGTGGCAGGAGAAGGATACTGCAAAATCTCCATTCCCACCCCACTCGGGGGCCAGCCAGAGATGGTATTTGCTGGTTCTCCGAACTACTCAAATTTTCTGCTACTGGTTCAGAACCTGTTAGAACCTGCTGGATTTCACCCCTGCCCCCAGCCCCCAAGTTTCACACACTAAAACCAGCACCCTCCTCAAGTCCACATCAAGACCAGTCCCCCTTTTCCAGAAATCTCTCTGTACCCCATTTTCTCCGTAGCTCTTTTCTTTGGGGAATAAATAATTATCCTTTCCTCGCAGCTATCTGGATTTCATTTTTATTCCTTCTTCTGCGACCTCCAGCTCGAGTTGGAACCCCAAATTATTCTTCTGGCCCTACTGAGAGCAAGGAGACGGGTGCAGTGGGATGGGGGTCATTCTTTCTTCTTCTGCAAGTCCTCCCCAACTGCCCTCTGTTTCAGATTGAGTCAGGTCCCACGAACCAAGAAAGACATGTGGAATTACTTTGAGTGTGCTGTCCCGCACGCACAGCGAGACTTCTAGAAGTGTTTATTCAACCCCCACCAATTGCTCCACCAGAATCACCCCCGTTGCACAAGTTCAGATTCCCGAGCTCACACAGCAAGAGCCACTGAGTAAACCGAGATGGACCTACATGAAGTCCACGGGTCAAACGGATACACGGCACGAGCACACAAGGGCCACGTTGTTCCAGCAATGTTCAAGTCCCTACGGTGGGATTGAGCAGGCAACATCGGTGCAGCCCTTCACGAGAGGCGAGGTTGCCTCCTCGCGAGTAATCTAGCCGACCAGCATTGCATCTGAATTCTCTCCGCCGTATTTACAGAATAACAGAGTTGGAAGGGACCTTGGAGGTCTTCTAGTCCAACCCCCTGCTCGGGAATCCTGCTGTCCCACTGCTCAGGAAACGCTATAGCATTTCAGACGAATGGTTGTCCAGTCTCTTCTTAAAAACTTCCAGTGTTTGGAGCACTCACAACTTTTAAAAGCAACTTTTTTCCACTGGTTAATTGTTCTCACTGTCAGGAAATCTCCCCTCAGTTCTAAGTTGCTTGCTCTGCTTGATTAGATTCCACTCATTGCTTCATCTCCTGCCTTTAGGTGCTTTGGGGAACAGATTGACTTCTCTCTTCTTTGGGGCAGCTCCTGAGATATTGGAACAGTGCTCTCATGTCTCCCCTGGTCCTTGTCATTAAACACGGGTAGAAAGTTAGCACCCACCCCTCTCCCAGAAGAATGAAATATTTTGAGAAATATTAAAAAGGCAGAATATTATATTTCCCTGGGTGAGAAACGGAGAAACATGCTCTTGGAAAACAGTCCCCACCTTTCTTAATAGCCCTCAGCAGATGTCAGCCCTTAAGAGATAAAGAAATAGCTAGCTCTATTCATAAGCAAATTCCTGCAGCAAAGGAACTGAACAAAGATAGATAAGTCTGAACTTCAGATAAATTCAGAACTTATCTGAACAAAGATAAGATTAGCCCTCAGCCACAATAGGAATAGTGACTTAGGCTTACTGAGTCATTACATGACACAATTAATTGCAAACAAACCTATTTTATTGTAAACTGAGAATTACATTCATTCCCAGCCAAGTCCCAATTAGTAGCAAAATAAATCCTTCGGAATAATTACCAACCTTTATCTTCTTTGACACCCTGCCAAAGGCCTTATTTGGCAAAGCCCCACAAAGTTCAGAAACAAACAACAGATGCCAACTGGAAACAGAGTTACCAAAGTTGCTTTCCTGCAAAAAGGCCCAAGTGCCTTTGTTTCTCTTTTAAGCCTTATGGGAGGGGCCTATCATCTCCTGGCCTTACTCCTGAGTTCTTCCTTTTGCTTTAGCTGCTCTTGCCTTCTGGCAGCTCTCTGCATGCGTGCACTAGGAACAGGCTCCTCCCGTTCCTCTGCCTCTCTGCAGTCCGACTCTGGGGGCTCCAGAGTCCATGGATCACTCCCAGATGGCCTTGGCCCCATCTCTCCCTCCAAAGCAGAGCCCTCGTCCAGGTCTTCCCCAGACTCCAGGACTGGCCCATGTGCGTCCCCAGCCTCCTCACTGTCTGACTCCGCTTCCAGCTCCGCAGGCTGCTGGCGGACCACAACAACAAGCCCCTTCGTTGCATCAGCCAAACTTCAACCAAGCTTAGCTCAGACAAACTCCTAGGATTTGCACACGGTCCCCTTGAGTGTCTGACAACAGCCAATAGAAGACATGTTCTTGCACAGGAACAGGAAGCTCAGGTGCATAGCCCAAGAGAAGGTATAGAATCATCAATAATGGTTCTGCTTCATCAATAAATGGACCCTCTTTCCAATCAGCCTCGAACTTCCATTTTGTCTCCGGTGCTTTTCTCGCAGCTTGGAACTGAACCAGAAGGATATTTCTTCCAAGGCATATATCCTTGGATTGGGAGGAGGTGTGGATTCCATCTTCTCCTCATCACTGACAGCCAGCAGCTGCTGACGGTCCTCACCTGGATCCTCCTCATCATTTTGTTCATCTCAGCCTGCTGTTCGTCTGATCAATCCAGATGAGGCTGCTCCCTCTCTCTGAGTCCCAATCGGGCCATCGCTGGGCTCTGTACTTTCCTCTGATGACTAAAACTCATTCTCCTCCTTCGAATTCATGTTCGGAGAGAGATCTGGGGCAGATCCATGACACCGGAGCATTTTCCTTGCTTGTCCTTCTCTTCTAGCAGAAATCGTGCTAGACCAAAGGAAATATTTGCATCTCTAAAGATGTAGAGAATAGTTGTAGCTCGGGGTTGAGATCAGGGCTCCTTGGACGTTTCATTGCCAAACTAAGTAACATCATTAATGCCAGAAGGGAATGTCACTTGCTCTCACTCCCTTCTAGCCCTGATGGTATTACCTAGCTTGGTAGTGAAACATCTACAAGAGAGCAGCCCAGTTTAGTGTATACCAAGGTCCCTAGACTAAAGAGATCTTTTGAGAGTTGCCAGGCAGGAGCCTTCTCAACTCTTTTCCTCCCAACCAAATGATGCAAGCTTCATTATCTCTTGGCCCCCAGGAATGCAGCCCCTCCCTCCTGGAAATCCAGACTACATTCCACCACACTTCGGCTGGTTAGCGAGGGTGGGCCAACCCACATCCTACTAAGGCTGCAGGGGTGGGTAGCTGACGAACCCAGAAAAACCCAGCTCTCCTGGTGCATCCCTCGCCCCAGAGATTAGCTATGGGCCCAGCATCTGCTCTGTGGAGTTGCAAACACAGGTGGTCCTTGACTTACAACCAGAGGAGGTATTTAGCCGGTTCGGACCGCTTCAGGCGAAATGTTTGTTAAATTTTTGCGCAGTTCGGAGAACCGGGTAATCGTACCACTGGCTGGCCCCGCCCGGCCCAACCCTCCCCTCCTAGTCACTCCTTATCTCACCTCAACCTCTTTGGCCACGGCATAGCAGCTGATGCTCTGTGGCTTAGGTTACTTGCCTCAACCATGTGGCCCCTGCGGCCCAGCCCACTTGCCTGCCTTGGCCCCGGCCTCCCATATGGCCCAGCTCCCTGTCGAACCTTTCTTCGCCATTCTCCACTGCCTCCCATGCGACCCAGCTCCCTGCATGCCTGGGGAGCCTTCCTTCACCTCTTTGCCAGCACAAACAGCCTGCAGCCACTGCCTATTTGGTTGGGTCTGCAAAAAACAAAGAAGCTCAGAGAGCACCAAGGACCTCACCATCCAAGGTTTAAATGGGTGCTTTTTTTAACCTTGAGGGTTGCTGCCTGTCTCTTGAATTTTCAACTACAAAAAAAATCAGGAGTCTGAGTCCTTCCTTTGTTCATTGGCATAGAGTTGTTTTGAGGAAAAAAATGTGTAGGGAAAAGAGAAACAGAATTATTTTTACTTTCTAAGAAAAGGGGAAAGTTTTCATCCTTCTGAAGTTGTTAAATTAAGGACCCAGATGGTTGGGGGCCCCATTGGCTGACTCTAAACCGCTTAGAGAGGGCTGTGAAGCACCGCGAAGCGGTATCTAAGTCTAAGTGTTGTAGCTATTATCCTTCTCATCTTCTCTACTACCTGTCTTCTTGGTACCATTATTGTGGTTATTATTATTCTGTTATTTTGCATGTACCTTGAGGGCTTCTGCACCAGAGACCAAGGCCTTGTGTGTCTAATCACACTTGGCCAAATAAAGTGTTCTCTTCTGTTCTGTGTATTCTGTTCTGTTCCGTTCTGTTCCGTTCTGTTCCGTTCTGTCCCTTATTCTATTCTGTTCTTTTGGGTTCTGTCCTGTTCTACTCTACCCTACCTTACTCTACTCTACTCTACTCTACTCTACTCTACTCTCTACTCTACTCTTTCTATTCTACTACACTCTATACTCTATTCCCTGATCTGTTTCTTTCTTTTCCTTTCTTTTCCTTTCCTTCTTCCTTTCCTTTCCTTTCCTTTCCTTTCCTTTCCTTTCCTTTCCTTTCCTTTCCTTTCCTTTCCTTTCCTTTTTCATTTCCTTCTCTTCCCTTCCCTTCCCTTCCCCTCCCCACTTTTCTGTGTCTCTGTCTTTCTCTCTCCCCCCACCTCACTTCTCGCTAGTTGGGGAATTCTGGGAGTTGAAGTCCACATGACTTCAGTGGCCAATGTTGAGAAACAATGCTGTGGAGAAAAATCTGGGAAATGAATAATTCTCTTCTCTTCTCTTCTCTTCTCTTCTCTTCTCTTCTCTTCTCTTCTCTTCTCTTCTCTTCTCTTCTCTTCTCTTCTCTTCTCTTCTCTTCTCTTCTCTTCTCTGGATACCCGTGCTACTTATGACCATTTTTCACACTTATGACTATTATAGCATCCCCATGGTCTTGACAGATTCTCATTGTCATTATCACCAACCCAAGTATATCTGGAGAAATGAAGGCTGCTGCTGAGGCCCCGAACCCAATTCAGACCTCTCCTGAGTGAAGGAGGGGAAGGTCTCCTTCCAGTTTGAACTGAGGGAAAGGAATGTGAGGCAAGTGGCAGTTGAGACTTTTCAGGTGGGGAGTGGGAGCAGAACATCTAACCTCTTAGCATCAGAGCCTGTGAATATAATAGTGGAAATGAATATACTGGATTTGAAATACCAATGATCGGATGGTCATTTCGAAAAATCCTTTCTTAGCGAGCACCTAGAAGCCAAGGAGGAACGTACGTGCCAAATTTCAATTTTGTAGGATTTAGCCTTCTGGAGATTTTGTCAGTATTTGGCTTTTATATATTTCGATTCGATTCGATTCGATTCTATCCATTCCATTCCATTCCATTTTCTATTCTACTCTACTCTACTCTATACTCTATTCCCTGATCCTTTCCTTTCCTTTTTAACTTTCCTTTCCTTTCCTTTCCTTTCCTTCTTTCCTTTTCTTTCCGTCCCTTTCCTTTCCTTTTTAACTTTCATTTCCTTTCCTTTCTGTTCCTTTCTTTTCCTTTTTAACTTTCCTTTCCTTCTTTCCTTTCTTTCCTTTCCTTTCCTTTCCTTTCCTTTCCTTTCCTTTCCTTTCCTTTCCTTTCCTTTCCTTTCCTTTCCTTTCCTTTCCTTCTTTCCTTTTCTTTCCGTTCCTTTCCTTTCCTTTTTAACTTTCCTTTCCTTTCCTTTCTGTTCCTTTCTTTTCCTTTTTAACTTTCCTTCTTCCCTTCCCTTCCCTTCCCTTCCCTTCCCTTCCCTTCCCTTCCCTTCCCTTCCTTTCCTTTCCTTTCCTTTCCTTTTTTTCTTTTCTTCTTTCCTTTCCTCTCCTCTCTCCCTTCACCGCCCCTCCCCTTCCACTCCACCCCATTCTACCCCATTCCATTCCACTCCACTCCATTCATTTCCTCAGATGGGCAGAGTAGCTCACCCGATGTAAGGGGGAAGAGAGGGAAATGCGGAGTGGTTTTGCTGATAGAAGACAGATTGCCTTATGAGCCATTTCATATGTTCAGAACAGGCTGTTCTTGTGGAGAGCTTCCGGGACAGCCTAAAACCTTTTGGGGCATGCAGATCCCACCATTTCTCGCTCAATGGGGCTGCAAAAGTCCAAAGTGCTCACCCGTGGAAAGAACAGCCTCTTCCTTCTCGCTTGTGCTCCCTTCCACCTGACTTAAATCCTGCATCAGCCAAGCCATTTTGCAGATGCAGCTCACGAAACCTTTGGCCTCTGAACCACAGGGAGTCCTCCACTTACGACCGTTTGTTTAGTGACGGTTCGAAATCTTAACGGCACTGAAAAAAGCGACTTTTGATCGTTTTTCATACAACATTTGCAGCATCCCCGCGGTCACGTGATCAAAATTCAGACGCTCGACAATCGCCTCGTATTTATGACCGTTGCAGTGTCCCAGGGCCAGATGATCCCTTTTGCGACCTTCTGACCAGTAAATCCAGTGGGGGGGGGGGAAACCAGATTCACTTAACAACCGTGCTACTAACTTAAGAGCTGCAGTGATTCGCTAGACGACAGTGGCAAGAAAGGTTGCGAAAGGGGGCAAAACCTATTTAACAGCTGTCTCACTTAGCAACAGAAACGTGGGGAGGGGGTCAATTCTGGGTCCTAAGTCGAGGACCAGCTGTAATGGGGGGGGGGGGGAAATGCCTCTAAATTCCTAGGGTTTTGTTTGTTTGTTTTTGCTCCTCTCACAGTGTTTACTATGATTGTGGTTTGTGGCAAATTCAGCTTTAGACTGGATCTGGGGTTTTTCTCTACCTATTGAATTCTTTCCAAAGATGTGGGATAGGGGGAGGTGGCTTTTCAGAGGTGTCGCAGGCTGTTGGGCAGATGGAAAGCCATCCACTGGCTCTTGAGGACTCTGGGGACAGCAGAAAACTTTTCTGGAATATCGTCTCAACTGAGAGGCAGCCTCAACTAATTTTAAAAGACCCTCCCGAAAATACAATAGGATTTTAGGAAGCCTGGAAGGAGCATTTCCCATAATACCAGTTTAAAAATTGGCCCAGTTCAGGTGCTCTGTTGCCAGCATGGCTGTTCTCTTCCTCTTCCCCTCAAATTCCAGATTAATTGCATCTCATTCTTTTAGCGTTTTATTTATTTAAACAGCTCCAAGTCAAGCGGCCTTTGGCAATTGACCGATGGGGATTTTTGTCAATGGCAAAAACTGATGGCATTCAAGTGATGCTCCAGATGTTGTGGGATTGCACCCAAGGCATTATTTATTTATTTATTTATTTATTCATTCATTCGTTCATTATTGGATGGATGGATGGATGGATGGATAGATGTAATAGAGCCAACCATCTCAATTTATACATAAGGTAGTCCTTGATTTACAACCGTTCGTTAAAAGTGATTTAGGACCGTTTTTCACCCGTACGACTGTTTCAACCTCCTCATAGGACCACGATCAAAATTCAGATGCTTGGCAACTGACTCATACTTATGGCAGCTGCGGTGTCCCAGGGTCACATAATATTTTTTTGCGACCTTCTGACAAGAAAACACAATGGGGGAGCCAGATTCACTTACTAACCGAACAACTGAAGGGATTCACTTAACAACTGTGGCAGGAAAGGTTGTAAAATGGGGGGAAACTCATTTAACAACTCTCTCGCTCAGCTACAGAAATTTTGGACTCCATTGTGGCTGTAAGTCAAGGACCATTGTGTACATATGTGAGCCAGGAGGAGGAGTGAGAGAGCAAATATCGGTTTCCTTATAAATTCCAAAAAAAGGGAAACTGAATTTAGTTGCAACCACACTCGTTGTCTGAGGTAAGATGACGAGACATTTTGTGTTGTGTCAATTTTTCTACGGGACGTTTGCCTGTAAGCGCCGTTTGACAATTTTTGAGGTAGCAGGAAACCTTGCAAATCTTTTCCTGCGTTGAGAAAAAGGTCTTGTAGCAATAATTGCGCTTTCTTTTTCTTGCTTTCCTGCTCTAGTATTGCAACAAGAGGAAATTTTGTGAAAATTGTGTGAAGAATTTGCATAACTACAAACCACCTTGAATTTCTGGGAAAGCGAATCGATTGGACGACCTTTTCAAGAAAATGCAAAATCTGTGCCAGGTAATAAATGTAAAGATAATATTTCCAAGGTAGAGCGAATGAGTAGATGTTTAGTATAATGTTAAGTCTGGGGTACCATCCGCCGGTTGTAGCTAAGTTGAGCAGGCATCTTCAGTGGAGGTTTATCTTGAAATCGTGGGAGTGACGGCAACACGCAGAGTTGTACAAATAGAAGAAAATATTTATAGTTCAGGATTGAGCTGTGAGGTCCTTGGTGCTCTCTGAGCTTGGTGATTTTTTTTGTACACGTTTCATTACCTCATTAGATACTGAACGCAAATAGCAAACGAGATCCCAAACAAGGAATTACTAACTCAGACAAACTGAGAAATCACCAAGAAAACTCCCACAAACATTAGAGGGGTTGCCACAGAGAGGAAGGGGTCAACCTGTTGTCCAAAGCCAGGCAAGGAACAATGGATGGAAACTGATCAAGGAGAGATTCAACCGGGAAATAAGGAGAAATTTTCTGACAGTGAGAATAATCAACTGATGGAACAGAAGTTGCCTTCAGAAGTTGTGGGAGCTTCATCCCTGGAAGCTTTCAAGAAGAGGCAGGACTGCCATCTGTCAGAAATGGTGTAGAGTCTCCTGCTTGGGGGATGACCTACAAGGACCTTTCCAATTCTGTTGAAGTGACTATTAAAGAAACTGAACAGCCACCTGTCTGAGATAGTATAGTGTTTCCTGCTTGAGCAACGGATCCTTTCCAACTCTGTTGTTCTATGATAGATGAAGTCACTTCTATATAAACTTTCTAACATTGATGAGATTACCTAGTTGGGTAATGAAACTTCTACAAGAAAACAAACAACCAAGCTCAGAGAGCACCCAGGACCCCATAGCCTTCCTTCTCCTTCTCCTCTTCACCACTACCACCACCATTCCTCGGCAAACATCACTCCCTTCCAGCACTGATGATGGTAGTTAGTTTGGTAATGAAAGGTCTATAAAAAAGGAAGCTCACACAGCACCAAGGACACCCCCAGTCATCGTCATCCTTCTCCTCTCTGCAAACTCCACTCCCTTCTACCGCCGATGATGTTTCCCAGTTGGGTCAAGAAAACAATCAAGCTCAGAGACCATCAAGGACCTTATAATCCTCCTCCTCTCCCTCCCCGTCCTCCTCTCCACACACCCCACTCCCTTCTAACATCAATATTACCTAGTTGGGTAATGGAAGGAAACAAGAAAGCTCAGAATTCACTAAGGATTCCACAGAAAGAGAAACCCAGATAAGCAGGGATTAACACCAGACAAACAATCAAGTAGAAAACAATGCCCTAATCAAGGAACTACCAAGGGGCGGGTGGAGGGACCACACTGCATATAAAAAGGGAGCAAACTCCATACGCCTTCATACTAATGATGTTAGCTTGTTGGGTAATGAAACGTCTGCCAGAAAGTAACCAAGTTTAAGGGGCACCAAGGACGCCACCCAGGGTTGTCTCCATGTTCTGCTCGGGGCTTCTTAAAAGCACGTAGCGTTTCCACACTGCTGTTCTCCACCCCTTACGGAGTCCACAAAAAACACGAATTGGGTGTAAAATGTCTGAATTGCTGATCCGTGCTTTTGTTTCAAGTCACTGGAAACCGAATCATATGAATTGTTAGTACCGCTTTATAAATCCTTAGTACGGCCAAATACTGCACGCAGTTTTGGTCACCACATTACATACAAAATGTTTAAAACTTTGGAAGAGCAATTAAGATGATTAAAGGCCCAGAGTCAAAAACACTTGAGGAACGGTTGAAGGATTTCGGTACGGCCTGTCTAGTGAGAAGAAGTACTAGTGGGGACATGATAACAGAATATTTGAGGGGCTGCCACAAAGAAGAGGAGGTCAAGCTATTCTCCAAAGCATCTGAAGGCAGAACAAGAAACAATGGATGGGAACTAATCCAGGAGAGAAGCAACCTGGAAATAAGGAGAATTTTCCTGACAGAAAATTCCTGACAGAATTTTCCTGACAAACAATTCCTAATCACTGGAATTGCTTCTCTTCAGAAGTCCATCACTGGAGGGTTTTTAAGAAGAGACTGGACAGTCGCTTGTCTGAAATGGCATAAGGTTTCCTGCTTGAGGAGGGGGCTGGACTAGATGAACTCAAAGGTCCCTTCCAGCTCTATTCTGATTGATTGAAGCTCAGGCAGTCTTTATCCACCTTGAGACTGCCCTAAGAATCCAGGAGAAGCTTTACTTTAAAGCTGTCTCTCTTGCTAGCTGGAGACGGGACTAGGAGGCACAAATTAGAAGGAGGTATTGTGTTTCCATGCAAGAGGAGAAGAGCTTTTAGTAAAGAAAATGGGGTGCCTAATCAGATGAATAAGGGGGGGGGGGGACTCCAAGCTGGTTGTCCTAGGAAGTTTTGTTCTCAGCCAAATGAGCCGAAGGGCCCCCTGTTACAATTAGATTATTCCCGTCTGAAGGCATGACAAGTGAAAACCAGGGTTTATTTTATTTTTCTTTTATTATTTCATTTCATTTCATTTATTTTATTCTTTTATTCTTTATTTTATTACTATATTTTTCGGAGTATAAAACGTACCTTTTTCCCCCAAAAAAGAGGGTGAAAATCTGGGTGCGTCTTATACTCCAAAAGTACCCCTGCCCAGCTTCTCAAACAAAGGTTTCAGAGGCCGAAAAAAGCCTCAGAAACACAGCTTCAGAAAAAAAGCCTCAGAAACAGAGCTTCAGAAAAAAAGCCTCCAAACAGAGCTTCAGAAAAAAGCTCAGAAAAAAGCCTCCAAACAGAGCTTCAGAAAAAAAGCCTCAGAAACAGAGCTTCAGAAAAAAAGCCTCCAAACAGAGCTTCAGAAAAAAGCTCAGAAAAAAGCCTCCAAACAGAGCTTCAGAAAAAAAGCCTCAGAAACAGAGCTTCAGAAAAAAAGCCTCAGAAACAGAATTTCAGAAAAAAGCCTCAGAAACAGAGCTTCAGAAAAAAAGCCTCCAAACAGAGCTTCAGAAAAAAAAAGCCTCCAAACTGAGCTTCAGAGGCTTTTTTTCCTCAAGCTCTGTTTTGGAGGCTTTCAGAGGTAAAAAAAAAAGTTTTTTCTGAAACGGACTTTCAAAAGTTTCAGAGGCAGAAGAAAAAAGCAAAAAAAAAGCGAGGCACAGAGCTCACAACCAACAAACTTATTGCTAAAATTCACCTCGGGGAACAGCTGTTTGAGGGTATTCTGGGAGGCGATCCACCCGCCAATCAGCTTTTTTCTTATTTTCCTCCCCAAAAACTAAGGTGCGTCTTATACTCTGGTGCGTCTTATGCTCCGAAAAATACAGTATTTTATTTTATTTTATTTATTTTATTTTATTATTATTTTATTTTTATTTTAGACTTTCTTGCCACCCATCTCACCTCAACTCTTAAGATCTGAAGCTCTAAAAACTCTAAAGCTTCAGTTCACACAGTTCCCAAATTGACTACTGCAATGCACTCTCCATGGGGCTAACCCTTGAAGAGTATGCGGAAGCTGCAGCTGGTGCAAAATGCAACGTTTTGGGCACCTCTTCGCCTGCACGCCCAATATGTCTGCTATGTGAGCTGCATGGGGTTCCAGTTTACTCGTGGATCCGGTTTATGGTGTTGGTTTTAAGAAGAGACTGGACAGCCATTTGTCTGGAATGGCATAGAACCTCGTCCTCGAGCAGGGGGCTGGAATAGAAGACCTCTAAGGTCCCTTCCAACTCTGTTAGTCTGCTTATTATTTTTAAACGCCCCCCCCCCTCCATGGCACAGGGCCAGATTATCAGGGGAACTATCTTGTCTCATCGCCCTGTCCCACTTGGCTAAGCTAGGAGGGTATGTTATGGACTCTCTTCTTTTTTTAATTTTAAACAAACATACATAAAAACATCTTCAATTACACACAGTGTGTCGGCTGGTTACAAGTCTTTTGTGCGTCTTCACCATATTCATAGCTTACAGTTTACCTAATAGGAGCCTGGATAGCTCAGCAGACTAAAAGCATTGTGATTAACTCCAGCTGTCTGCAATTACTGTAAGTTCGAATCTCACCAGGCTCAAGGTCAACTCAGCCTTCCATCCTTTCTAAGGTAGGTAAATTGAGGACCCAGTTTGTGGGGGTAATAAGCTGACTTTGTATAAAATATACAAAAGTATGAATGCTTACAACATTAACGCATTGTAAGCCGCCCTGAGTCTCCGGAGAAGGGCGGCATATAAATCAAATTTTTAAAAAAATTCTTATGTTATCAATCTAATATGTATCTATGTATTATTGTGCTC
Source organism: Masticophis lateralis (assembly GCA_030761175.1). Classification (NCBI taxonomy): domain Eukaryota; kingdom Metazoa; phylum Chordata; class Lepidosauria; order Squamata; family Colubridae; genus Masticophis; species Masticophis lateralis. Next base: position 209,722,551 of record JAUDYJ010000003.1, on the reverse strand, counting down.
ATTAATCGTTTATTTGACTATAGCTATTCTTCCCTCATTGTATACAAAAATGAGCAAATTGACATTTGAAATTAGAGAACAAGAAGATAAACAATATTACAAGATATGGGACTTATTTTATCAATGGTTAGATAAAAAAATATGGAAATGAAATATGAGAGAGATTTTTGTAATACAAGAATTGTAGAATTATATAAAATATAACAAAAAGATGTATTATTATTGGATCGATTTAGGATGGTGAAATGAATGTTATAATATAAATGGACTCTCTTGATTGAAGAACCTTGAGCAGGGGAATTCTGGGAGTTGAAGTCCGTAGATCTTAAAGTTATCGAAGTCAAGAAATATAATTTATACAGGTAATCCTTCGCTTTACATCGACACATTTAGTGACCGTTCATCACCGAAAAAAGCGACTTACGACTGTTTTTCACATTTCATGACCCCTCCCGCATCCCCAGTCACACGATCAAAATTCAGACGCTTGGCAACTGACTTGTAGTTATGACGGTCGCTGTGTCCCGGGGTCACATGACCCGCTTTGGCGACCATCTGCTGAGCAAAGTCAATGGGGAAGCCAGATTCATTTAACCGTCGTGTTATTAATTTAACAACTGTAGCGATTCGCGGTACAACTGTGCCAAGAGTGGTCGTAAAGCGGGGCAAAACTCACAATAACTGTCTTGCTTAGCCGTGGGAATCCCGGGGTCCATTGTGGTCGTGTTATGGAATGAAGTGACCAAGCAACATGGGTCAGTCAGAGAGAGAGGTTTTATTTGCGCAAAGACTCAAAAGCCAGGTTCCAATCTTGGCTCTGAGTAACGTCTCCATGCTTGTATGACACTTATATACTTTCCTAAACAAAGGATTCTGCTAACACAGCAACTTTCCATATATGGTTAACATACATTTGTTATTTTTAATTGACATCTCTTAATTACTAAGATTTTACATTATCTTTATCCAACACTCATAATTCTTCTTGTAACTGGCTGAAGTACAAATTCTTCTTTTGATATTTGCTTCCCGTCCAGGTGCTATTCTCTGGCCTAATCACCCTTGACTATGTTTCATGAGGATGCTCCCTTTTCTTCTGACAAGTTAGGGGGTCACTTAGAGTATCAAGGGAGTTCATGCTGACGTTGTATTTTCTCTAGCTGGCGGTATTTCCTGCCTTCAGAATATAGTTGCTTTTAGAATATCTTTTAGAATATAGTGAATATAAAATTATCCAGTGGTCATCCAAACGGTCCCACTTTATCCGCTTCTACTTTAGTCGTGCGTCGAGGACTAGCTGTATCTGGGAATCTCTGCTAACCTGTTTTCCATTCTCCCCGATCTCTAGTGGGCGATTTGGAGCGTCTTTCTCTGGAGTAGCCTGACTCTGGAGTACTCTGCTTCCCTGCCCAAATTCGAATGGATAGACCCCAACACCCACGAGAAGCTGTTGTGTCACAAGTGCCTCCCGGGAATGAGCATGGTCAAACCTTGTACCCGGGACGAGTTCACCGAGTGCCTGATGTGTGACTATGGGAAGTACATGCCATATTGGAACAACTTGGACAAGTGCATGTACTGCAACTTCCCCTGTAGCACCGAGGAAGTGGAGGTGGCGCCGTGCACCTCAAGACAGAACAGGGTGTGTGAGTGCAAGCCGGGCTACCATGCCAAGAAGCTCTTTTGCATCAAACACTCCAAGTGCCCTCCAGGAAGTGGAGTGGTTAAGCCCGGTATGTACCGGGGATGAGACAGACAGCAACCTGTTCCTTGCGGGGGTGGAGGGCGGTAAACAGGAACAAGCTAACATCTCTTGGGAGTAGTTTGGAGGGGTGAGAAGCCTGAAGGATCGATCCTTGTCAGCTGTACATACTCAGCGGTACATCTCCACCCCAGACCACCCCAACGATGCCCTTGATGTGACGTCTGGCTGCCTGGAGGCCGTGCGGGTCTGGATGGGGAGAAATAGGCTCAGGCTCAACCCTTCCAAGACTGAGCGGCTGTGGTTCCCGGCGTCGCGATATAGTCAGCTGGTGCCATCGCCGACTATTGGGGTGAATCTTTGCCCCCCACAGAGAAGGCTCGCAATCTGGGCGTCCTCCTGGACGCACGGCTGTCTTTAGAAGAGCATGGGACAGCCGTGGCCAGGGGGGCTTTTTATCAGGTTCACCTGATTCGCCAGTTGCAGCCCTTTCTGGATCGCAACGTCTTGCGCACGGTCACTCACGTCCTTGTCTCCTCTCGACTGGACTACTGTAATGCTCTCTACATGGGGTTCTTCTTGAAGACCACCCGGAGGCTCCAGCTGGTCCAGAATGCAGCCGCACGGGTGGTTATGGGCGCAACTCGTTGTGCCCATGTGACACCCCTCCTGCGCGAGCTGCACTGGCTCCCAGTGGTCTTCCGGGTGCGATTCAAGGTGTTGGTTACCATCTTTAAAGCGCTCCATGGCTTAGGACCTGGGTACCTTCGAGACCTTCTGCCACCAGTAGCCTCCCACCGGCCAGTCCGCTTCCACAGAGAGGGTCTCCTCAGGGTGCCATCGGCCAAGTTATGTCGGCTGGCGACACCCAGGGGAAGGGCCTTCTCTGTGGGAGCCCCTGCCCTTTGGAATGAACTGCCCCCGGAAATAGTAAGATCTCTAACCTCCGTGTATTTCGCTGTGCCCTCAAAACCTTGCTGTTCTGCCAGGCCGGGCTATCGATGTAAAGATTTTAAATTGGTTTTCAATGTGGGATTTTAAACCGGGGTTTTATTTGAGCCAAATTATTTAATATTTTAAATTATTTTTAAATCTCTCATATCCTTTTCATTCCACTCCACTCTTCTCCTCTCCACTCTCCTCTCCTCTCCTCTTTCCTCTCCCCTCCTCCTTCCCTTTTCTCTCCTCTCCTCTCCTCTGCACTCCTTTCCTTTCCTCTCCTCTCCTCTTTCCCTTTTCTTTTCTTTTCTTTCCTCTCCTCTCCTCCTTCCCTTTTCTCTCCTCTCACCTCTTCTTCTCCTTCCCTTTTCTCTCCTCTCCTCTCCACTCCTCTCCACTCCTTTCCTCTTTCCTCTCCTCTCCTCTCCTTTTTCCTCCCCTCCCCTCCTCCTTCCCTTTTCTCTCCTCTCCACTTCTCTCTTCCTTCCCCTTTCTCTCCTCTGCTCTGCTCTCCTCTCCACTGCACTCCTTTCCTCTCCTCTTTCCCTTTTCTCTCCTCTCCTCTCCTTCCCTTTTCTCTCCTCTGCTCTCCTTTCCACTCCACTCATCCTTCTTCTCCCCTCCCCTCCCCTTCTTCTCCCTTCCTTTCCTTCCACTTCTCCCTGCTTTTTAAGTTTTTATTTTACTATGTTGACATGCATTGATAAAGTCCGCCCCCTCCCGCAAGACAGCAGCCATGGAACGTGGTTGGAGAGGAAGCTAGACCTTTCCTTCTGCTCCTGTTTTTCCAGGCAACCCCCGAGAAGATACCCAGTGCGCTGTCTGCCCAGAGGGGAGCTTTTCCAGCAAGCATTCCTCTGAAGAGACCTGCCAGGCCCACACGAATTGCGCTACGGAAGACCTTCGGATCAATGTGCCTGGCACCCTTTTCCACAATGCTTATTGCACCACCTGCAGCACTGAAAAAGACTTGGAGGTGGGCTTAGGTAAGACCCCCCTGCCCCCATCTGAGACTCTCAACTTAGAAACACAACTGGGAGCAGAGTTTCCATTGCTAAGCAGGCAGTTCTTAAGTGAGACATGCCCCATAGGACAACCCTTGTTTGCCATGGTGATGAAGCCCATCATTGCAGTTGTTAAGTGAATCATATGGTCATTAAGCAAATCTGCTTAATGATTCCCATCAACTTCGCTTGTCCAAAGATGGGAAGGCCTCAGATAGAAGGCGAAAAGGATAGAGGTGGATCTCCCCTCCTGTTGTGACCTAGGCTTACTGAGTCATTTCAAGACACAGTTAGTCCCAAACAAACCTATTTTATTGTAACAGCTGAGAATTACATTCATTCCCAGCTGAGTCCCAATTAGTAGCAAAACAAGTCCGTTGGAATAATCACCAACTTTTATCTTCTTTGACACCCTGCCAAAGGCCTTACTTGGCAAAGCCCCACAAAGTTCAGAAACAAACAACAGATGCCAACTGGAAACAGAGTTAGCAACGTTGCTTTCCTGCAAAAGGCCCCAAGTGCCTTTGTTTCTCTTTTAAGCCTTAGGGGAGGGGCCTATCATCTCCTGGCCTTACTCCCAAGTTGTCCCTTTTGCTTTAGCTGCTCTTGCCATCTGGCAGCTCTGCGCAGGCGTGCACTAGGAACAGGCTCCTCCTGTTCCTCTGCCTCTTTGCTGTCCGACTCTGGGGGCTCGGGAGTCCGTGCATCACTCCCAGATGGCCCTGGCCCCATCTCTGCCTCCAACGCAGAGCCCTTGTCTGGGCTTTTCCCAGACTCCAGGACTGGCCCATGTTCCTCCCCAGCCTCCTCACTGTCCAACTCTACTGTCAGCTCCGCAGGCTGCTGGCGGACCACAACACCTACAGTGGCAAGATGTTCCAGAGGTCAGGGCCATGGCAGAAAAGGTTCTTCTCCTAGGCCCTACTAGCTGAAATTCCTTGGCTGATCCAGTCCAGAGCGTGGTGACGTGATAGCAGTCTTCCAATATTTGAAAGGCTGCCACAAAGAAGAGGGAGTCAAGCTATTCTCCAACGCACCTGACAAGAAGCAACAGGTGGAAACTAAGCAAGGAGAGAAGTAATTTAGAACTAAGGAGAAATTTCCTGACAGGGAGAACAATTAACCCTTGGAATGACTTGTCACCAGAAGTTGTGGGTGCTCCAACACTGGAAGTTTTCAAGAAGAGATTGGACAGCCATTTGTCTGGAGTGATATAGGCTCTCCTGACTTCAGTAGGGATTAGACTAGATGGCCTCCAAGGTGTATTCCAGTCCTGTGACTCTACGTTCTATGCCCCTTCTGCGAGTAGGGCAGGCGAGTTCCAGTGGTCTGGAACTCACCTTCTCCTGGTGATCGGCCCCAAATCACCTAATCGGCTTTCATGTCTAAGGCAGGACTAGAACTCACCGTCTCCTGGGATTGGCTCAAAGTCATCCAGCCAGCTTTCATGCCTAAGGCAAAACTAGAACTCACCGTCTCCTGGGATTGGCCCAAAGTCATCCAGCCAGCTTTCATGCCTAAGGCAAAACTAGAACTCACCGTCTCCTGGGATTGGCCCAAAGTCACCCAGCTGGCTTTCATGCCTAAGGCAGGACTAGAACTCACCGTCTCCTGGGATTGGCCGAAAGTCACCCAGCTGGCTTTCATGCCTCAGGCAAAACTAGAACTCACCGTCTCCTGGGATTGGCCCAAAGTCACCCAGCTGGCTTTCATGCCTAAGGCAAAACTAGAACTCACCGTCTCCTGGGATTGGCCGAAAGTCACCCAGCTGGCTTTCATGCCTAAGGCAGGACTAGAACTCACCGTCTCCTGGGATTGGCCGAAAGTCACCCAGCTGGCTTTCATGCCTAAGGCAGGACTAGAACTCACCGTCTCCTGCTTTCTTAAGTGGTGCCTTAACCATTTAGACCAAACTGGCTCTCCCAGCACCTCTTATTTGATGTGTGTTTCTAACTTCTTCTTTCTTTTCTAGATACGAGAGTCTGTCTTGAGGCAGCCCTTGACTTTGTACCGTTCCAACTGAAGTCCCCACGAAAGCTCCGGCAACTGTATCGTCAGCTCACTCAAACTGCTCCTGGGACGGAGAAGAAGAAGCCCATCGAAGAGCTCCAGGTGGACCTTCATAGCTACCTGCTCCAGCTCAAGAACCTCCATGGGAGGCAGCAAGCGTGGAATATGGTCAAGGTAGCCCTGAAGAAGCTGAAGTTGGAAGACATTTTGCTGAATGTCCTGAGGAGGTTCTCTGTGGTTTGATGAGGCCACTCGATACGGGGTTTATTGTATCGTAGCTATAAAATGGTGGGTCGTGGATTTGTGGACTTGGATCGTCAAGTTAAAGTAGTTATAAAAAAGCTAGCTTTTTAAAAGAAAAATCAGTCTCCCCATCCTCGATCCGGCATTTGATTGGAAGACAAAGGGCTACAGAAAGGAAGGGTGGCCGCTTCATTCGGCTTCTCTAACGGAGTCTACAAAACCCTGCGAAGACTCCGCTGGGGAAGCAGAATAGACCCCCTCCGTCCTTGGACCACGCAGCTGTGTCCCAGAAGGAGCCGCCATTTTGGAGGGGCACAATTCCTAGCAGCTGCTCAGAAAATGGCGTTCATTTCTGGGACACAACCAGGCGGTCCACGGATGCTGAGTGGCCTTCCCTCCTTCCCCAACACGAGATCTGGAGATCTTCTGAGGCTCTTCTGGAGATCTTCAAAACATATACCCTCAACGGGTGACAGGGGGTGGGGAGAGTGGGTGGAAAACAGGCCCAAGGATTGTGCAGATCCGATGGGACAGGATGGGAGGGAGATAGGGAGGGGGCCATAACTTTGAAACATGGTCATAAATAACTTTTGGGGGGCATTTGGGAATGGTCACCAAGTGACCAATCATAAGTGGAGAATTACCTCTCTGCAAATGTGTATTTTTGGGGGAAATGCAGCAAATGTTTTGACCCTGTAGATCGGGGTGGGGGTGGGGTCAAACTGGCAGGCCGCAGGTGTCCTTGGATCAGGAGGAGCAGTGGTGAAATCCAATTTTTTTTACTACCGGTTCTATGGGCGTGGCTTGGTGGGCGAGGCTTGGCGGGAGTGGCAGGGGAAGGATGCTGCAAAATCTCCATTCCCACCCCACTCCAGGGGAAGGATAATGCAAAATCCCCATTCCCGCCCCACTCTGGGACCATCCAGAGGTGGTATTTGCCGGTTCTCCAAACTACTCAAAATTTCCGCTACTGGTTCTCCGGAACCTGTCAGAACCTGCTGGATTTCACCCTTGAGGAGGAGGTGTGGACTTCATCTCTTCCTCATCACTAATGGTCAGCAGCTGCTCCGTGTCCTTGTCGGGTGCCTTCTGGCCAACTCGTTCCAGCTCACCTTGTTCAGCCTCAACCTGTTGTTTGTCCGATCAACCCAATCCGGGCCATTGCTTAGCTCTGCGGTTTCCTCTACTGACTCAAACTCCTCCTCCTCCTCCTCTGAACTCATGTCCGGAGAGGGCCCCGGGGACAAATCCATGACACCAGAGCCTTTTCCTTCTGTCTTCTAGACAGAAATCATGCTAGACTAAAGGAAATATTTGCAGCACTAAAAATGTAGAGAATATTTGTAGCTCGGGGTTGAGATGAGGGCCCTTGCAGACGTTTCATTACCATACTAGATAACATCATTAGTGCCAGAAGGGAATGGCGCTTGCTCTCACTCCCTTCTAGCACTGATGGTATTACCTAGCTTGGTAGTGAAACATCTGCAAGAGAACAATCCAGTGGCGTAGTAGTACACTACTACGCCACTCAGGAGCCTGAGTGGCGTAGGAGGCTAATGCCTCCTACTAAAGGCAGCATTTAACATCCAGCTGCCTGCAATTACACCAGTTCGAATCTCCCCAGGCTCAAGGTCGACTCAGCCTCCCATCCTTTCTAAGGTGGGTAAATTGAGGACCCAGATTGTGGAGGCAATAAGCTGACTGTATAAATATACAAAAGTATGAAGGCTATTGCTCAATGCATTGTAAGCCGCCCTGAATCTCCAGAGAAGGGCGGCATATAAATCAAATTAAAAAATAAAAATAAATAAATAAATACCAAGGTCTCTAGACTAAAGAGATCCTTTGAGAGTTGCCAGGGAGGAGCCTTCCCAACTCTCTTCCTCCCAACCAAATGATGTAAGCTTCGTTATCTCTTGGTCCCCAGGAATGCAGCCCCTCCCTCCTGGGAATCCAGAACACGTTCCACCACACTCTGGCTGGTTACTGATGGTGGGCCAACCCATATCCTGCCAGGGCTGCAGGATTGGATGGCTGAAAACCCAGCTCTCCTGGTGCATCCCTTGCCCCGTAGATCAGCTACAGGCCCAGCATGTGCCCTGTGGGGTAGGCCGGCACTGTGCAATACAGGTGATTCTTGACTTTCAACCATTTGTTTAGGTCCTGTACAACAGCATTGAAAAAAATGACTTCACGCTTAACAAACCTTGTAGCCTCCCAGGGTCGCACGATTGTCCTTTGAGACCTTCTCAGCGTGTTTCCGACAAAGAAGGTGAATTCGCTTAACGATCACACGACCCACTTAACAACCGCAGTGATTCGATTACAAAACTTGTGGCGATAAAAAAATGGTCGTAAAATTGAGCCCGACTCACTTAACTGCCTCGCGTAACAACTGACAATTGAGGATTTGGGGGAAAAAGGGGCCTTTCTGGCTATCCTGTGCTGTGCCACAGGAGCGGCTATATTTAGGAGCAGGAAGGAGCAGCTGGTGTACCTGTATAGCTGTCCAAAGGTTCCGGTAATGGCTGCCCGCATCCCAGCATCCTCAACCACGTCAAATCTGCAGCAAGATTGTATTGGAGGGAAGCGCCACTCAAAACAAGAACAATTGAAGATGTCTAAGCTCTTTCAGTTGCCGTTGGGACCAAGAATGGTAGAATGACAAAGGGCGTTCTGACTTAGACTTCCCCAACAGCAGGAAGGCAACTCCTCGTCCCAATAAGCCCCTTTTCTTTAATTTACGGTGAATTCCTCTCCAGAAAATTCTTTCCTCTCCCACAGCCTTTCAAGATAGTTCACAATTACCGACCTTTATCAGGCTTGGAGAGTGGCCAGGCTGATATCTTTCAGACTCCACACTGTAACCGACAATACTTGGCAAGAATGCAGGAACAGATCTTCATCCAAATGTACTAATTGTCTCCTGCAAAACCCCACTTCCCTTTTGCTCCTCTTTGATTCCCTAAGGGAGGGACCATTCACCGTCCACCTGTGGCTTTACTCCCAAGTTGACCCTTGTTCCTTAGCTGTTCCTGTTGTGACCCAGGCCCAAGGAAGTAATAGGAAAATTAGTCCGGGAAAAAAACAAACTTTATTCGAACAGCTGAGAATGACTTCATTCCCAGCGTCGTTCAACTCAATTAAAGCAAATTCCTCCCAACACAAATTCCTCAGTCCTATCGCAAACCTTGGTCCAGTTAGGCAAACTACCAAAGGCCTTTCTTGGCAAACGTTCAGAAGTCACAGATGCAAAAATAAATACAAGATGTAGATGAAGTAAAAGACGAAGCTACCAATGTTGTTTTCCGGCTAAGCTCAAGCGCCATTGCTGGTCTGTTTTAAGCCTTATGGGAGGGGCCAATCATCTCTTGGCCTTACTCCTGAGTTGTCCTCTTTGCTTGAGCTGCTCTTGCCTTCTGGCGGCTCTTCTCATGCGTGCATTAGGAACAGGCTCCTCCTGTTCCTCTGCCTCACTACTGTCAGCCTCTGGAGGCTCCGAAGTCCGCACATCACTCCCTGAGGGCCCTGGCCTCATCTCTGCCTCCGACGCAGAGCCCTCCTCCTTCCTCAGCCTCCAGGACTGGCCCATGTTCTTCCTCAGCCTCATCGCTGTCCGACTCCACTGCCAGCTCCTCAGGCTGCTGGCGGACCACAACAGTTCCCTTCTTCTGGCTGCTCTGCGCATGCACATACTGGGAACAGGCTCCAGCTATTCTTCTGCCTCAGTGATATCCGACTCCGAAGGCAGCTGATAATTGTCAAGACGGCCCTGAGCCCATCTCTGCCTCCGACCCAGAAGCCCTTGCCTTCTCCAGACTCCAGGACTGGCCCATGTCCCTCCCGAACCTCCTCACTGTCCGAATCTGCTGCCAGCTCCACTGGCCGCTGGCGGGCCACAACAAAGGGACCTTGGAGGTCTTCTAGTCCAACCCCTTGCTCAGGCAAGAAACCCTACACCATTTCAGACAAACCTCTGTCCACTCTCTTCTCTTTGACCCATGGCATAAAGAGGAATTGTACCTACAGGTAGTGCTTGGCTTACAGTCATTTGTTTAGTGACTGTTCAAAGTTACAGCGACACTAAAAAAGGGACTTACGGCTGTTTTTCATACCACTGTTGCAGCATCCCGTGGTCACACGATCAAAATTCAGACGGTTGGCAACTGGCTCATATTTATGACGGTTGTGGTGTCCCGGCGTTATGCGATCCCCTTTTGCAACCTTCCGATAAGCAAAGTCAATGGGGAAACCAGGGTCACTTAACAAGCATGTTACCAACTTAACAACCGCAAAGATTCACTTAACAACAGTACGAAGAAAGGTCGTAAAATGGAGCAAATTTCACTTAACGAATGCTCACTTAACAAATGCCTCACTTAGCAACAAAACTATGCTGGCTGGGGAATTCTGGGAGTTGAAGTCCACATGCCTTTAAATTCCCAAGGTTATCCCAAAGGTGTTTTTTCAAGAGGCAACTGGACTTCCTTGTTTTTCTTTGAAGAGGTTTCGCTTCTCATCCAAGAAGCTTCTTCAGTTCTGACCGAATGGTGGGGAAGGGAAGGATTTCTACTCCTTGCAGACAGCTGGTCATTTCCATCCTTTGAGAGAGTCATTGAGGCCCCTTGGAGGTTTGTCTGTGTCCTCTGGGTCACCTGAGTGGTGCACATGGGTGTGGGGTCTTCTTGGAACTACTAAAAGGACTGTGTTGTAGACTGGAGATAGAGGATGTTTATTTGATTTATTTATCTTATGATTTCATCTTATATACCGCCCTTCTCCCCAGGGGGACTCAGGGCGGTGAACAGCCAAATTAAAACACATATAGTACAAAAGTTTAAAAAATTAAAATAAATTAAATCATCGGCGTTTCAATTTAAAAGCTCAAATCTACAAATTAAAAAAATACCCGATTTAAAACCCAAAATCAATAAGATCAAGAATTTAAAAACCCCATTAAAACCAAATTAAACTAGGCCGGCTTGTTGAAATAACTGAGTCTTCCTTTCGGAAAGCACGGAGGTCCGGGATCAATTGAATTCCAGGAGGTAGCTCATTTCACAGGGCGGGTGCCCCCACAGAGAAGGCTCTCCCCCTGGGGGCCGCCAGCCGACATTGCTTGGCTGATGGCATCCTGAGGAGGCCCTCTCTGGGTGAGCGTATTGGCCGGTGGGAGGTTATCGGTAGCAGTAGGCGGTCTCGCAAGTATCCCGGCCGTATGCCATGGAGCGCTTTAAAGGTGAGAACCAACAACTTGAAGCACACCTGGAAGCCAGTGCAGCTCGCGCAGGAGAGGTGTTATGTGGGAGCGCCCTGTCGCTCCCATAATCACCCGCGCGGCCGCATTCTGAACCAGTTGGAGCCTCCAGGTGCACCGCAAGGGGAGCCCCATGTAGAGAGCATTACAGTAGTCCAGGCGAGATGTGACGAGTGCATGGGTGACTGTGCATAAGGAGTCCCGATCCAGAAAGGGGCGCAACTGGCAAATGAGGCGGACCTGATAGAAGGCCCCCCTGGCCACCCTATGCCCTTCCAAGGACAGCCGTGAGTCCAGGAGGACACCCAAGTTACGAGCCCCCTCTATGGGGGCCATGTTGTATCCCTGCACCCTCTATTGAGAGACAGGACTGTTCAGTTTTGATGAAGGCAATTTTGCGTCACTCAGGAGATCCAGAAGACGCAGATGAAACTCCCAAGTGTCCCCAAGGGCTCTCTAAAGGGATGCAAATGACTAGCTCTCTGCAAGGAGTATAAATCCTTCCATTCCCCACCATCCAGTCAGAGGTGAAGAAGCTTCTTGCACGAGGAGTGAAACATCTACAAATCCAAAGGAAATCCAATCTCCTCTTAAAAAAGCCTCTTTGGGACAACCATGACCTGGATGGTGGAGAATCTCCATATGTTGAGAAACACTGATCCAAAGTAGTCACTCAACATCGTAACCTTTGCTTTTCTTCCCATTCCTTCTGTGACTGTTGTTTAAAGCAGCTGTGGTATCAGCAACAACAGCCGAGTTGTGTAACACACCGCCCCCCCCCCCGCCCATTCTGATGTGTAGGACGAACCATGACGAAGTTGGATCAGGATCGAAGGGAATTACCCTGTTTTTAATTTCGTGAAAAGGTCTTCCTATCACGATTTCTTTGTTTGGGTTTTTACTTGAAGTTCCTGGATGACATTTCAACTGTGAGTCAGGATTTCAGTACGGCGGGAGTTTTCTCCCATGTGCTAATCATGCCACTGTCATATTCCTCACATCTGAGGTTGCCGTTAATCAGAGAAACGATCTTTAGCAATCTTTTTTTAGCGTTTCACATGATTAAGCACGTCACTTTTCTTCCCTTTTAATTGCCCTGGCAGCAAATGTATAATTTTTTTTTTTTTTTGCCTTAGTTTACTCCTTACTGAACAGTGATACCAGGAGTGAAATGTTCCCAGTTCAGACCGGATCGCCCGATCCGGTAGTGATGGAGGCAGGAGGTTCAGAGAACCGGTAGCAAAAATCCTTGCCCACTCCCCATTGCCCACTTGAGCCACGCAATCATCAGAGGCTTTTTTTTTTAATTTTTAAAAGCATTTTCCTACAACCTGTTTGACCGAAAAAATGCTTTTAAAAGTAAAAAAAAAAAAGCCTCTGATGATCACATGGCTCAGCTGGGATCATCAGAGGCTTTTTTTTTTTTAAAAAAAAGGCTTTGCCGATCAGGCAAGTCAGCTGGGATCGTCAGAGGCTTTTAAAAGCATTTTTTTTACAACCTCTTCAGCCGAAGAGATTGTAGAAAAAATGGTTTTAAAAGTTAAAAAAAAAAGTTGGCCACACCCACTCAGTCATATTACCCCACCACCACGAAGCCACACCCAGAGAACCAGTAGTAACAAATTTTACATTTCACCACTGAGTGATACCCTGTTTTCCCAAAAATACGACATCCCCTGAGAATAAGCACAAAAAAATGTACCCAAACTGTAGCCCGATATGTTGGAAATGTAGACAAGCCCCGGGAACATTTTATCATTCTTGGTGGCTCTGCCCCAAAATAAAAAAAATCTGGACGAAAATTCGAAAATGGATAATAGAAATAACAGAAGAAAATTTAGACCTAAAGCCCGAAATCTTTTTATTAGGTATATTTAAAAAAGAAATTAAAAAAGAAATAAAATATATCATACTACATATAATTACAGCAGCAAGAATAACCCTAGCCCAGTATTGGAAATTAGAAAAGTTGCCAACAGAAGAACAAATAATCCAAAAAATATATTGGTGCGCAGAGATGGATAGATTAACTCTTAAATTAAAAAACAAGGAAGACTCACACTACTATCAAATTTGGAATAGATGGTATACATGGATTGATAAACAAGGGGAAAAAAAAACAGATGATAAATACATCAAGAGATCCAAATTAGTAAAATTACACCGTCAACATAAACATATCATAGCAAATGAAGATAAATGTATATATATGATTATATATTGAAATGTTTATAGATAGAAAACCTTTGCATAGTAAATAATAGAACAAAAGTAATACTGAAATGTATTTTGTTTTTAGTTTTAAGATTGTTTTTATGACTTTTGTCTTTTTTGTCTTTTATCTGTTTATATCAAATAAAGTTGATTTTAAAATTCAAAAAAAAAAAGAATAAGCACAATCGGGCTTTTGAGCACAGGCGCTAAAATAAGCCCCCCACCCCTGAAAATAAGCCCTTCCCAAAAATATTTAAATGCACATGCAACTGGTCCCCGCCATTTCCTCTGATTAAGGTTAGGGAGACAGACCTGAAAATCAGGTAAGATGGCAAGAGGAGCCCCCTCTTGCTCCCTGCGCCCCAAAATGATAAGACTTCCCTGAAAATAAAGCCAAGCGCTTATTTCAGGGTTCAAAAAAATATAAGACAGGACATTATCTATGTTCCTTTATTAAGAGCCACATAACCTTTTAGAGCTACTAAAACTTATTTCTCAACCTTGGCCTCTTGAAGATGGGTGGACTTCAACTCCCAGAATTCCTCCGCCAGCTGTGTTACGTAATTACGTATCAGTGCCAGATGTTACCTAGTTGGCTAATGAAACATCGGCAAGGAAGCAGCCAAGATCAGAGAGCACCAAGCATCTCACAGTCCTTCTCTGGCTCCTCCTCCTTGCAAACCCTTCCTCTCTTGTAGAACTGATGATGTTACCTCGTTTGGTAGTGAAATGTTTGCAAAAAAGGAATCATGATCAGAGAGCATCAAGGATCCCACACTTCTCCTCCTCCTCCTCTCTGCAAACCCCACTCCCTTCTAACCCTGATGATGTTACCGAATTGGGTAATGAAATGTCTGTGAGAAGACAACCAAGCTCAGAGAGCACCAAGGGCCGCACTTCAACCCTGAGCTACAAACATTCTCATACAAGTATGATCCGTATAATGTTTTGTTCATGCTTGTGCATAAGTCACATTTAATATTACAGTTGTGGCTATTATTCATTCCTAAATGTTCCTTCCCCACCCTTGAAAAAGACTCCTACATCAAAGTGCAACCCATTAAAAACAAAAGTAAACACACTTCGCCAAAAATAGCTAGTACGATAAGCCATTTCTAACCCCTCTACATTAAAAAACAAACCTCCAGATGGAAAGACTATATTCAAAGTAAACATCGGAATAAGAAATTGCAGATAGATTTATGAATAATTAGTAAGATGTGGTTAGATAATCAAATCTAGTAGGTTGATTGGGGAATTAAAGTATTAAGAGATGTTAGATTAATTAGATTAGGAGGGATAATGATTGTTGAATATTATACCCTGTAATTTGTTCTGGGAAGTAGGGAGGGGTGGGTGGGAACGGGAAGGGAGGTGGGGGGGTAGGGTCGGGCTGGGGGTAGGGGGGAATATATATGTAAACTCCTTTGTAAAACTTTTCAATAAAAAAAAAAAAACACAAACCACCAGATTTCTTGGAAAGCCTGTAAGAATAATTAAAGATGAAAAAAGAACAGCAGCCTGGGTTTAATCAGAATTAACCATGTGGTTTTAATAGAGACCTGACTTCTATTTTGATCATTCGTTGTAGTTTCTTGTTTCTATCACGATGCTTATGTAGAACTAATGAGTTCCAAATGAGGGTATGCTGATGTTTTTCTGGATATTTATTTTAACGATTCTCACGGGTAGAATAAATTCATCCAGTTCTGGGGTGAAATCTAAAAATGTTCACTACTGGTTCTGTAGGTGGGGCTTAATTGGTGGGTGGGGCTTGGTGGTCAGGTGACACCCCCAGTGGGTGTGGCTTGGAGGTCAGGTGACTGGGTGGGCGTGGCCAATAATAAATAATTAAAAAAGTACACAAAACAATAAGAGGTACCAAAACCCACCTTTCACACTTTACACACGCAAAACACAACACAACACAACTGATTCACACACAATGTAAAAGCAGCTGCACTTCACCCAAACTGGTCCCTGCAACAAGCAGGAAGCTCACACAGCCACAAAGTGCTCAAAAACCCACCTTTCACACTTTACACACACACAACACAACACAACACAATACAACTGACTCACAATATAAAAGCAGCTGCACTTCACGGTCATGGGAGGGTTAGCTACGGGAGGCAGTTTAAGGAGGAAAAAGTTGAACTGATGAACTCGATTCTCAGTTTTTCATTACCGTCTAATGCACGTCTAATAAAATCATAACTTTCTCAACAAATGGAACTTAGAGGTTTAAATGGTGGCAGGTCTGACATGGTCCTTGACATACGACCACAACTGAGTCCAAAATTTCCACTGCTAAGGAAGGCAGTTGTAAAATGAATTTTGCCTCCTTTTTATGAGCCTCTATAGCTAGTCCTTGATTTATAACTGTTCTGACCCAGCTCCTAAAACATGACAAACCCTCTGAAGTTCATTCAAAGATTTATTTAATTAGGAGTGCCGGCAGCCCTTGCAAAACATTTCTCTCTCACTGCAGGCTAACAAGTCCATCTGGCCAGAAGATGAATAATTGTCTGCTGCATCTATTCATCTCCACCCACTGCCTTTTATCCCCAGAGCTTGGGTGGGGCTTCGCTAGCAGCGGTGGCTCTTCCGTCCCAAAGACCGGCCCATAGATTTCCACTGCTCTCCTCTCCTCTGCCTTCTGTGCATCGGCGCGTCAGGCACTGGACCCAGCTGTTCCTCCTCTTCCTCATCAGCCACCTCCAGACCTGGGGGCTGTTGACTCTCCATCTGAGGGCTGATGGACGGCCCAGGATCCGCCTCTGTCTCTCTCTCTCTCTCCGCCAGCTCCATTCCCTCTTCCCCCTCAGCTCTCGATGCTGACACTGTCTCTCACGCCTCCTCCTCCTCCTCTGATTCCGCTGCTGGAGGGGACGGCAGCCAATAGGCCATAACAATGACCAATTACTTAGCTAGTATTCAAAGTTCTCTCTCTGGAAGTACAGGTAATACTCAAGTAACACCTATTCGTTTAGTCACTGTCCCGAATTATAACGTCGCTTAAAGGTAGCATTTTTGAGCTCAATTGTGGCCATAAATTGAGGATTACCTGTACTTATGACCGGGATTCGAAGTTCTGACCGTTTTCCCCTTCCAGTCACGTGACAGCTCCTTGAGCACCTAGCACCTGCTTATATAGTTATTTGATGTAAACTCATACTTCATCAAATAAGCAATTGCTCAATTTTGCACTGAAACCAAGGTCAAAACGGGGTGTGGGGAAATCCCCTTATGATTAGTCAAAAACATATGAATGGTAAGTTTTCAAATCAAAGCACAAATCATATTAGGGGGAAGAGTCAGAGTAAATGCGAAGTATAAAGTTTAGTCATCGAAAGTAAAGGAGCTAGAGATGGCAAAGAGAAGAATTTAACTGGTTTGGTTTCTACAGTAGTCCTCGACTTACGACCACCACCAAGCCCAAAATGTCTGTTATTAAGTGACACGGTTTAGTGAATTTTTCCCCATCTTTTCCCGAATTTTACGATCTTTCTTGCCACGGGCGTCTTAGGACCGTTGCAGCATCTCGATGGTCAAGGGATCAAAACTCAGTCGCTTGCAACTGACTCGTATTTATGACGGTCACAGTGTCCCCGGAGTCATGGGGTCCCTTTTTGCGACCGTCTGACGGGCAAAGTCAATGGCGAAGGCAGATTCGCTTAACAGCCGCCTTACTAACTTAACAACTGCAGTGGTTCACTTAACCACTGTGGGAAGAAAAGTGGCAAAATGGAGCAAAATTCACTTAACAACAGAAATGTTGGCCTCAATTGTGGTCATAAGTCATGGACTACTCCTGTGCGGTTGCCACAACTTGAAAATGACTTGGTGATACATAATAAATCTATAATAATATATAAATCTATAATAATCTATAATAATATATAATAATATTAATATAATATATAAATATAATAATTCTATGCATCCCGCCCCCATGTATGTGCGCGGGACTTCCCCCACTCCCCCCGCTCCTGGCACGCGATGGCTTGGTAGGCCTATTTTTCTCTCTCACCAGGCCCCAGAGTCTTTCTAGGAGTCTGGGGAGGGCAAAAACGGCCTTCCCCAACCCCCGGAGGCCCTCCGGAGGCCGGAAACAGCCCATTTGCCAACTTCCAGTAGGACCGGAAGGCCTGTTTTTTGCTGTCCCCAGGCTCCAGAGCCTCTCTAGGAGTCTGGGGAGGGTGAAAACGGACTTCCCCACCCCCTTGGAGGCTCTCTGGAGACTGAAAATGACCCATTTGCCAACTTCCGGTCCCACTTCAGGTTTTTAAGAGGAGACTGGTCAGCCCTTTTTCTGGACTGGAGAACCTCTTCCCTAGCCTAAGCACAAAACATTTATTTATTCATTTATTTTTATTATTGTGATTTATATGCCACCATTCTCCCAAAGGACTCAGGGCCGCTTATAAAACAACATTCAACAATATAAATCACAGTGCTAATTCAAATTAAAATCCCCATTAAAATCATATTAAAATTATTACATTGTACAACAGCCAGCGGATCGTGTTATTCACGGTGAAACAGCCACATTTTTCCAATTACCTATTTCTACAAAGCCTATTGAAGCATGCATTAAATTACCTTCGGCAATTCAATAACAATGACTAACATCATGATTATGATATGTAATTATGATATGGTGGAAAACTGCAGAATAGCATGCAACCGGAGATCACTGGTCATTTGGCCTGCTCTGAAGCTGTACATTTTCCTGGAATATCATAGAAATCCAGCATCAGAAAAACCCTAATTTGGAGTAAACAAGAGCACCAATGTGCTTCGTAAATAATTCTCCTTTTATGGCTCTGCTGAAGTCCTTAGCTCAACAGCTACCAGAACCTCTTGGAATTTTTTGGGGAGCTACAGTACATCACTGAGCTTCCCTGGAACCTGGAACACAGAATTTTACATTGAGTGATTACCTGAAAAAAATGGTCTTTTTCTTCCTTTGTATGTATAAAATATGCAATGAATTTGTGGCATTAACACCTCTTCCGCTTTTCTATTCGCCGCTACAGGTTCGCTCGAACTGGTATGAACTGGCTGAACACCACGTCTGACCCTGGCAAGAAAAACCAAAAGTCCACATACAGACTGGGTGAAACCAGGCTTAATAGCAGTAACTGTGAGGGGGATCTTGGAGTCTTAGTGGACAACCAGTTAAATAGGAGTCAGTTGTGTGTGGCGGCAGCCGAAAAAGCCAACACAATCCTAAACTGCATTAACAGAGGGATACAATCTAGATCAGAGGTCTTCAACCTTGGCAGCTTTAAGACTTGTGGACTTCAACTCCCAGAATTCTCCAGAATTCTTTGAGTTGAAGTCCACAAGTCTTAAAGCTGCCAAGTTTGAAGACCTCTGATCTAGATCAACGGAGGTACTAATACCACTCTATAAAGCCCGTAGTATGACCACACCTAGAACACTGCATCCAGTTTTGGTCACCACGCTATAAAAAAGAGGTTGAGACTCTGGGAAGAGTGCAGAAAAGAGCAACCAGGATGATGAGGGGACTGGAGGCTAAAACATATGAAGAATGGTTGCAGGAACTGGGCCTGGCCAGTCTAGTGAAGAGAAGGACCAGGGGAGACATGAAGTGACTGGAGTGTCTCTTCGTGTCTCTTCCAATTCTGTTAATCTGTTTATCTCTTTAAATCGCATGTCAATTCCACTGGCTTCCATCAAGATTTAGAACACTCAATTTGTTCCCTATGACTATCATTAAGTGTTGTACCTTATGATTCTTGACAAATATATCTTTTATGTATACTGAGAGCATATGCACCAAGACAAATTCCTTGTGTCCAATCACACTTGGCCAATAAAGAGGCACTTCTACTTGCAACATAGTCAGCATGATAAAATAAAACAGTTCAGATTATAGGCCAGTCGCTTATTGATGTCACTGAAAAAAAATATTCTAAAAGGAGGACGCAGAATATTATATGATTTGGCATAAATGGTATTAAGTGGTTGGAGGAAAGGAAAAATGAGGAAGAAAAATAGGAGGGGGGGAATGACAGAAACGTTAAAAAGTAAAGAAAGAATTTGTTTAAGCATAAAAATTAAGAAATTGTTATGAATGCTGAGAACTATATTATAAATAAAACGAAGGGGACAAGTAGTAAATTGGAATAATACAAAGAGAAATAAGGGGAAATTGTGAATAACAAAGAAAGACCATCACGAAAAAGAGTATTCATATAAATGTTGTATGTCTTGTATTGTTATATTATGTTATAAAATAATTTAAAAAGAAAAAAACGTTCTTGGCAAGAAATTAAAGTTTCCACTATTAGTCAGGTGTCACGGCCAAAAATTACCTTACAGGCTTCCAAACTTCCCCATTAGTTCGGTATGACTGGAAATAGATTCCTTTGGTCAGACAGAAGTATTATATTTATTTTATTCCATAAGTACATTGAAAGGGCCAACTCTACATCACTTGTGTCAGGGGCACCTGTGGTGGCCAAGTGCTAAGGCAGGACTTCCCCGAGATCCTTCTTCCCTCTCATTTAATCTCTTCCCTTCCCTTCCCTTTCTTCTTCCTTCCCTTTTCCTTTTTCCTTTCTTGCTTTCTTCCCATCTTCCTTTTTTCTTTCCTCTTTTTTTTTTTTTTTAATTTATATGCCGCCCTTCTCCGGAGACTCAGGGCGGCTTACAGTGCGTTAAGCAATAGCCTTCATACTTTTGTATATTTATATTTATACAAAGTGAGCTTATTGCCCCCAACAAACTGGGTCCTCAATTTACCCACCTTATAAAGGATGGAAGGCTGAGTCGACCTTGAGCCTGCCTGGGATTGAACTCACAAGTAATTACCTTTCCCTTTCTCCTTTCCTGTCCCTTCTTGATCTAAGCACCCTGCAGGCCGGATTTGTCCCGTAGGCCTTGAGTTTGACACCCCTGCCCTATACAGTTGGTGCCCAACTGGCTCTCACTTTGTAAAACTTTGGAACGGGAAAGGGCCCGTGAACTTCCGTCCTTCGAGAGTAACTGAGTGAGATACAGGCAACCTGAAAATTAGGCCCCAGGATTTTTTAAAAAAAAAAAACATACAAAGCTGTCATATAAACAAGGTGTAATCAATTTGACTTTGTATGCACAGTAGTCCTCAATTCATAACCATTTGTTTAGCTCAGAGAGTACCGAGGTCCCACCCAGTGCTCCTCCTCCTCCTCTTCCTCCCCTTCATCTCTTTCTCCCCTTCTTCTCCTCCACTCTGCAAACTTCACACCCTTCTAAAACTGATGACGTTACCTAGTTGGGTCATGAAATGACTTCAAGGAAAGCATGCTTAGAGAGCCCTGAGGACCCCGCCCTCCTCCTCCTCTCTTCTACTTCTCTTCCTCCCCTTCATCTCCTTCTCCTCTTCTTCTCCTCCACTCCACAAACTCCACTCCCCTCTAAAACTGATGATGTGGTTTTGTGGAGATGACCTCATTTTCCGTTGGACGTTATGCCAGGCTGACCATCTCCACTACACAGAATGGAAGAGAGCCATAAACCCCGTCCAGGTCAACACTGGACCAAAGGATAATGAAGTTTTACTCGACCGTCATCTTTTTACAATCTGTTCAGATATTGGACCCTTGAAAGACCTGGCCTTCACCCGTTTATAAACTGGTTCCCAGTTATTCTTTTTCCTCATTTAATCAGGATGACCAGAGAGGTCTTGGACGACTCACCATGGCCAACTCGCCACGGCTAACTCATCGCCGGCCAACTCGCTGCGGGACAAAAGTTACACCGATCCTGAAGAAACGGCGGGGATAGAATCATGAAACAAAGGAATGCCAAAATGAAACGGGAGTGACAAAAATTACAATCGTCGTTTAAATTATTTTCAACAATTCAATGGGATCGCTGAATTGTTCGGAGGTCAGTTGGCCGAAGCGAGTTGTCTCATTCCGCGACCAGAGCCGGAACATTTCCTCAATGAGTCTTTCTCTAGCGCTAACACTTGATTCTTTTTTTTTTCCTACTCGCACCATAGAGAAAAACAACGGAGCAGAAAAGAACTAGAAATCAGTTTTAATCCTGTGCACAAATATAGGAACCGAGATGAAAAAAGGACAGAGAGCTCCGGCAGTGATTTCTCTCTCTCTCTCTCTCTTTCTTTCTCTCTCTCTCTCTCTCTCTCTGCAGCATTTGTGAGGTGTACATTTGCTATAAAAGAAGAGTCCGCTCCCTCACTGCCGATCGCTCCTTTTCCACACAAGTGCAAAATCAGATTTATGGGACGGCCCAGAAGATCCCTGGAAAACGGGGTTTTTTCCCCCTCTGCTCCGTGGCCCGGTTTGATCAAGTAGCCCCAGAAGTCTTCCAATTCCCGACAGATTTGTAGCTTTGCAAAAAAAGAAGAAAGAAAAAGGAAAAAAAAGACAGAGGGGGACATGTGTCCTGTGCATATTTGGAACATCGATGCCCCGTCCCACTCCATGCTCAGGAGGAGGGACAGCAGAGTAGGAAGGAAAGGAGGTCCCGCCTCAGTTCTTCTCGGGGTTGAGGTCTCTTGCAAGATGCCACGAGAGGGGACAAACGTCTCTTTGATTCGGGGAGGGGAGGGGGGGTCCTAGGAAGCTCCTTGAGGGACAGAGAGAGGGGAGGAGAAAGGAAGGCGAAGAGAAAGGAGGAGGAGAGTCTCTGTGGAGGGGCCAAAGTGTCTGGCGTGGCGATCGCTTGGTGGCGATCGCTATGTGATGTCCTTCTGCCTCGGGGGACGATGGATGTTCCTCACCACGGACCTGACCATCCACTCGATGCCTTCGTTGACGCCTTTCCTGTGGAAAGGGAGAGAGACACAGAAGGGTCCAGCATGACTTCCAAACCATCTGTGGGCTGGTCCTGTTCTTTTAAAAGAGAGGCCTGCGCCATAAAAATATCCCTTTTTTAGAGGGTTCTAGATATTTGGCCTTCCCTGATGGGACTGTCCAGTTTTCATATATCTAAGTTCAAATTACCGGTCAGCGGTCTGGAGTTACTTTAGAAATACAATTGAGCCCCCAAATTTCTGTTGCTCAGTGAGACATTGGTCAAGCGAGCTTTGCCCCATTCGGTGACCTCTCTTAACTGAATCGCTGCAATTTAGTAAAGCGGTTGTGTGTCAGAAGGTCGCAAAAGGGGATCACCTGACCACCCCCCCCCATGACGGCTGCAACCGTCGTAAATACGAGTCAGTTGCCAAGCGTCTTGAGTTTTGTTCACGTGACCATGGGGATACTGCCACCATTGTGAAGTGTGAAAAGTGATCACGAGTCATTTCCTTTTCAGTGCTGTTGAAACTTCGGTCATTAAATGAACTGTTGTAAATCGAGGACTACCTGTAATGGACTTTTGTCCCCTACTTAACGGCAATTGGATGGTCATTTGTCAGGGTGCTGCAGTGGTGTATTCCTGCTGTGGGCAGGGGCTAGACTAGAGGACCTCCAAAGCCCCTTGCAAGCCTTACTGTTAACTCGCAAAGCATTTCCAGTCTGCTCTCGAGTTGCCATGGGTAGAAAGGGCGGGAGAACTGATGGAGCAATTCAGCAGCCACATTCTACACATACCTTCCTCAAAAGTTGAATCTCACCAGAGCCAGTTTGTGAGGCGTGGTTTCCACACCCTGGGAAAGTGCCTCGGTGGAGAATGTGGTTTATGACACAGCCTGAGGGGAAGGGGGGGGGGAACAGGGTCATAGTTGAGCCGTAAATTACTTGCGGCAGAGTTGACTACACTTGGGAAGCTGTCGACATGTTGCTCCCAATAAATAACTGGATTTCTTTTGAAACTTGGCTTGAGGCTCGTGAGTTAATTAGGGCATTTGTCGGAGCTCTGACAGTTACATTCTTGGATTCTAGGTTCCGCCAGAATCCAAGCCAATACTATTTAAGTAGAGGTCGTAAGAGTGAGTTGACCGCCTTTTGAACAGGCCTTTCCAGAATCTCCCCATGTTCTCCTTCTCCAACAGGCTCCCTACCTACCCAGTGAGGGCCGAGCAACTTTGGGTCAAGCAGTCCCTCTTCCCAATTTTGTTGATGCAGTCGCTGAATGCCGTCTTGATATCGGGGATCGAGAGGCAGTTCTAGAGGAGGAAGAGAAATGGAAGAGTCACGTTTTGGCAAATCTATTCAACATATATCTGGGAACAAATAGCTCAAGCATGGGTAACCTGGAAGACCTCCGACACTCTGCTCCTTGTTGGGAAAGATGGAGGGTGGATTCAGGTAGGCCTGGACCTACAATTGTAAAAGAACCTACCCATTGCAGGTACTCCTCGATTTATAACAGTTCATTCAGCGACTCTTTGAAGTGGCAACGGGATTGAAAAAAGCGACTTGTGATGCTTTTCAGTTACGATCTTTGCAGCATGATCATGTGATCAAAATTCGGACGCTTGGTGACGGACTTATCTTTATGACGGTTAGTGTCCTGGGGGGGATCACGTAATCAACTTTTGCGACCTTCTGACAAACGAAGTCTGTGGGGAAGCCCAGATTCACTTAACAACTGTTGTCAGTAGCTTAACAATTTCAGTGATTCACTTAACGATGGCAAGAAAAGTCGTAAATCGGGGCAGAACTCGCTTAACAAACGTTTCGAAATGCAGGGCTCAAGTGTGTGATCGTAAGTCGAGGACTACCTGTACGGTCCCAAGTGGGGATGGCTGTTGGGTGAGACAACCTTATTTAATGACGCCCACACTCCTGCTCTTCCTGAATGTAGTCGTTAAATGAATGTGCAGAGCGGGGATCGGGGAAGCCCTGGGGCCATTTTCCTTGAGGTGGGCTGTTTTGCCAGTTTAAATAAAAACATTTCCGAGAAAAAGCTGTTTTCCCCCTGGACTAACCAGGTTAATATCATATAGTATCAGAGAATATGGCCTGTGAGCTTTTGGTTACACATTTACTTCAATAAAGGGGAATATTTGTAGCAAAGGGTTGAAATGGGGGATCCTTGGTGCCCTCTGAGCCTGGTGGTTTTCTTACAGATGTTTTATGACTAAACTAGGTAACATCATCAGTGCTAGAAGGGTGTGGCGTTGGTGGAGAGGAGGAAAAGGAAGAGGAGGAGGACTTTGTAATTCAGGGTTGAACTTGCAAAGCTTTCAAGTTGCCATGAGCAGGAGGGAGGGAGAACTGACAGAGCGGATTGATTTCCGTAACTGAAGCTGCATTCCATAGATGCTTTTTTACCGCAATCAGTAGGAGGATGTTGGGTTTCACAGCCAGCCAAAGTGGTTAATTGGTGGTTATGACATGGCCAGGGAGGAGGGGGGAGAAAGGGTCAGAGGGAACATAAATCTGTGTGGGATTAGTTCTAACTGCACCCGAATATTGCGGAAATGGTGCTCCTAATAAATGACTGTATTTCTTCTGAAGTTTGGCTCATGGCTCATGAATTAATTAGGGCATCTTTTGGAAACTTAGTGTCCTTAGTGCTCTCTGAACTTGGCTGTTTTCTTACTGATGTTTTATTATCCAACTAGGTGACAATGTGTCAGCATTTCACGCTGCACTTACTCTAATGCTGACATAAGAAGGAGAAGCGGAGGCATCTGGAAAGGGACGGTTGACTCTTCACCTACTTATTTTCCCTGGAGAGAATATCACCTAGGAGATGGGAGGGGAGGGGGGAAATTCCTTTGAGTGGGAGCAGTAGATTAGGGGCAGAGTGACTGGGAAGATGGCCAGTGAGTGCAGAGGAGTGGGGAGAGGAAAAGGAGGGCCTTGGCTGAGGAAGCCAGAGTTGGCTGCGATGAGTCGGAGTAGAATGTTCGCGCTTAATAAATAAGAGGTTTTTTTTCATCAAAGACTTTGTTTGAAATGCAATTTATTTGAGACGACTTCGAAACCTGAAAGTCAGTGCTAGAAGGGAATGGGGTTTGTGGAGAGGAGGAGAAAGAGGAGGAGGATTATGGGGTCCTTGGTGTTCTCTGAGCTTTGTTGTCCCAAAGGTGCTTTTTCAAGAGGCAACTGGACTTTTGTTTATCTTTGGTGACAGTTTGCTTCTCATCCAAGGAGCATCTTCAATTCTGACTGAATGGTGGAGGATGGAGGGTTTATATTCCTTGCAGTCATCTGGTTGTTAGTCCTCTCTCTGAGGATTACTGACACCACTTGGGAGGTTTATCTGTGCCCTCAGGGCCTCCTGAGTCAGAGTGCAAATGGGCATGGAGCCTTCTTGGAACTGCTGAAACCTTCAAGTGGCCTCAGCAACCCTCGGAAAGAGCGCTAACAACCGGATGAAGGCAAGGAATATAAATCCTTCCCCCCACCCTCCACCATTCAGTCAGAACTGAAGATGCTTCTTGGATGAGAAGCAAAATGCCTTCAAGAAAAGACAAAAGTCCAGTTGCCTCTTGAAAAAGTACCTTTGGGACAACCTGGCTGACTTAGAATCTCTGTGGACACTCTGAACTTTTGTTGTGTTTTTGCACTCTGAACTTTTGTTGTGTTCTTCATTACTAAACTAGCGATCATCATCTGTTCTTAGAAGGATGTGGGGTTTGCGGGTGGGAAGGAGAAGGATGATGATGATCCTGGATGCTGGGTTCTGATCCTGGGTCCTCTCTGAGCTTGGTTGTTTTCTTCCAGACGTTTTATTACCAACCTAAATAACATCATCAGTGTATGGAGGTTACCTGGTTTGGTAATGAAACTTCTGCAAAAAGACGGCCAAGCTCAGAGAGCACCAAGGACTCCTCACACATTTTTGCAAGATTTAGCGCATTGTGGGTAAAGACAGACACGTTTACCCTAACGTGGAGCCATTAATTTAATCTTCAGGCCGCTTCGGTTACTCTGAAGCTGGGATCTGTTTCATCATTTCTGGTTATTCAACACCGCAAACAATTTCCAAGCACCGAAACTCAGAGCGGTGATGCAAAATGTTCCACGCTCCTTAATGGCTTTCATTCAAACAACTACTTAGGCTTTGAAAACAAGGTTACAGCCTGGCACAGAGCGAAGAAACACAGAGATATGGAAATCGAAAGCAAATATATGCAGACTGGCACAAACTACTGACGCCAAGGCTGAGAACAGAGGAGGAGGAGGTGGCTGAATAGTTTCAGTGCCAACTCAGAAGATGTTTTCTGTAACCGGCCTGACTTCTAAGAAACGGCAACAGAAAGCAAAACTTTCCCGAAATGAATATGGGCAGTCCTCGATTTACAACCAGAGCTGGGCCCAACATTTCTGAGGTTAAGAGAGACATTAGTTTAAGTGGGTTTTGTCTCCGTTTCACGATCTTTCTACCCACGGCAGTTGAGTGAAATCACTGCAGTTGATAAAGTCGGTTTAGCCGGTCTGACTTAAATCTGTGTTAAATTTTTAAAAGGGTTTTTAGTAGGGGTTTTAAATTTTATGGCCAAATAGTTTAATTATTTTATTAGTTTTAATTTTTATATGTGATTGTTTTAATATGGCGGTAAACCGCCCTGAGTCCCATTCGGGAGAAGGGCGGTGTATAAATGCAATAAAACCTAAAACTAAAACTAAACCTAAAAACCTGGTTGTTAAGTGAATTTGGCTTCCCTGTTGACTTCGCCAAAGGGGACGGCAGGACCTGGGGACACAGCCACCGTCGTAAGTATGAGTTGCCGAGCATCTGAATTTTGATCACACGATCATGGGAGGGGGTGGGTGGGTGCCACGAAGGTTGTAAGTGTGCAAAATAATCGTAAGCCCCTTTCTTCGGTGCCGTTGTAACTTTAAACGGTCATGAAATGACCTGTTGTAAATCAAGGACCATCAGTATATTGTCACTGTATTTTTAATCCACTAAGGATCTTAATCCATTCTTGGGTTTGCCTGTTATTTAAACATTAAAATACGAGGGAAAAGGGCAGGATTAAGTCATAAGTAGCACGGGGGGGGGGGGGGGGAACACATGGGAAAGGGAGAATGGATTATCTTCTTGTCTAGAAATGTCACCATGAGCAAGAACTGACGCACAATTAGTTAAGTTTTACACAAGCTGAACTCGAAAGCCATCGGCGTTTCCTAAGACCCAGCCCAGATGGCATTTTTAAGCAATGGGACGCTTCTCTGAAATTCGTTAGTAATCGGACTTCTGTTTCCAAAACATTCATGCTTGAATTAGGCCACAAATGTTTAAAGCATGATAAATAAGGCCCGAAAGCAGCTTTTATTCATTGGTGGAATGCGGAACACGCCCGGCTTTTCTCTGAAGGTCCGACAACGATCACTTCCAGTTGCATTTCGAAATAAAGTTTTGTTTGTTTAAAAAAAAAAAGAAGAAGAAAAAAAACCAGACCCAAAGGAGCTTTCTTGGTTTTTTTCCCCTTGAAGTCGTTTCGCTTCTCATCTGAGAAGCTTCTTCGGTTCTGATTGAATGGCGGGGAGTTGAAGGGTTTACTGTGTATTCTTTGCAGTGCTCTGGTCGTTAGTCCTCTCTCTGAGAGTCATTGAGGTCGCTTGGAGGCCCGTCTGTGCCCTCAGAAGCCAATGAATCAGAGTGCGGATGGGTGTGTAACCTTGTTGGAACTGCTGAAAAGATTGTGCTGTAGGCCGGTGATGACCTATCGCTCCCCCTCAGACCAGCGGCCCTCTCTGTCCAGAATGGGGTCAAAGAGGCCATCTACGTTAAGATCAAACAGCCCACTCTCAACAGAGGGAGAGGGATGCCACACCCCCTATCCCGTCCACAACGTAGTCCGTTCAACAGTTCCAAGAAGGTTACACACCCATTTGCACTCAGATGAGCTTGAGGGCATAGATAGCAATAGAATTTAGATTTATATACCGCTTCACAGTGCTTTACAGCCCTCTCTAAGCGGTTTACAAAGTCAGCCTCTTGCCCCCAACAATCTGAGTCCTCGTTTTACCCACCTCAGAAGGATGGAGGCTGAGTCATCGCTGAGCCTAGTGAGACTAGAACTATCGAACTGCAGGCAGCCGGCGGGCAGCAGAAATAGCCCGCAGTACTGCATTCTAACCACTGGCGCCACCACGGCTCATATAAACCTCCGACTGGCCCTCAACGACTCTCAGAGAGAATACTAACGACCAGATGACTGCAAAGAATATACAGTCAATCCTTCCATTCTCCACCATTCAGTCAGAACTGAAGAAGCTTCTTGGATGAGAAGCGAAACGTTTTCAAGGGAAAAACCCATGAAAATCCATGAGAAAGCACCTTTGGGACGACCATGACCTGGATGACAGAGCATCCCTATTGACATTTGCTGAAAAAGACATTTTTGGCTTGAGTTCCAGGAGAGAGAGAGAGAGAGAGAGAGAGAGAGAGAGAGAGAGAGAGAGAGAGAGAGAGAGAGAGAGAGAGAGAGAGAGAGAGAGAGAGAGAGAGAGAGAGAGAGAGAGAGAGAGAGAGAGAGAGAGAGAGAGAGAGAGAGAGAGAGATGGCGATGCTGCAACCACCTTAATAGTGAAAAGCAGTCGTCATTTTTTTCAATGCCTTTGCAACACTGAATGGTCACTAAATGAACTATCTGTACACGCCGTTTGCTAAGCGCCATGAATTTTGATCATGTGACCTTAGGGATGCTAAGGTGGTCGTAAGCGCAAGGACCGGTCGTAAGTCCCTGTTTTCATATGTCACTGTAACTTTGTTCGCTAAAAAAACGTTCGTAAGTCGAAGACTACCTGTACAGAACACAAAAATGCTTTGACCCATCTCCTGGGTAGTTTCTGTAATCCTGCGGATTTTATTTATTTATTTCATTAATTAATTACATTTTTATACCACCCTTCTCCCGCAGGACTCAGGATGGTGTACAGCCAAAATAAAAACATCATATATCATAAATTTTAAAAAGTTTAAAACAAATTAAATCATTTGGCCCTAATTTTTTTTAAAAGCCTCAAAATTAAAATATCCAATTAAAATTTCACTTATTTCATCAGCCCAGCCTGCTGGAATAGTAGTCTTAAGGGCACGGCGAAAAGTAAGGAGGTCGGGGATCCTACGTATCTTCGGGGGCAGATCATTCCATAGGGTGGGAGCCCCCACAGAGAAAGCTCTCCCCCTGGGGGTCGCCAGTCAACATAATTTGACCGATGGCACCCTGAGGAGTCCCTCTCTGTGAGAGCGTACTGGCCAGTGGGAGGCTATCGGTGGCAGAAGGTCTCGTAGGTACCCAGGTCCTAAGCCATGGGTAATTTATCAATTTATCTTTTCCAGATAAATTGAAAAGAAATTACTAGAGTTCGCAGGGGGCCAATTTTTGTGCTTAAAACACTTCGAACGGAGCACCGTCTTAACACGTGAGGGGAGCGACGTGGCTTCGGCGTTGTGCAAGCCAACAGACTCGATGCCTCGTCTTGAGTCAGAAGGCGCTACCGACACAAACATCCTGCATCTCTTCGAATGAGGTGTTTGATGTTTAAATATTTGGAAACGGCAGTGCCTTCTTCCTTTCTTCACTTTGGTACACCAAAGAATGCACTCTTTGGACCTGGCCTGATGCAAGAGTGTGAGAAGAGGTCGATGCAACGGCCGAACGGCCCTTTGTGGCATGAAACGGTAAATTGTTCATTTTCAACAAAGGGCCGGCGCCCTCTGGGGGACAGCACCGGCTACTGCAGCTGTTAAGTGCACAATAAAAGGCGCGTAAAATTCAAAAGGGCAACATCGCACCGTCTTTTGAACACGGCCACGTTTGCGCTCTGGACAGAGAGGGCGTAGGGTTTGAAAGGGGGGGGGTCAAAGAGGCCTTCTGGGTTACTGGCAACAGAAGGGGAGAGACATGACACCGCCTGGCTCCTGTTGATAACACAGTCCTTTTCAGCAAATGTCTATGGCAGTAATGGCTAACATTTTTGCCATCGTGTGCCAGGAGAAGGGGCGGTGGGGAAGGTTCCTGCATGCGCGTGCCCACATCCATAATTCTATGCGCCCTGGCCTGCGCATGTGTACGCAACCCCCCTTCCCCTCCGCTCCAGTCCAGGGGGCACGCAATGGCCCAATAGGCCTGTTTTTCTCTCATCTGGCTCCAGATCCGCTCTGTGCATCTGGGAAGGGCGAAAACAGCCTTCCCCACCCCCTCGGAGGTCCTCCGAAGGCCCATTTCCCAACTCCCGATGGGACAGGAAGTGATGTTTTTTGCTGTCCCCAGCCTCCAGAGCCTCTCTAGGAGTGCACAGAGAGGATCTGGAGCCAGGTGAGAAAGAAAAACGGGCCTTCCCCACCCCTCCAGGCCCTCCAGAGGCAGGAGACAGCCTGTTTCCTTACTTCTGGTAGGCCCAGAAGGCCTGAAAATCAGCTGGTCGGCATGCGCCTGTGTGCCAGAGCTCAGCTGGCGTGCCCACTGATACGGCTACATGTTCCATCTGTGGCACGCATGCCATAGATCCGCCATCACGGGTCTATGGAGAGAGTCCATCCAGGTCAGGTGCTTTTTTTCCTCAAAGGTGCTTTTTTTCAAGAGGCAACTGGACTTACCAAGGATTTGTAAAATGGGAGGGATTCACTTACCTTCCCTACTGGTTCGCATCTTCCGTGCTCATGCAATGCCTTCTGCGCATGCGCAGAACCTCAAAAACATGGAAAAATGGGACATCGTGATGTCTGCGCGGATGGGCGGGGCATCCTGCAGTCGCCCCTAGCGGTTCGCCCGAACCGGATAGAACCAGCTGAATACCACCAATTGTAAAGTGGTAACTAACGCGTCCATTCCGTCGACTCTTACCTACCGCCAATTTGCTTTGACCATTTAGTACAGGGGTGTCAAACTCGATTTCACTGAGGGCCGCATGAGGGTTGTGTTTGACCTCGGGGTGGTGGTGGTGGTGGTGGATGGGTGGGCATGGCCAGGGTGGGCGTAGTCAGCTCGACATCACTCGTGTCGGGGGCGCCTGTGGTGGCCCAAGCACTCTGCCAGCGAAAACAGGCTCCCGAGCTCCGTTTTTGGCTGCGACGGCCTCCTGCAACCCTCTGCCGGTGAAAACGGAGCTCCGGAGGGCCACATGCTCTGTTTTTGCTAGTAGAAGCACCGTGCGCCGGTCAGTGGTGGGTTTCTACCGATTCACCCCGGTTTGGGCGAACCGCTAGTGGTGGTGGGAGGCTCTGCCCACCCACCCGGACGACATCACAGATGCTCTGTACACACCTACAGAAGCGCCGTGCGCAAGTGAAACAAGCACATGGATGCACACGCTCCCGAACCGGTAGCGAAGGTAAGTGGAATCCACTACTGGGGCCGGTCCTTTGTTGTTTCCAGGGTGGCCCACGAGCCAGATCTAAGTACCCCATGGGCTGGATCTGGCCCCTGGGCCTTGCATTTGACACACCTGGTTTAGTAGATTCTTGTTGAGAGATAGCATGGCATAAACTTGTACTCATTTGAACCACTCTGGTTCCTGGCTTCTTGCAGCTGACAGGGGTGGTTGGCAAAATCCAGCTTGGGTTGCGAGATAGATGTTTTTCAGCCATCCTCTTTGAGTCGCTCCTGTCTCTCTCGTTTGCTCTGTCTGCTTAATGTCCCAGGAGATAACTGGCAACAATTGCAACTGGAAGTGCCGGGATTGTGGTCGTTGAGGGAAGCAGCTCACTGAATGACCGCTTCCTTCAACAACCTAAGTCTCTGGCCTCAATTGTGGTCGTTAAGTTAAAGTTTTACCTGTACAGCCAGCTTTGCTGGCTGGGGAATTCTGGGAGTTGAAGTCCGTCAAGGCTTAAAAATGTAATCAATGTGTATCCACAGAAACATTGGGACGTAATGCAAAATCCGTGACTATTGTAAAACAGGGAAGTGTCTACGGTGATTTCTACATTAAACCAATCACAGACTATGTATCAATATTTTAAGAAAACCACCAGAATTACCTTAGTTCATTCAATGGAAAGCTGTTTGGCTTCTGTTTCAACTTTTTCAATTGTGTAATAATTACTTCTGGGTTTTAAAAAACAAAAAACCAGGGGTGAAATGCTCCTGGATCAGACCAGATCGCCTGATCCGGTAACAATCTTGACCGTTGGTTCAGCGATCTGGTAGCGAAGGCGGAGCAAAGCTCCACCCACCCGCCCAGGTGTCATTACTTCCTGGTTTTAACCAGGAAGTAATGTGTTTTTTACTGTCTGCACACGGTAAGGAAGGTAAGTAGATTTCACCCCTGAAAAAAAATTATAGAGCCATCCAGTCACTTTACAGAGAGATGGGTGGCATATAATTTTAAAAAATAAAGGGGTGTGTGTGATAATTATGCACACACATATCCATTCACCTTTCAATGGTGCTCTCCTTGTTTTGTGGACAGAAAAGCAACCTGGATCTATTAAAATAAATACAGGTCTCTTTTAGAAAATAATAATAATTTCTTTAAAAAAATATCACACCTCTATATCTTGTTTGTTAGCGAGAACCAACAAAGGGACACCTTCCAAAACTTCATTGGTTATCATCTTTTCTGTAAAGGAGCAAAAGAGAGAGAGAGAGAGATAAAAAATCCAGGCCAGGTTTGTCAAAATACATTCTGAAAATAATTTGAAATCTTATTTTGAAATATTTCAAAATAAGATGGCATTTTTATTGATTCGAGTTTGATCCCACCTTTATCACTATATAAGCTGAGTCAAGGCAGGGGACAGATATAGTACTTCTTCCGCCACCTATTTTCCCCACAAAACAATGCTGTGAGGTGGACTGAGCTGAGAGAGAGGGGGGGGGGGGGGGCTAAACCAGGACTAGAACTCACATTCTCCTGGTGATAGGCTGAAAGTCACCCAACCGTCTTTCATTCCTAAGGCGGGACTAGAACTCACCGTCTCCTGGGGATTGGTCCAAAGTCACCCAGCCGGCTTTCATGCCTAAGGCAGGACTAGAACTCACCGTCTCCTGGGGATTGGCACAAACTCACCCAGCCAGCTTTCATGCCTAAGGCAGGACTAGAATTCACCGTCTCCTAGGGATTGGCCCAAAGTCACCCAGCCGGCTTTCATGTCTAAAGAGGGACTAGAATTCACCATCTCCTTGTTTTCAGGCCAACATCTTAACCACTACACCAAACTGGCTGTTGGCAATTTGTGCAAGTGAATTCCCTTGCTGCAGGGAGGAAACTCCAGTAACCTCTGGAGACGTGTCAAACCCCAAATGTCTGGGTTTCTTGCTCTCTCTTTCTCTCTCGCACACACACAAACTTACCAAAAGCTCGCTTGGATTCCGAGAGCCTTTCCTCATCGGTGGAATCGATAATGTAAATGACCCCATGGGATTCTGCGTAATACTGAGGCCACATAAAAAAGCAAAAAAAGAAACTGCAGTCCGTTAAGGGAGCTTTAAGCTTTCACGCTTTACATTACAACCCTTCCCACTTCTAGAAAGTTCCTTTTGGACTTTGCCAGTGCTGCCTGATAAACGTTTCTATACGCTGCTGCTCTATTCTTCAGTGCAAACCTACGTTAAAATAGGTCTTGTTGCAAATATAATAAAACCCCAAAGCAATACCTCAAAGAGTAAAATTTTGAATGTTGAAAATGAAATGTGTGTTGAATTTTGAACGTCTGGTTCTTGCTTATCCTTTCAATGTTATAGATGGAATTTTAATGGCATGAATATAAGCTGCCTAGAATCCATCTCAGCAAGCTGGGCAGCATAGACAGACAGACGGGCGGAGGGAGGGAGGGAGGGAGAAGAGAAGAGATTATTTTCCACAACCTTGTTTCTCAACATCAGCCACTGAAGTCATGTGGACTTCAACTCCCAGAATTCCCTGACTAGCAAGAGAGAGAGGGGAGAGAGTGAGAGATAAAAAGAGAGAGATAGAGAAACACAGAGAAGAAGGGAAGGGAAGGGAAGGGAAGGGAAGGGAAGGGAAGAGAAGAGAAGAGAAGAGAAGAGAAGAGAAGAGAAGAGAAGAGAAGAGAAGAGAAGAGAAGAGAAGAGGATTATTCATTTCTTAGATTTTTCTCCACAGCATTGTTTCTCAACATCGGCCACTGAAATCATGTGGACTTCAACTCCCAGAATTCCCCGACTTGCGAGAAGTGATGGGGGAGAGAGAGAGAGAGAGAGAGAGAGAGAGAGAAAGAGAGAGAGACACAGAGAAGAAGGGAAGGGAAGGGAAGGGAAGGGAAGGGAAGGGAAGGGAAGGGAAGGGAAGGGAAGGGAAGAGAAGAGAAGAGAAGAGAAGAGAAGAGAAGAGAAGAGAAGAGAAGAGAAGAGGATTATTCATTTCTTAGATTTTTCTCCACAGCATTGTTTCTCAACATCGGCCACTGAAATCATGTGGACTTCAACTCCCAGAATTCCCCGACTTGCGAGAAGTGATGGGGGGAGAGAGAGAGAGAGAGAGAGAGAGAGAAAGAGAGAGAGACACAGAGAAGAAGGGAAGGGAAGGGAAGGGAAGGGAAGGGAAGGGAAGGGAAGGGAAGGGAAGGGAAGGGAAGAGAAGAGAAGAGAAGAGAAGAGAAGAGAAGAGAAGAGAAGAGAAGAGAAGAGAAGAGAAGAGAAGAGGATTATTCATTTCTTAGATTTTTCTCCACAGCATTGTTTCTCAACATCGGCCACTGAAATCATGTGGACTTCAACTCCCAGAATTCCCCGACTTGCGAGAAGTGATGGGGGAGAGAGAGAGAGAGAGAGAGAGAGAGAGAGAGAGAGAGAGAGAGAGAGACAGACAGACAGAGAAGAAGGGAAGGGAAGGGAAGGGAAGGGAAGGGAAGGGAAGGGAAGGGAAGAGAAGAGAAGAGAAGAGAAGAGAAGAGAAGAGAAGAGAAGAGAAGAGAAGAGAAGAGAAGAGAAGAGGATTATTCATTTCTTAGATTTTTCTCCACAGCATTGTTTCTCAACATCGGCCACTGAAATCATGTGGACTTCAACTCCCAGAATTCCCCGACTTGCGAGAAGTGATGGGGGGAGAGGGAGAGAGAGAGAGAGAGAGAGAGAGAGAGAGAAACACAGAAAAGAAGGGAAGGGAAGGGAAGGGAAGGGAAGGGAAGGGAAGGGAAGGGAAGGGAAGGGAAGGGAAGAGAA
This sequence comes from Masticophis lateralis, assembly GCA_030761175.1. NCBI lineage: Eukaryota > Metazoa > Chordata > Lepidosauria > Squamata > Colubridae > Masticophis > Masticophis lateralis. The sequence continues at coordinate 209,687,221 of JAUDYJ010000003.1, read as the reverse complement.
GAGAAGAGAAGAGAAGAGAAGAGAAGAGAAGAGAAGAGAAAAGAAGAGAAGAGGATTATTCATTTCTTAGATTTTTCTCCACAGCATTGTTTCTCAACATCGGCCACTGAAATCATGTGGACTTCAACTCCCAGAATTCCCCGACTTGCGAGAAGTGATGGGGGAGACAGAGAGAGAGAGAGAGAGAGAGAGAGAGAGACAGAGAGAGAGAGAGAGAGACAGAGAAGAAGGGAAGGGAAGGGAAGGGAAGGGAAGGGAAGGGAAGGGAAGAGAAGAGAAGAGGATTATTCATTTCTCAGATTTTTCTCCACAGCATTGTTTCTCAACATCAGCCACTGAAATCATGTGGACTTCAACTCCCAGAATTCCCCGATGAGGGGGGGGGAGACAAGGGGAGAGGGGAAGGGAGAGACAGACATATTCAAGGAAGAGAGAGAGAGAGAGAGAGAGAGAGAGAGAAGGGGGAGGAGATGAGAGGGGAGGGCAGGGGAGAGAAGAATATTCAAGGAAATAGTAGAGCGATCAACATTCAAGATACCTTAGAACAGGGGTGTCCAACACTAACAACTTCAAGACTTACGAACTTCAACTTCCAGAATTCCCCCTGCTACCCAAGGAATTCTGGGAGTTGAAGTCCACGGGTTTTAAAGTTGCCAAGATTGGATGCCCCTGTCTTAGAAGATATTCCCTACTTACAAGAACCTCTAATACTAAAATATTGTTAGATCAGCCCTCCAGACATTACCCATATGGAATAACCACTGAAATTTAGCAAGGAATCAAAGAAGAAACAGTAAAATTAATTAATTAGTGGTGATCTGAAGTTCTGACGGACCTACCTGGATTTGGATTCAAAGTTCTAACTCCCACCATGGTCGTGTGGCTGAACTCAGCAACAGGATCACAGTTGCGATGTCCAGCAGTCACATGAAAATGTTTTATGATGTTTTTAATCCAAAACTGGTATTTATGTCCGGTTTCAGCAAAACTGCGTCCGTAATGCACCATTGATTTGTTTAAGGACCGTGTAATTCTGTAGTCGTACCTATCCACCCTACCTTGTCCCAAAGAGACTGAAGCTCGTCCTGTCCTCCGAGGTCCCAAAACATCAGCCGAGCTTTGCCGATGTCTATGGTGCCAACTAGGAGACACAAGGAGACAATTCAAAGTGTGCGCATTTTTCATTGCATTGCGTCTAAATTTAACTTCTTGGGGGATCAACTCAGTCTAAAACAGAGGCCTGCAACAGAAAGTCTAAAGAGCTTTGGATATACAGATAGTCCTCGACTTACAACCGTTCGTTTAGTGACCGAAGTTACAACGGCACTGAAAAAAAATGACTTATGACCGTTTTTCAGAGTTACGACCTTGGAAGCATCCCCATGGTCACGTGATCAAAATTCAGATGCTCAGCGATGGGTTCACACTTATTTATTTATTTATTTATTTAATTTTATTTCTGAGTCCTTCTCCCCAAGGACTCAGGGCAGTGTATAGTCAGAATAAAAGCACAGAAACATACAAGGGTCAAAAATTTAAAATTTAAAAGTATTAAACAATTTGGCCCAGTTTGATTAAAAAACCCAGAATTAAAACCCCTAATTCAGATTCATTAAATAGTCAGCCCCGCCTGTCGGAACAGCAGGGTCTTAAGAGCACGTAGAAAAACAGGGAGATCGGAGATCTTACATATCTCCTGGGGCAGTTCATTCCAAAGGGTAGGAGCTCTCACATAGAAGGCTCTCCCCCTGGGTGTCGCCAGTCGGCATAATATGACAGTTGCGACGTCTCCATCGTCAAGTGATCGAAATTCAGACGCTTGGAAAAGAGTGAAACTCTGACTTTGGGTTTTACCGATTAGACTGATAGATCCTTAGAGAAATGGCTTGTTCATACTAATATGAAAAAGCAAAAAGATAGGATTTGATGCGGAGCTGGCAGTGGAGTCGGACAGTGAGGAGGCTGGGGAGGAATGTGGGCCAGTCCTGGAGTCTGGGGAAGGCTCAGACGAGGGCTCTGCGTTGGAGGCAAGAGATGGGGCCAGGGCCATCTGGGAGTGATGCACAGACTCCGGAGCAGCAGAGAGGGAGAGGGACAGGAGGAGCCTGTTCCTACTGCACGCATGCGCAGAGCTGCCAGAAGGCAAGAGCAGTTAAAGCAAAAGGGACAGCTCGGGAGAAAGGCCAGGAGATGATCGGCCCCTCCCATAAGGCTTAAAAGAGAAACAAAGGCACTTGGGCCTTTTGCAGAAAAGCAACATTGCTAACTTTGTTTCCGGTCGGTGTCTCTTGTTTGTTTCTGAACTTTGTGGGGCTTTGCCAAGGAAGGCCTTTGGCAGAGTGTCAAAGAAGATAAAGGTTGGGGATTATTCCAAAGGAATTGTTTTGCTACTAATTGGGACTCAGCTGGGAATGAACTTAATTTTCAGCTGTTACAATAAAATAGGTTTGTTTGGGACTAACTGAGTATTGTAATGACTCAATATGCCTAGGTACAACACTTATTTTATCCTATACCTCAATAAAAATGTGAAATTAAAATTCAGAAGCTTGGCGACCGGCTCATATTTATGACGGTCGCAGTGTCCCGAGGTCACGTCATCCCCTTTTGCGACTGTCTGACAAGCGAAGTCAACGGAGAAGCCAGATTTACTTCACAACCATGTTTACTAACGGATTAGCTGTGGCAAGAAAGTTCATAAAATGGAGTAAAACTCACTAAGCAACTGTCTCGCTCAGCAACAGAAGTGTTGGACTCAATTGTGGTCGTATGTCGAGGACTACCTGCATAGAAATCGCTTGCCTTGTCAGTGTTGTCGGGACGATCAAGGAACTATCACATTCAGACAAACAATCGAACAGTGAACCATGGCCTCATCAAAGAGCTCTGGTGGCTCAGCAGACTAAAGCACCCTAATTAACATCCAGCTGTCTGCAATTATTGCAAGTTCGAGGCTCAAGGTTGACTCAGCCTTCCATCCTTTCTAAGGTAGGTCAAATGAGGACCCAGTTTGTGGCGGCAATAAGCTGACTTTGTATAAATATACAAAAGTATGAAGGCTATTGCTTAATGCATTGTAAGTCACCCCGAGTCTTCGGAGAAGGGTGACATATAAATCAAATTTTTAAAAAAAGGAACCATGAAGAAGACTCCCAACAACACTGACAGGAAAAGCTACTTGTATATAAACGGAAAGCAAACCCTACTCCCTTCTAGCACTGATAATATTACCTAGTGCGGTCATGAAATGTGCAAGAAAACAACCAAGCTCAGAGAGCACCAGGGACCTCACAATCTTCCTCCTCCTCACACTTTCTCGCACTGATGATGTTACCTAATTGGGTCATGAGACGTCTACAAGAAAACAACCAAGCTCAGAGATTCCTCCTCTGAATGCAAATTGACGGGGTTAATTTTTGGCCTCCTCGGCTTCTGTTGAGTGACCATCATAGTTTTGGGTAACGCCAATCCAAGGCAAAGGTCGCCCACTCGTACTCTCCCGCTCTTCGGCTATCGAGGTCAACTTACTGTTCAAGCCGACCGTGGTTGTGATTTTGGATAAGCTCATTCCTTTGTAGGTCTTGTTGAATCTCGTTTTCGTCTGTTCGAGAAAAGTCTGGAGGAAGAAAAGAAAGGAAAGAGGAAACGAAGAGGAAAACCTGAGTTGTTTATATTCGCTGGTTGCTATGGAAACGAGACAAAAATTAACGCAAATTCTGGATCTGGAGATTAAGCAAAAAGAACCTTGCTGTCTCAGAACGATTTGTTAACCATTTATTTTGAAACTACTGAAAAACTACTGGCCTTTGAGATCGCCTTGCTCACACAGCCCAGCTGATTTCCACGCTTCGCCCGCTCCACTTACTGCGGCTGCCTGAGAAGGTATGCTGGAAGCCATGCGTGTGAAATCGCCGTATGTTTGAAGCGGCAAGCTCACATTTTCGGTTCTGCACTAGGCAAACCGGTTTGTTAAATTATGTGAAGCCCATCTCTGCTTATAGGTGGTCCTTGACTTACAACCCCAATTGGGACCGGAATTTAAGTCGTTGCAGTTGTAAGTTGAGTCCTTATGTGACAGGACCCAATATTACGACGGTCATAAGTCAAGCCACCATGGTCATAAATGTGAATCTCGCTAAACCAGGGGCAGTTTTTAACTACAAAGGGGGGGGGGGAAATGTCACAAATTGTGATCACTTGTCTGAAATTGCGAGGTGGCTGCCCAGTGCTTGAATTGCGATCACAATTCAGTTATAAGTTTAAATTGAATCCATAACTGATTTTTTTGGGAGGCCATTGTTAATTTGAACCATTTTTAAGTGAACAGTCATAGAGGACTGCCTGTCTGGAATATTTTTGATATTTAATTGATTCTCTGGGGACATTATTTTTAATTATATGTTCAGCATCTTTTTTTACTATAATGGACTTACAATCATTTATTGAGGGACTGTTGTGAATTTACCAGACGGATGACCTAGGGAAGCAGCAGAAACACACCATAAAATGGGTGTATGGGGTCTCTAACAATGCTTCAAGCTCTACGTGCATAGCGCTTATAAGCAGCATCCTGAATAACGGGAAGCAAACTTCCTGTAATCTCCGCTGTCCTCACCACTCTCTGTATGGACTTTCTATCTGCTGTCCTCACCACTCTCTGTATGGACTTTCTCTCTGAGGCACTGCTGCTACCAAATCAAACAGGGATGCAGTTTGTTAAAACACTCTCAATTGTGCCTCTGTAAAAAGCAGTCAGGACAGAAGGAGAAAGATGTGCTTTCCTCATCCGACATAGGAAATGTAGACTGTTTTTGCACACAATCAATCTCATGAAGTCTTGGCAATTTAAACGTGTTTTTTTTTAATTATTGTAAAATTTTCACTTGAGGTGGCCCTGAGTTGACAGCCTCTTTACCTGCAGGTGACACACCACACTAATGAAATTAGAGATAGGTGAAATTTATCCCATCCAGGAGTTGGAAGTTTCTACTTTGTGACTAGGAATAAACCAACAGAAGCACAGAGAGGGGGTGAAGATTTTTCCCGTTTCTATGAACAAGCCTAGATACACACCGTTTTTCCAGCATTGTCCAATCCCAGGATTAAGATGCAGTATTCATCTCGCCGGAACATATACTTGTAAAGACCGGAAAGCAGTGTGTACATTGTGCTCCTGTAAACAAGGACAACAACATTGAGTTGGCCAAAAGTTTGATACTGCTTCCTGGTCCAAATCCAGGCAGGAATTTCCCTCGTAAATGAAAAGAAACAGAGACATGTTTGAGGTTCACCAATTGATACCATGGTTATTTTCCCAAGATTTTCTAAAATGATGAAACTGTGTGAGCCTAGCATTATGCTCCTTTTATATTTATTTACTTATTTGTATCCCACCTTCATTATTTAACTCAAGGCAGCAAACATATCCAACACAGACCTTCCTCCTATTTTACTGACAATGACCCTGTGAGGTATGGCTGAGAGAGTGAGTGACTGGCTCAGAGTCAGCAGCCGGCTTTCATGCCTAAAATGGGACTAGAACTCACAGACTCCTGGTGATTGACACAAAGTCACCCAGTTGGCTTTCATGTCTAAGGCAGAACTAGAACTCACAGTCCCCTGGTGATTGGCCCAAAGTTACCCAGTTGGCTTTCATGGTTAAGGCAGAACTAGAACTCACAGACTCCTGGGGTTTGGCCCAAAGTCACTCAGTTGGCTTTCATGCCTAAAACAGAACTAGAACTCACAGTCCCTAGTGATTGGCCCAAAGTCACTCAGTTGGCTTTCATGCCTAAAGCAGAACTAGAACTCACAGACTCCTGGGGTTTGGCCCAAAGTCACTCAGTTGGCTTTCATGCCTATAACAGAACTAGAACTCACAGTCCCTAGTGATTGGCCCAAAGTCACTCAGTTGGCTTTCATGCCTAAAGCAGAACTAGAACTCACAGACTCCTGGGGATTGGCCCAAAGTCATCCAGCCGGCTTTCATGTCTAAGGCAGAACTAGAACTCACAGTCTCCTGGTTGAATTGGGCCAAAGTCATTCAGCAGCTTTCATTCCTATAGCAGGACTAGAACTCAAAGCCTCCCAATTTCTGGTCCCTTAACCACTTGGTCTACACACAAATGGTTGTACAGGTATTATAACTTACAACTCCTAATTTGGAAAGGTGTAAAACTGGGTGCATCTCACTGAACAACTGCCTCCCTTGTGCAACGGAAATTCTGCTCCCAACTGCGGTCATAAATCAAGGACGACCTGTAACCTTGCCCTTAAGACATCTTAACCTTAACCTTGAGCCTGGATAGCTCAGCAGAGTAAAAAGCATTGTGATTAACACCAGCTGTCTGCAATTACTGTAAGTTCGAATCTCCCCAGGCTCAAGGTTGACTGAGCCTTCCATCCTTTCTAAGGTAGGTAAATTGAGGACCCAGTTTGTGGGGGCAATAAACTGACTTTGTATCAATATACAAAAATATGAAGGCTGTTGCTTGGCGCATTGTAAGCCGCCCTGAGTCTCCGGAGAAGAGCAGCATATAAATCAATTTTTTAAAAAAAATCTACCTTTTTCACACTAGAAAAATCCACTAAGTGGGCAATGCAACTCAAGGGAGACATTGTGTATATACAACCAGAGTGCTGTACACATCGAAGTATGTACAACAGGTGGCAGCAGCTATCCTTTTTCGACTGCCGGGTCCTGGGATCATTTGATCCCCTTTTTGCAACCTTCTGACCAGCAAAGTCGACAGGGAAGCGGGATTCGCTTAACAATCACATGACTAACTTAGCAACTGCAGCGATTCACTTAACCACTGGGGCAAGAAAGGTTGTAAAATGGAGCAAAACTTGCTTAACCAATGTCTCACTTAGCAACAGAACGGCCCCCCACCGGGCTCGATGGTGGTCGTAAATCGAGGACTACCTGCACAATAGGAACCCAAAAAAATTAATTTTTATTTTATTATTTATTAGATTTTTATACCACCCTTTTCCCGAAGGACTCAGGGCGGTGCACAGCCATATTAAAACACTATACAATACAACATTTAAAAACCCCAATTTAAATCAAATTAAATAAATTTGGCCTTGTCAATTAAAAACCCACAGATTTAAAATGCCCCATCCAGGTTCTTAATAATTATAATAATAATTATAATATTATCCCAGGAAGGAATTTCCTGCTATTTGCATTATTATTCATGCAAATGTATTAGCTTTTCAACATCCTCTGGGAAGTGTCAAGAGGGCCCCTGAGCATGCACAGAGTGATTTCTTTTGCCCCAAGGGGCTTCTGGTTTCCGCCCACCCAGATGCCTTTCCCCACTTACCAGATGGGGATTGCAGTCCCGCCTTCCCCGCTGGGGCAATTTGGCCTTCGCTGTCCCCGAGGCTTACCGGGCACTTTGCAAGCGCGGGGTGCGAATTCGGTTAACGGTTCCTGCTCGCCTTCCTTATGGGCTTCTTCCTCGGTCAGCCCTGGTCGTGCGAGGCACCCTGGGAAATGGAGTCCCGTCCCCGCCGCCGACGGCGTCCCGCTGCCTGTAAAAGACCACGATCCCCATGAGCCTCTGCGCCTCCACGCCGCGCCCACTCTCGGATCGCCATAGACAAGGAAGGAAAGGAGAGGGAGGCGGAGCCACTTCCGGTCGGATTCGCCGGGTACGAACCATAGAGAGAGAGAAGGAAACAAAGAGGGGCGGCAAATCATAAACAGGGAAGGAAAGAAGAGGTAGCGGAGGCACTTCCGGTCAGATTCGCCGAGCGCGAACCATAGATAAGGAAAGAAAGAAGAGTGAGGCGGAGGCACTTCCGATCGGATTCGCCGGGTACGAACCATAGACAGGGAAGGAAAGAAGAGGGAGGAGGAGCCATTTCCGGTTGGCTTCTCTCTATGGTCATGAAAGACCGGAAGCGGAGGCGGCTTGCGAGAACCGTCATGGCGGTCGTTGAATCCTGAAAGAGAGGAAAGCCGTCCGTCGTTGGGGCGGGGAGGTCGTGCTGGGGAATCGCTTTCCCCTCGCTTGGGTGGCGCGCGGGAACTTTCGCTGGTCTCCAGTCGGACCCCGCCCAGAAGCTCAGGACTACAACGCTAATCGTCCTCCCTCCTAGTGGACCCATAAGGCTGTGGATGATGGGAGATGCGTCCATGGCCTTGGGTGGGCTCCTTTTTCGTCTGAATTGACTGCAAACGAAAGAAAAGTCTAGCCTGGAACGAGGCCTCTTCCTATCTGCTCGCAAATCCTTTTTTTATTCCCCCTTTTTTGCTGGAGCTTTTCCTGTTGAATTTCTGCCTGGCTCATAAGGCAGAAGCTGCCAGCCCCGAAGAATAAAAGAAAAAAAAAAATCATATTTCTTTTCTCTGCCCAAGAGACTACCTGGAGTTGCCACCTTTTCTTTCCTGCCTTTGCTCCTGTGCCGTTAAATCATCAAACTGGAGAAATGAATTGATTTAAGAAATTAAGAAATATCAACCGCAGGAAATTTTAATCCCTTCGTATTAGGAATTATTTCATTGGCTTGTTGGTAAAAGGCAACACCGGTAGCAGCAGAAGGGGTGGGTGGGAACTATAACTTGGTTGCAGTTTTTAATCTACAGCGCCTGGATTTTCTAACCTGGTTTCCTGACAAAAAATTGGTTTTCTGACTTGGTTTTCCTTTGAAATTTTGATCTATTTTTCCTGAAAAGGCACTCGTTTCCAGAGTCATAACCACGGAGGCATATTTTACTGCAAATTTTATGCCACTCTAAGAAGATAGAATAAATACCTTTGGTGCTTTTTAGATGCTATTGGCATAATTTCCCAATACAGATAGTCCTCGGCTTACAATCATTTGTTTAGTGGCCCTTTGGAGTTACAACAGCACTGAAAAAAACAATGATTTATGAACAGTTTTTATACTTATGACCATTGCAGCATCCCCATGGTCACGTGGGCGTTGTCCTGGGGTCACACGATAACCCGCCCCTCCTTTGTAACCTTCCCATCTGGCTTCTGGTGAGCAAAACCAATGGGGGGAAGCCAGATTTGCTTAAACAACCACAGGATTTGTTTAATAAATGTGGCAAAAGAGGTAAAATGCGGGCAACTCATTTAGCAACCACCCTGCTCTGCAACAGAAGTGTTGAGCTTAACTGTGATCATAAGTTGAGGACTACCTGTAATACTGCTTTGTAACTTGCCTCAATGTCTTGGGTGCCATTGTACAGAATTGTGAAAGCTTTTCCTGAAAAGTAGTATAAACCTACTGACAATTATCTGCGTTTCTTGCAGTGAGATGAGTAAAAAACCAGACGCAGCCATGAACTAAAGTGTGCGGTCCTTATTGTTGGATGAATATCGTGTTTCTCTGTTGCCTGTTAAGCTGGAAATGCACTGAATTCTGAAAAGAAAAGGAGCGCAGCTATGGACGAGGAGAGCTTGGAAACAGCCATTCAGACTTAC